>OY292539.1:2781781-3381781 GCA_958496365.1 Subacronicta megacephala | reverse complement strand
GCTTGCCCAGTCGGCATCACAATAACCAACAATGTCACTGTTGTGGTTACTTTTGTATGTCAGTTTGGTATGTATTGTGCCTTTAAGATATCTCAGCACTCTCTTTACTGCTATCCATTGCTGAGCAGTGGGCTGGTTGTTGAACCGACTAAGCATGTTGACCGTATATGCTATGTCAGGTCGGGTACCCTGAGATAAATATAATAGACACCCCACAACTTCTTGGTATGGTATATCTCTTAAAACTTCTGTTTCATTTTTGGCTTTTAATAATTGTACATTTGCATCACATGGTGTAGATACAGGCTTAGCTTCACTCATCCCAAAGCGATGCAGTATTTTTTCAATATAAACAGATTGATCAAGGGATATATCACCATTATTTTCTTGGGTAATTCTAAAACCTACACATTGTTTAGCCGCACCCAGATCTTTCATCGAAAAATTTTCTTTCAGCTTGTTCTGTATTGCCAGTACTGTTTCTTCATTGTTATAATAAAAAAGTAAGTCGTCGACATACACAGCAACAAATAATATATCTTTTGTGTCGGAAATTTTAAAGTATATGCAGGGATCTAATTTAGACCTTTTCATGCCAATTTCAAGAAGAACAGCATTTAATTTCTTGTTCCACTGTCTACTTGCTTGTTTTAAGCCATATATTGATTTGTTCAATTTACATACCTTCTCTCCTTTTACATAATGAGGTGGCTGTGACATGTAGATTTCTTTATCAAGGTCTCCTTGTAAAAAGGCTGTTACTGCATCCATTTGTTTAATGTTAAGCTTGTATTTTGCTGCTAGGCCAATTAAATATCTTATTGATGAATAGCGGACAACTGGAGCATATATTTCATTATAATCTATACCTTTTGTTTGCTTGAAACCCTTTATAACCAGCCTGGCTTTGAAACGTGTTGCATTGCCATATTCATCTGTTTTTGTCTTATATACCCATTTACAAGGTATGACTTTCTTATTTTTAGGTAAATCAACAAGTGTCCATGTGTTATTTTTTAGTAATGATTGGTATTCTTCATTCATTGCTATTAACCATTTATCTGCCTTGTCGCTTTCGAGAGCTTCATTAAGGCATTGTGGATCACTGTCTAATATACTCATGGTCAACTCACCATTCATGCAGATAAATGTAGAAGGATTATGGTCATAAAACTCCTCTCGTTGCCGTGGCCTTAAACACATTTGGTTAGGAGGAAGACTATCAAAGCTTTCATCAGGTATGTATGTTTCATCCAACACATCTTCATAATCTGCATCTGAATCTTGATTAGAATTTAAATCGGGGACTGTAACAATCGGAGAACTAGCACTATCGGATTGCTCGTCAGGTTCATCATTGTCACATGTATTCTGGAATTCAAGTGGAACCTTAAGTAATGGTAAGTTTTCTTTTTTATTTTTCTCTATGTATATATTTTCATCATTCTTATTTGTGTTTTTATTTCTTTCAGATGCTGGAGAATCATCAACTTTATTGTGCTTTACAGTGGCTTCCAAGAACACAATATCTCTACTTATGACAGCCTGCTTACTCTTAGGGTCTATGAATCGGTAGCCCTTTGTACTATCACTGTACCCAACAAAAATTAACTCACGTGACTTTGGATCCAGTTTCTGACGACGTTCCTTTGGTATATGCACCATAGCCTTGCACCCAAACACCCTCATATGACTTAAGTCAGGCTTAGCACCAGTCCATAGCTCCTCTGGTGTGATGTCTTTGAGAGCATGTGTGGGTGAACGGTTCACAATGTGAGCAGCAGTTGCCACCGCTTCAGCCCAATAGCAGTTCTGTAAATTTGCATTAAGAATCATACATTTAGCACGTTCTATGAGTGTTCGATTCATTCTCTCACTGAGCCCATTCTGCTCTGGTGTGTATGGATTGCTAGTTTGATGTAATATGCCACATGTTTTAAGATAGTTATCAAATGCTCTATTTATATACTCTTTACCATTGTCACTCCTTAATATTTTAATTTTTTTGTTTAGCTGATTCTCAACTCTGTTTTTAAACTCAATAAATTTATCGAATACCTCTGCTTTACTTTTAATAAAATAAACATGTACCTTACGTGAAAAGTCATCAATGAATGTCACCATATATCTGGCACCACCAATAGAAATTGTTTGCATTGGACCGCAAACATCTGAATGGATTAACTGAAGCAAGTCTTCTGCCCGAGACCCATTACGAGGGAAAGGTTGCCTTGTCTGCTTACCCTCTAGACAAGTAATGCATGTAAAATTTTCATTTGTCTTTGACAACTTAACACCAGTAGTACAAGTTGGTATCTTATTGACATCTGTAAAGTTTAAGTGACCCATACGTTGATGCCACAGGAAGGTATCATCCTCTGTTGTCACTACCATTGCATTTGCCAGATCATTATAAACATTCAGCCTATATGTCTCATTAATGAGCTCTGCACTTGCCACTTCATTTCCTTTTCCATTAAATATCTTACAGCCATTTTTATCAAATTTAACATTGCAGTTACTTTTTATTATTCTACTTACAGATAATAAGTTTGTTGACAGCTCTGGTATGTATAAAACATCTCTCACCTGTATTGTTTTGTGACTTCCATCTGAAGCTCTTGTTTGAATAGTCACATTACCGCAGCATTCCACTCGGAGGACCTTGTTGTTAGCAATTCTTATGCTTTGGACAGGTGGTGTTGACTCGCTGTCCAGCCACTCCCGGTGCATGGTCATGTGCATTGATGCACCTGAGTCCACATACCAATTCATATTATCTTGTAACTGCATAGCTGAAAAAGCGGCTGCATAATTTGTGTTAGAAGTATTTTCAGATTTATTTTTCTTATGCCAACATTGCTTCCCAAGATGCCCAAATTTGTTACAAACATAACATCGGGGACCTTTTGACTTTGACTGTTGATGATTTTGACTGGCCTTTGTTTGGTTATATTTTGTTTTAGAATAAAATGCTGATTTATCAGGTGATGATATAGTTTTTATTTCTTGTAGCAATTTTGTTTTGATTAAATCAGCACTAATTTGGACACCTGAACTTTCTATTCCCATAATCATGGGTTTGTACATGTCCGGCAGACCAGCCAGCATCAACGTCCCGAGCCATTCATCATTGACTTGGAAGCCTATACTTCTTAATTTATGGGCTGATGTCATAATTTTATTTATATACTCCTCGACACTGTTACTTGTTTCTAAGGTTGAGTTAATTAAATCTTTTAACAAACCAACTTTACGGAGTAATCCGGAATCTTGAAAAGCACGTGATAAATTTGTCCATACCTCTTTAGCTGACTCTGCTTCTTGAATGTGAACATATAGTAAAGGATCCACTAGTAATATCAGCTTGGTCTTCGCCTTCATGTCCTTTTTTTCATCTAATACAGTACCTTGCACACATTCCCATAGCTCCTCATGTTGCAGGAACGCTTTCACTGCAAAACTCCATGTAGCCCAATTATCTCGTCCTTTGAGCTTTTCGATTTGAGCTAAGGTGGTATTGTTGTTGTTATTAGAGGACATATTTATATCCCGTAGGTAAATATCGAAAATCTGAAATAGAATAATGGCGACCGGTGCGGTATGGCTTTTTAGGTTAACTACTTTCACTATTTTAAAATTTTATATTTTTGCGTTTTATTTCCGAATTACTTTTACATATCACTACTGGGCCCATAACCTGTTGTAATAAATATACTCGGGCATTTATAGTTACACATTTATTAGATTAAAGTTTAACAATATATTTTATGCAAGTAACTAGTCGGAAGCCGGAAGCGGAAAAGGGGTAGAGATGACACAGAAACTGAGTGAGTGACTTTAGTTTTCGTTCATTGTATTCCATCATTATCTAATATTGTATATCATCACATTCCAATTTTTATGTCCTAAACTTATGTAATAGTAACTTAGTCTATATAATGTTACAGATCACCAGGCCCCTTAGGCCCCTGGTGATCTGTAACACAGGTATTTCTATACCTATCTCAGGCACCAGTTTCTCACAAATGTTTGCAATTACCTACCTATATTGTATCAACCACTACATGCCACCAATCATTTGTGATGAGAAAATAAATGTAGGTATTTACTATTATTATTTATTATTATTTGCACTGGTCTCAGAAGAAAACCAGTGTCAAGTATCCTGCTTGACATTTATCTGGTCTGGGCACCTTTTTGGTCCAGCCGTGAGACATTCAAACATGGCTTTTTCGAACGACTATTACTTACATGAAACGACTATTAGAAATTATCTGTAACTGATCGGTATAATAAAAAAAATATCCGTATGTACTGTCTCCTGTGCTGTTGGATAAATAAATCTTTCTTTCAAATATCATCAAAATTATAGTTGTTAAGTTTAATCCGTGGTATTTACGGATACCCCTTTGTAAATACCCCTTTTGTGGTTGGTTATCCGTAATACCCCTTTTGTTGTTGGGTTTGTTCGTTGGATAAACCTTATAGTTTCTATAAATATAACAATGCTTTCAGAATGTTGTTAAGGCTACCGTGGCGCTGCAGTGCCTCCGGGATGTTTGCTGAAGCCCACACGGACGGCTTCAAAGCCATAATTCGCAAAAAGTCGGCTTCACTAATGCAGCGTCTGCGGGATGCTGAAAATGGCATTCTGCAAGTAATTGCGGTTCGGTTCGACTGCCCCATTCAAAAACACTGGGTGAGGGTAATGAATGGCTTTTAAAAATAATATAAATGCAGATAAGTACTTACAATACTAACATAATTATAAGCTAATATTGTATTTAACATATTAACAAAATATGGATTTTTAATTATCTGAAATAAATTATTCTATTCTGTTCTATAAATGTACCTATAAAGTGTTATACAATTAATTACACGTGCAAAAAGTAATTATTTCCGCACGAGCATCTACAATAATAAAATGAGAGACAAACGAAATTCAATTCCGTTTACGTGGAAAGCTTGTCAATAAAGTCGAAACATAAATATTTTACTAGCGTTCATTTAAAAGCGCTAATTAGTAAATGATTAATGATATTTATTTCTGTAAATAGGTCTTTTAGAGACAATATTTTTTTAAACAAATTTGATTATTAGATGGCACAGGCATTTCCTATCTGATTCGCTCATATTAACACTAGACCAAGGGGCCAGTCTGTATAACTATATTTTTTTTTATACTGCTAATTCACAAATTTCGAGTTCGAAATAAGGGATCCCTCTAATCAAATTTTGATTTGATTTGTAAATAAGGGATCTCTGACTTAAAAAACAAATATGTTTTTTTATCTCACTTATTGTATCGAATTTGCTGTTAAATAATCTTAACAAAATATATACCGATATAAGCTACCGAACCTTAAAATATTCCGCCTCACACTTCACTTTCTCTTTCCATCGACATACATTGTCAAAATGGGTTGCGAAGGGATTCCGGCCTTAGCCCAATGGGCCCGGAACTGTCACTTTTCGATATAATACCTAATAGTATTTTTCTATCCTGTCAGAGGAGCTTGGGCTTAAGTAATATCTACGCGGATCAATCGATCTGAAAGATCAAACTGAGCTGAAGAGGCTAGTAGATTTTTTTTTATGGTCCCATAAAAAAGTTTAACCGGGATTATTGTTTGACTGCCTCATTAGTCTAGTGGTCCCACGCGCGACTGCTACGCTAGAGGTCTTGGGTTCGATCCCCAGGTCGAGCAAAGTGTTATTGGGTTTTCTTATAAAATTCTCAGTAAGTAGCAGCTCAGAGTTAAGAGTTGTGCCGGTTAATGGCATTAGGCTCGCTCCCTTTTACATGGGACCTAAATATACCGGCGAAGTGTGGGTGCACATAAGTACACTTCTGCCTTACCCTTCGGGGAATGTAGGCGTGATGGTATGTTTAAAAAAGCTTAACGTAATTAGAACCGAACAACAAAAATCGTATTTTCATCTTATCACAGGACAGGTCAACTCAAAGCTGGTATGGTTCTTTCTTCAAAAGGCCTGTTCAGATTTTGCCCTACATTGAACTCGCATATAATATAACTATTGTCTGGACTTTAAAAGAGACCATGATTCTCTGAGTTTGTTTCGACGTTTCTTCTCAGAGGTCGTCAGATAGGAAACGTCGACGCCATCTAGTTAAAAAAAATATGTAAAAAAAAGACTTGTAAAAGTGTCTTAAAAGATCTAATTACATAAATAAATATCATTTCATTTCAATATCATTTCATTTCATTTCATTTCATATCCTAAACAGAAAGTGCAATATATCGGTTTGTGTAGTCACAATTCGATATTCTATACAATTTTAATAGTATGATATATTATTCAATACTTACCACCTAAAATTTAAATCCATCGTATACCTTCATAAGTCGGTTTTAGAGTTCATAATACTACATTTCCAAATTCATAGGGCTGCTATCTATCCGGGATTATAGTTTTGAGAACGTCCGGGAAGTTTAAACGGATTTACAACTTATCCTGGGATTATTTGAAAACAGTTTGATTGCAAACACGAATAACCTGAGCTTATTTAGACTACATTTGCAATGAGCTATATCTGTTTACATTTCCAATATAAGCTGACCTCTTTCCATATCTAAAGTCTATACAGACCGAGGTTCAGCTTAGTGTGGATTTGTATAGCTTAACGTGTAGCCGTGTGTAATTTTAGAATCTGTGCTATTTTAATGTTAGATCTAGTTCCAAAGGCCCAATTCCTCCCCCAATCACCTTCCTTCTCCTTTTCTCCTTCCCCTCCCTTTCCCTAAATAGGCTCGGTAACGCATCTGCAACTCCTTTGGTTTTGCAGATGTCCATGGGCGGCGATGACTACTTACCATCAGGTAGCTCGCCTGCTTGTTTGCCGAGTTATCCCATAAAAAAAAAAAGTATTAAAATCATCATAATCCATTGCAATAGTCTCCTCTCAGAATGAGAGGGATTAGGCTATAGTCCACCACGCTAGCCTACTGTCGGTTGGCGGACTTAATATGCCATAAAAAAATCTCTCAGGTATGCAGGTTTCCTCACAATGTTTTCCTTCACCGTTTTAACGAGTAATGGATATGAGGAAATGATTACGTACTGTCAAAGGTGCGTGCCTTGAATTAGAAATAGTGAAATCATGAAATTATAATTATATCCAATCAAATATTTCATTTCAATTAAACCATTATTACAGGTAGGTACTTTTGAAATGTCAAGGTTAATTGCACGGTTCTAAATAGTGGGTCTTATGGAGAAGAACCGGCAATAAACTACTTAGATACTCTTTTAAATAATAATGCTTATAATGTTTTTATCCGTTTACAATTTAGTTCTATCAATTTGGGAAGTATGTAGTCAAAGATAAGAATAGATCAGGAATAATAATTTTAAATTTCATGAAGATACGGTAGCCTGATGGCTATATAGGGCGTCAAACTTGCGATTATGTGGTTGACGGTTCGAAACCCATCCATTGCACTACCGACGTGAATGCACTCGTAATACAAGCATTTTAGTACGAGGGGTTAACAAGATTGCTAGTAATAAGTGCCCCATATTGCTAGTAAGCTTTTTTTTAAAAAAATACTCGCCAATTCCAAATTATCACAAACCCTGCCCTTGTTATTCAAAGCTAGGTAAATTCAGCTACAGGAAATAAGCCTGATATTTTTAACCAGTCTTAAAACTACGTCATAACTGTTAACTGTTTTCATCACGTGCTAGTTATAAAAGTCAGTTAAGATTCATGAGTTTCTATTTGTAATGATAGACTTGACTATTCATTTGCAGTAATTTATGCGTTTATTGGTTTTTAACTAGTTCCGACATGAAAGAGGAGATACACTCATGTCTTTTGTCTTTCATCTCGATAGCAGCTAAAATCTTTTCAGACTATCGTATACATTTTTTTTTGTTATCGAATTAGTACCTTGCCTCTTTAGCCTAGTGGTACTAAGCGCGACTGCTACGCTTGGGTTCGATTGCCAGGTCGAGCAAAGTGTTATTGGATTTTCAATGGATTTTTTCAGTGCTTGTACATTAATACACCTCTGCCTAACCCTTCTGGGAATACAGACGTGATGGTATGTTATTTGATTTTGACAATTAAATTCTTAGTAGTAGCTCGGAGTTTGGATATGGCAATAGACTCGCCCTCTATGACATGGGACCTAAACATACCGGCGAATTATGAGTGTATATAAAGTACACCTGTGCCTATCACTGCGGGGAATACAGGCGTGATGGTATGGATTAGCAGGGAGCCATCCCGGACTCATACGGATGCTATGTTATGTGGTGTTAATGTGGAGTGATTAATAATATTACTAAGTACTATGATAATACATATTAGCAATTTACAAAAGGAATTTATAAGGCGAATGTGAGAATAGCGAAATACACCGATCTTTTCGGTGAAGTCCTTCAAAAAGGACAGGTGCGTAGTACTTGTGATGAAGACGTATAAAAATAAATCCGACATAATATCGACATGAAGTATCAGTATGCAGAAATACTGTTGCGTTTCGTACCGTGAGTGCGGAGCGCCGGAGGCCGCCGCCCAATTCCTCCCTGAGTCCCCTTCCTTTTCCTTTACGTCCATGGGTTCCTGTAACCGCTTACCATCAAGCGTGTGCTTGCTTGCCACCATAGCGATATAAGAAAAGAAAAAAAGATAATAATTATCAATTTGTAGAAATATCAACACAAACCCATTTCTCCACAATAATACATTCGTACATAAACAACAACAACGAATTAATTTAGCAACATATATTCGGATGTAAATCGTTCTTAATCCTAGACTAAATATATATATATCTACTTATGTAATACAATCTGAGTGACTTATCTACTGTAATATATTCAGGGTTTCAGCCAAGCTTGAACTAAATTTAGATTTGCGGACTAAAGTGAGTTTTAGTGAATTTATGGACTCAATCTGTAGTGAAGATTGTCTTTTAAATTAATAGATCTCACACCTTTATTCTTGACCGCATAAGTAGGGGTGTATTAATGTACATTAATTAATGTACGGCCTTTTTAGGGTTCCGTAGCCAAATGGCAAAAAACGGAGCCCTTATTGATTCGTCATGTCTGTCTGTCTGTCTGTCTGTCCGTCCGTATGTCACAGCCACTTTTCTCCGAATCTTTATGAACTATGCTGTTGAAACTTGGTAAGTAGATGTATTCTGTGAACCGCATTAAGATTCTCATGCATAAATAGAAAAACAACAATAAATTTTGGGGGTACCCCATACTTAGAACTAAAACATAACCTTTTTTTTTCATCAAAACCATACGTGTGTGTATCTATGGATAGGTCTTCAAAAATGATATTGAAGTTTCAAATATAATTTTTTTATAAACTGAATACCTAGTTTGCGCGAGAGACACTTCCAAAGTGGTAAAATGTGTGTCCCAGGGGGGGGGGGGGGGACAGTCACACACACACAGTTTTATCATTCTCTTATTTTAGAGGCCCCCTGTAAATTCTAAAATAAGAGAATGATAAAACTAAAAAACAATATGATTTATATTACCATGTAAACTTCCACCGAAAATTGGTTTGAACGAAATCTAGTAAGTAGTTCTTTTTTATACGTCATAAATCGTAATGGTACGGAACCCTCTGTGCGCAAGTCCGACTCGCACTTGGCCGGTTTTTTTTCGGGATAACTCGGCAAACGAGCAGGCGGCACCTGATGGTAAATAGTCATCGCCGCTCATATACATCTGCAATACCAAAGGAGTTGCAGATGCGTTGCCGAGCCTATTAAGGAAGGGGGAAGGAGAAAAGGAAAATCAACTAATCTATCACCTCTGCCTAACCTTTCGGAGAAAACAGGCGTGATGGCGTGGTAATATAAGCTCTATTGTAGTAGTCTTTAAGCTCATAGACATCGATCAGGACACATTCCGCTTAACATGTTTCGACACCTCATGAATGGGAATAACAGCAAGTCCAAATTGTTCTGAGTGTGGTACTGTGGAGGATGTCTATCACTTGTTAGTAGAGTGTGTCAAAACTACGACTGGGAGAGAGGCTCTGACAAATAAGTTTAACATAAATCTAACAGATGTAGGTATTTTTCAAAGCATTTTGTCAGCGCCTCTGTCTGAAGCAGCCATTCTAGTTTATAAAATAGCTGATAAAATTAGATAAGTATGATTATGTTTAGGTTAAGATGGGGCTGACATGGTCTTTTATGTGACTACGAGTACAAGCCCCTAAATTAAATAAGATAAAAAAAAAAAAAAGAAAATAGTTGTCTTTTATGAAATGCCCTCTCAGCTATAAATCTATAAACCCCAATGGTTATAAAGCACCATAAAAATAAGTACCTAATATCAACAATTTTGTGAATATTCACATTTTTTCCGCAATTCTATTATCCTTATATCCATAACGTTGACATTGCAAAACTTAGTCTGTTTTGGAAAGCGGTACAATCGACTATTTTATTAAGACCTCTCACCCTACCCTGTTACAAGAAAAACCTTGGAAAAAAGCCATGAAGTATTTAGGACCAGGTACCAAGTAAAACTGGTCACGTAAAAACTTCGGAAGCAATTTACAATTTTTTATAGACCCCTCGCCGTACCCTAGTTTTGGTAAACTATGAGCATGTAAATAATTTATTCAAAGAGATGGGTGTCAAGTAACACTGGTCATATCAAAATTCCCGATTTTCAGATCGCGTAGATTTCTCTCGAACTCACTTCATACTTAGTTTTTGGGGATTTCGACCGCGATATCATAGTTCGAAGTTTCTTAATAAACTTATGTACTAATAAGAAATTCCAGATAAGCTCTTGAACTTATCCATCTTCCTTATTAAAGAAATGCTATTTTCAAACTAAGGGAAATCCTTAACATGAAAGTTTTCTTCAAAATGTTTCTTTTTAATTTGTTCGATTACATGATTATGTTATAATTTTAGTAGCTTCGGTTCGAAATTTCGCTCGCGTTAATTTAGATCGTAATCATAATCGAATAATATTTATTTGCATTACTTAATTAAGTATACAGTGGTATACGTCTTGTAGAAGTGCAGGTCTCACACATTTGCCATTTCTGCATTATGGTATGCTTATTTTAGTGAAGGGAAAATTCGACTGCGGGCAGGATTCGAATCTGCGTCTTCTAGTTAACTACACCAGCCGCTATGACCGCTAAGCCACCGCGAGTCCACCCGCCAGGTCGAAATTTGCCTTCACATTTTTAAATTTACGTCATGGAGGTGACGTCAGTCGAATCCTGCCCGCAGGCTAACCTTTCCTTCACTAAAATAACTTTATAATCTTTGCATTGAAAATGCTCAAAAAATACAAAAAGCTAGAATGCTATGCTTTATTATAATAAAGCTTATCATCTTTTACTCTGTGTTATCATAATGCACTAATTGTGCTTACAATCAAATGAGATCATTATTATTCTATACCTACTATGACATACCATCACGCCTGTATTCCCCGAAGGGTTAGGCAGAGGTGTACTTAATGTACACCCACAGTTCGCCGGTATGTTTGGGTCCCATGTAATAGGGGGCGAGCCTATTGCCATTCACCGGGCACAAATCCAGACTCCGAGCTGCTACTGAGAATTTCATAGAAAAACTCAATAACACTTTGCTCGACCTGGGGATCGAACCCAAGACCTCTAGCGTAGCAGTCGCGATTGGGACCACTAGACCAACGAGGCAGTCACTCAACCTACTATGACTTGTCTATTATTTTTAAAACCGAGATCGAATCGAATATTTATTAAATTCAATAATAAAATAATGTAACCCACATCAAATGCATATTAATATAGGCAGGTACAGTATTAATATTTTAAATAGATAATAATTATAATTAAAAAAATATCAAAATTGAATCAACGGTTAGTGTACCGGACGGGCGGACTCGGGAATCTGACTATATTGTTTTCGAGCCGCTGACGCCCTGCACACTGTAGGTTCCGGGACGTCGGGTATCACAACACCATTCGCACACACAGTAAATGAAACACCGTTTTGCACACTATAGCGGAAGTTCCTGGCAGTCCCATACGTTTTCACTGTCGTTATAATATCGGTGGCAGCACTGAGGATAATTCCGAACAAATCGTGTTTACTAAGGTACCCCTAAACTTTACCGTTACGAGGACCGCCAAAAACCTTATTGATTTTTCTTTATTTTACTAAATTTTTATTTTGTGTTATGTCTATTTACAGAGTTTACATAAAACTACATATTCACTACATACATGTTATAAGTAATTATGTGGAATTTACATTTGTCTATTTAAAAATACGTAATACAGCTTTATTTCTATTTATATTTCTTAGTTACAGAGTTTTAAATCTAAAGTTTGATATAGTTTAACAGAGTTGATTATGTTTTACATCAATTTTATATATTCGGGGTTTACATAAATGTTTGAGTTATTTATTTGTTATTTTAGTACAGTTTGCTACGAGCATACATATAACTTTCATATGATTTACGTCTAAGGTTTGGTGGTAAACTTGCCCTTTGTATGCTACCTATGAAAATGTGAGGTTTTATGTTAAGTTTTTATTATGTATTCAATAGAGAACAAAGGGACAAATGGGCAAATCTACACCTTTACATATTTTAAAACTAACTTATCTAATAGGTATTACAATTTTGGGTATATCTAAATCACTATATAAATGTCTCAAAACACTATAATGTCTTATTTGCAACTTTAATAATCACTCTATCACTTTATAGCGTTAATAATCACATTGTCGCGAACATTTCTCCCGCCGTGCAGTTTAGCGACGGCTGGAAGCGGAACTGCAGTATTTCCGCTGAGCGACGACTCTACTTTGGGAGTGGGACGAGTTTCTTCGCCGGCCTCTTTAGGATTCCACCCGCAGTGCGTACTTCGACGGTCCGGATTTGACCATCGGCACCAGGGTAGACAGCTTCTACTCGACCGCGAGGCCAAGTGTTTCGTGGCAGTTGACCATCGGCTATGAGGACAGGGTCGCCCACCTGGAGATTCGGCCCTCGGCTGTGGGGCTCCCGCCGGTATTGTAGCTCCGGTAGATACTCGCGGACCCAGCGACGCCAAAACATGTCGGCTAGTATCTGTGAGCGTCGCCAGTGTTTCTTGTGGTCGAGGTCTCTCTCATCGAAACTGCCAGGGGTTGGTAGTCTGGCAGATCCTCCGAGGAGGAAGTGGTTGGGTGTGATGGATTCATCGTCTTCGCATTCTACGGAGACGTGGGTTAAGGGTCTACTGTTGACGGTGTATTCCGCCTCGCAGAGTAGTGTGGCTAACACTTCTTCATGTGGGTGTTTTTCGTGGAGGACTGTGTACAGAGTGGTCTTTACACAGCGAACTAATCGCTCCCATGCTCCTCCCATGAATGGAGCGGCTGGGGTGATGAAACGCCATTTCATGCCACGAAGGCTGGCTTCTTCCTTTATCGCTTCTTGTAGCTCTTTATCTGCTCCGTGCATGTTGGTGCCGTTATCTGAGTAAATTTCGCTAGGGCACCCTCGTCTTGCTGCGAACCTTCTTAGCGCGAGAACGGCTGAATCGGCGCTAAGACTGGCGGCGATCTCGAGGTGTACAGCTCGAGTGGTCAGACACGTGAAGAGCGCTACGTATCTCTTCTGATGTTGTCGCCCTATTGTGACGGAAAGTGGGCCGAAGTAGTCAAGCCCGGTGTATGTGAATGGTCTATGATGATGGGCGAGACGAGCTTTCGGTAGGTCCCCGGTGGCTGGTTGCGGTGGTTTTGCCTTCTGGATGTGACATCGGAGACATTGGCCGACTATCTTCTTTGTCGTGGGTCGGACTCTAATTATCCAATAGTGTTGGCGTATTTCGTTGATCACCAGTTCTGTTCCGCTATGATGTAGACTGCGATGTGTCCAATCTATGTACAGTTGTGTGACGTAGTGATCGCCGTCTAACACCGGTGGTCTCTTAGCTTCTTCGGTGACTTCTTCGGCGGCGTCTATACGGCTTCGGAGAATGATGATGTCGTCTCTTAGTTCTATCGGCAGTGGTCTCAGCCGGCTGTTGTTGGCGACATTCTGTCCGCCCCTCAGGTCTATAATTTCTTGCTTGAAGGAATCTTCTTGTATGGCGCGGATCAAGAGTTGTTCGGCTTCTTTTATGAATTCTGCTTCCAGAGTGATGTATTTCCTGTTAGGTGTTGCTTTTCCTGATGGTACACTATATTTGGGTGTCTTCGGTTTCTTATTCACTTTCCTCCAGTCTGGATCGTCTTCAGGGTTCTTTCGTGTTCTCTTATAGAAGACCTTGGCTGTCTTTTTCCGGCATAGTGTTATGAACTGTAGTGCCCTGGCTGTAGCACGTAAGAGGCGTTCCCATTTCGAGAATCGGGCTGGTTCTGGGACGGCTTCCCTGAGACTGGGTGTATGTCGAGTGCTTGTCACCGTCAGAGTTTTCTCCTCTCCCGTGGCCTCGGCGATGATCGGTCTTTCGGTCGGCCACGATGATGGGTCTTCGTAGAGGAACGCTGGACCTCTGTACCATTCGTGGTTGGCGTCGAAGTTGGGGGGTACATCCCGTGTCGCTATGTCGGCCACGTTGAGTTTGGTGGGTACCCATCGCCAGTCTTCGACTTTGCTGTATTCTTCTATGGCCGCTACGCGGTGTGCGACGAAAGGTTTGTACGATCTCGCCCCCCTTTTTAGCCATGTCAGTACCGTTTTGCTATCAGTCCAAAAAGTCACGGTCTGTGGCTTCACTCGATGTTCTTGTATGACGGCTGTTGCGACGCGGCTGCCCATTACGGCTGCTTGTAACTCGAGTCGTGGTATTGACGTAACCTTGAGAGGGGCCACCCTGGCTTTGGCCGTGACGAGTGTCACTTCGGTTTTCTTGTCTGGTGTTACGGTCCTCCAGTACACTGCCGTTGCGTATGCGACTTCGCTGGCGTCTGTGAATACGTGTACTTCTAGGGATTCCGCTTCACTGAATCCTGGGTAGCAGCGTGGAAGGTTCACTTTCCCGAGTTGGTCCAGATTTCTGAGCCACGTTGACCACTTGGCGGCCAGGTCGTCATCCATGTCTTGGTCCCATCCTGTCCCTCGTCTCCATGCTTCCTGAAGGATCTGTTTGGCTCGTATCGTAACTGGAGAAGCTAGACCTAGAGGGTCGTAGATGGACATGACAACCCGGAGGGCTTCCCGTTTGGTTGGTTTTTTCTTGTGTAGCAAGTCGGTTGGAAGACGAGCGAGTTTTAAATTGAAAGTCAGTTCGTCTGTGTTGGGTTTCCAGATTAATCCCAGTATTTTTTCTTCGGCTCCTTTGCATCCTAGGTGTACCGTTTCTTTCGATTCCTGACTGGGCTCTAAATTTTCTATGACTTCTGTCGCGTTGGACACCCATTTTCTTAGTTCGAAGTGTGCGTTTCTGTGTATGTCTTTGACTTGTTTCGACGTACGTAAGGCGCTTTCCAGTGTGTGAAAACTGTCCAGGTAATCGTCCATGTAATGGTTATTGACGATTGCTTCTACTGCTTCAGGATATTCTGTGGCGTGTCTGTTCGCATTCCAGTTCTTCGCGTAAATAGCCGTGCAGGGTGAGCTGGCAGCGCCGAAAATGATTGACTTCATCCTGTACTCTTGTGGAGCTCCTTCCCGTCGCTTTCCTCTCCATAGATAGCGTAGTGCATCTCTATCTTCAGGTCTCACCTTCACCTGCATGAACATCTCGGTTATGTCTGCTGACACGGCGATACGGTGGCGGCGGAACCTCATCAGCACTCCTGGTAGAGATTGTAACAAATCTGGTCCTGTGAGGAGGTAATCGTTTAAGGACCTGCCTTTGGTTTTCGCAGCTGCGTCGTGTACTATACGCAGTTTTTCCGGCTTCATTGGGTTGTGAACATCGAAATGTGGCAGATACCAAGTCCTGCCGGGGGTGGCTAATTTTGGAGCTATCTCAGCGTATTTCTTTTGTATGAGTGACTCCATTTGTTGTTCGTATCTATCTTTCAGATTTGGATCACGATCTATTTTCTTTTCAATCGAAGCGAGCCTCTTCATGGCGTTTTCGTAATTGTCGGGCATCTCGAACTTTTCCTCTTTCCACAGTAGCGCTGTTTCAACATGTCCATCCTCAAGTATCCGCGTGTGAGCGTTCAATATGTCCTCGGCTCTTTTTTCCGGATCCGTGGTTGGGCGACGCGGATTTATGAAGAGTGACTCTAGAGAAAAGTATTCCTTCAGCTGTGCCTCGATGTTGTCTGTCTCCACTTTTATGTTGTTCACGAAGTGTACGCGTTGTCCTAGCGTCCTCGTATAGGCCCCGTGTAGTACCCAGCCAAGTTCTGTGAGGGATGCTATGGGCTGGTGGTTTGGGCCTCGTCGGATCTCGTTTGCGATGAGAAGATTCCAGTTGTCTTGACCGATTAAGATTTTCGGAGTGCCGGCGTTGTAAACCAATTCTTCTGTCAGGTCTATGAGATGCTTGCATTCGATAATGTCTTCCTTGCTGACTGTCTGTGGTGCGAGTCTAAGGCTGGGCACCGTGCGTGCTGTGAAGGGCAATCTTTCGCCACGAGGATTCAAGAGTGCGACGTCAACTTTTCGGGAACCGGGCGTGTCTATGATAACGTTCCCAATGACCCCTATTTTCAGAGGTTCTTTTCTTCCGTCAGCACCAACTATCTTGGCTATTTCCTCGTCCATCAAAGATACTGTTGACCCATCGTCTAGCAAGGCGTGCGTGATCGTTTCTCCCGCCGGTCCGATTACTCGCACGGGAAGTATCTTCAAGTACGCCTGGGGTGACTTAAATGACTGTGAGTTCGCAACTATTTCCGTGGAGTCGCTTGTCGATATTTTGGCGGTTTCTTTCTTCACATAGTGTAGAAGACGGTGATGAGTAGCAGTGCAACCGTTCGTGCCACACTTCCTTGATTTGCATGAGTGTTGCTGGTGTCTTGATCTGAGGCACCGGAAACATAGTCCATGTTTCTTCGCCAGTTCCCATCTCTTGTCGGAGTTAGCTTCTTCGAATTTGGCGCAGTCCGAAGCGTAATGACCTTCTTTTTCACAAATTCTACATTTAGGCGATGGCCCCTTCACTGTGGTATGGGTCCTGTGTATGGCGCGCTTCTGTTGCGTATCGTGAATAGGTTCAGGTGGCGCGAAGGCACTGCAGTAGCGTGCTTGTTCGGTAACGAAGTCACTAAAAAGTCCCAGGTCTGGCATCGAGTTGTATTTTTCAGTGAAGGTTTTGTACCACTGTACACGTATAGAGTTCGGAAGTTTCTCGGTGAGGCTGCGTAGTAACTCAGCGTTGATAAGGTAGTGGTCTTTTTTCAAAGCACGAAGTGTGACGACACCACTTCTTATTTTGCTAGCGAATGTGCAGATGTCCCGGGGTGCTTCGGTGCAGCGGGGTAGAGTGCGGAGTTTCTCGGTTTCGGCTTGGGCTATTGAGTCTGGGCGTCCAAACTGTAGTTCCAGTTCACGCATTATATCGTCGGGCCGCGCGTGTCCTATCAACTCCGAGCTCACTGTTTCTAGCGCTCTCCCTTTGAGGCTCCTTCTTAGTCTTGCTGTATTTTCTATATCGTTGAAGTAGCCGCGAGTGGTTTCATATATGGCACGAAACGATAGCCACTCGGTATGTACACCACTGAAGGGAGGTAATGTCATAATTACCTTTGATACTGCTGGGCTGAGCGGAGACATTGGTGCGTCGGCCGGCTTTGTTTTGTGGGCAAGCGCGGCGATGGCGGATGTGAGTTCACTTATAAACGGCCGTAGTGTATCACCACCTTCACTATTGTCTTTCTTAACACTGTGCACTACTTGTTCGTGTTTTCCCACTTGATCCGATTCTGCTAACACTATTGTCTTGTCAGGCGGGTCGAGCTGCTGTAGTTCTGGATTCTTGTTGATATCTTCCGGGAGGGGTGGCGGCGTGGTGTATTTCTGTTGAGAGTCGGCACCCCCTTCGGCAGCGGCTGTGTCCTCGGTGCTTACTATTGGCGGATTTGTGTTGTCTTCCAGCCATGATCTAACGTATTCAGTTTTCGATTGACCATCTTCTTCATAGTCGTCGTCAGAGCCCTCTATCTCGGCCCTCTTCAACGCTATCTGCGCGAGCTCCAGCTTAATTTTCAAAATGTCTTCACGAGCTTTCAAGACTCTTCTATTGGATCGGTCAGTTCTGTGAGTCTTGGAGCTCCTCGCTATTGGTCCTTGTTCTTGCGTAATACTCGTAGGTGCGTGACGTTGAGCACCTTCTAAGTTGCGAATGGTCTTGTCCGAATCACCTTTCTGTCGGTACCCCTTTTGTTCACTTGGCGGTGCGTCCATATCTGTAGAACTTGACGCGAGCGGGGGCCCACCCAAACCCACGGGCCGGGGGGGCGGCGGTGGTTCGGCACTATCTGCGGTCGATGGGGAGCGCGGCGGTGCTTCATGTCGAATGGCGGCGCGTGTAGCTGTAGATTGGCCGTCTCTGGTATCCACCACCCACGCTGCAGGAGCCTTCCCTTGAGATCGGGTTATCGGCATCTTCACTGTGTATTCACTATATCTCTTGATGTTCGAACGACGACTCGACGTATCCGGCTCGAAGGACCATGAAACTGTACCGGACGGGCGGACTCGGGAATCTGACTATATTGTTTTCGAGCCGCTGACGCCCTGCACACTGTAGGTTCCGGGACGTCGGGTATCACAACACCATTCGCACACACAGTAAATGAAACACCGTTTTGCACACTATAGCGGAAGTTCCTGGCAGTCCCATACGTTTTCACTGTCGTTATAATATCGGTGGCAGCACTGAGGATAATTCCGAACAAATCGTGTTTACTAAGGTACCCCTAAACTTTACCGTTACGAGGACCGCCAAAAACCTTATTGATTTTTCTTTATTTTACTAAATTTTTATTTTGTGTTATGTCTATTTACAGAGTTTACATAAAACTACATATTCACTACATACATGTTATAAGTAATTATGTGGAATTTACATTTGTCTATTTAAAAATACGTAATACAGCTTTATTTCTATTTATATTTCTTAGTTACAGAGTTTTAAATCTAAAGTTTGATATAGTTTAACAGAGTTGATTATGTTTTACATCAATTTTATATATTCGGGGTTTACATAAATGTTTGAGTTATTTATTTGTTATTTTAGTACAGTTTGCTACGAGCATACATATAACTTTCATATGATTTACGTCTAAGGTTTGGTGGTAAACTTGCCCTTTGTATGCTACCTATGAAAATGTGAGGTTTTATGTTAAGTTTTTATTATGTATTCAATAGAGAACAAAGGGACAAATGGGCAAATCTACACCTTTACATATTTTAAAACTAACTTATCTAATAGGTATTACAATTTTGGTATATCTAAATCACTATATAAATGTCTCAAAACACTATAATGTCTTATTTGCAACTTTAATAATCACTCTATCACTTTATAGCGTTAATAATCACATTGTCGCGAACAGTTAGAATAGAATAGAATAGAATTATCTTTATTGTACACCATAATAAGAAACATTTTAAGACGTGAAAGCGGAACAATCCATAAAAGAAAATCCAAAATTTAATATACTTGTTTTTTTTTTTATATTAAGTTAGTACTACCTTTGTTAATAGATGACGCTGTTTGCAATTTCTAGGATTAAAATTTTATGGTTTGTACAGCATTTAGTGTGTTAAGTAATTAAATATTCATAGCCTAGTAATGTCACTATTGGACTACCAAGTCAAAAGTCTCGTCAAATTATTACGCGCTTAAACGGTGAAGGAAAACATCGTGAGGAAATGTGCATGCCTGAGAGATTTTCTCTATTGCGGCGGTGTGTGAAGTCTGCCAATCATAGGTTAGCGTGGCGGACTGTAAGCCTGATCCCTCTCATTCTGAGAGGAGGTCCATGCCCAGCAGTGGGACAATGTACCTAATGGGTTGATGATGATGTAGGTACACCATTCAAACATTAAAAATTATGAGTAATGTCACAGGGATGAAAATATATAAAAAAGGACGTATGTCTACATAAACAACAAAAAAATTTCGATTACATCATGAAAATTTAAAACTCGACGATCTCATGACTATTTCGGCTTGCTATCCGTCAAATTGATTTACGTTGGTAATAGTGTGTGGGTGGCAGCCGTCATAATATACGCATCCACTAGTTAATAAAATATAACCTAATAAAATAGCCATAAATATGAATAGGCTATAAAGCAGGTTGATGTTCCCCTAGTAGGTTTTTATTGAAAAGTACTGATATTATTAAATGGAAGTCCTTGGGATAGCTAAGTCTGTTGTTACTGGCAGCCAGAGGTTAGAAAAGCATGACAGTCTTATAATACCGGTATTGCCCAGAAATTGGGATGCTAATTCGATCCTGACATTGGGATGTAAAGTGATATGACAAAGAGATATGACCTTGGACTGTCAAGTCGAAGTCTCGAGTCCGAATCCAAGGCTTGCACCTCTGACTTTTCGAAGTCACGTGCGTAATAATAATTAATTTTCGCATTTAAACGGTGAAGGAAACCATCGTGAGAAAACCTAAGTGAAGTCTAATACTCTTGTTCAAAGAGGAGACCCGTGCCCAGCAGTGGGACAAGGTAATGGGTTGATGATGAATTGATGAGTTTGAAGGTAGTCACGTCGGGTTAAATATGCAGGCCCACCCACCAGAAATCTGAAGAAAAAACATAAAACTGGATCCCTTCGAAAGTCACTGAATCTTGTAATCGTGAATTCTTTGAAATCCTGCAATAATTGGAAAGAAATTGCAGAGTCTCTATCAAAGTGTATAGGGGCTTTGTTTACTGAGGCCCAAAAATGGAGGCGGCGTGTTATATGGTGTCAATTTAGTGACCTCATTATCTAGATTAGGTAAGGTTAGGTTGCCTGATTAGTCTAGTGGTCCTAAGCGTGACTGCTGCGCTAGAGGTCCTGGGTTCCATTCCCCGGCCGAGCAAAGTGTTAGTGGCAATAGGCTCGTTTGCCATCTTATTAAAATAAAAAAGCTATATATCTGCACAGCTACAAAAAAGCCTGAAATACTTCATAATTATAAAATTCTATTTACTGGCCTCATTCCAGTCCACATTTTGTTCCTACTAAGTTACGGATTTATTCCATTGATTGAAGTTATTTATCGTATTTTTGGCATTTCGTGGCAATGATTTGGCTTTGACAAAGTTAGAAATTGCGGGAATATTTTTTATTGAATGCTTCATTAACGAAGCTTGGGAAATGGCAAAAAAGAGAACGTGTTTCTAATCAACAAAGTTATATTTTCGTATACTTCTTCCGTAGTTACGGAAGAAAAGTGAAATTAAATTAATGGGCATTAATTAAAACATACTATCACGACTGTATTCCCGCAAAGTAAGGCAGAGGTATACTAATGTAAACCCACAGTCGATTGGTATGTAAGGTGAGCCATTTGCCATTATACGGGCTAAAATTCAAACTACTCCACATTGTTGCTATCTGGTAACGTCTCCAAAAGAAAGACAGCATTGCCAAATGATTAATTATCACGCGCTTAAACGGTGAAGGAAAATATCGTGAGACCTGAAACCTGCATGCCTGAGAGATTTTCTTGACGGCATGTGTAGTCTGCCAACCTGCAGTAGGCTAGCGTGGTGGACTATAGCCTAATCCTTCTCGTACTGAGAGGAGACCCGTGCCCAGCAGTGGGACAATGTTGATGACATTCATAAAAAACTAAAAAAAATGGAACTTATATTCATCTATTTTTAGGGACCATTATGAATATTAATCAGGCATTAAAAGGCATTGTATTCCGATGCAAGGGGCTCGTTGGATGGCTGTAGTCCGGATCCAGGGATTAGAAGTCTATTGACACACTTTTAGCTCGATATCGGCTAGACACGGCTTAGAACGAAAGCCGTGGAGTGGCGTTAAGTCTTTAACTTTTATGCAAATTTAAACTTTACCGCTCGGCGAGGAAAGTTTTTAAATATAATTTACACATACAGTTTGTTTGAAATAACTATGCTCGTTTGAAGTTGGCCGTTGCGATCTACCGTGCTGGTAAAATAGCTTAATTATTAAGTATTTTTATGCATAGACGTATTATTATATAGACGCGTTACTCACGAACATTACCTACAGCTATTTAAAACAGCACAATTATTAGATAGCGACTAATACGATCGAAGAAAGAGAAAGAAAATAAATGCCACTTCACGGTGTACCTGTTGTTGTTAGTTGTTGTGAAAGAGACAAATATACATGACATCTTTAGTTACGTTACGATTAAATGCTGCTTTCTATTTGGTCAAGCGCAACGCTGGTTGGTGCGTAACTAAACGCGATCCGGGCAATTGCCTTGATTTTTTGTTGCCATTTTAGAGAGCGGTTAACGTATCTATAGTTTATAAATCGCTGTTTTTATGTATAATCGAATTAGTAAAGAAAATAAACACAAATTCGAAACATATTCTATAACAATACACTGCTTCACAAACTGTCTCATTAGTCTAGTGGCCCTAAGCGCGACTGGTAAGCTAGAGGTCTTGGGTTCAACTCCCAGGTCGAGCAGGTGTTTTTAGGTTTTTCTATAAAAATTCTCAGTAGCAGCTCGGAAGTTTGGATATGTGCCCGGTGAATGGTAATAGACTCATCCCTTATTACATGGCTTAAACATACAGGCCAACTTTGGGTGTACATGAAGTACACCTCTGCCATAACCTTAGGGGAAAACAGGTGTGATGGTATGTTAATGCCGAATGGTATGATAAAGCGGGCTATTTTCCGCAACTCCAAGACTTAGCGCGTATTTTGCGTGTGGGTGTTAATGCCAAATATAATAAAAAATAATCAAATCCTAGTTAGTTTTTCTTTAATAAGAAAAGGTCAACATAATCGTTCAATAGATATAAGAGAAATTGATATGTCTAGACGACTGAGTACCCAATTAATCTAGATAAGTAGGTATTATACTTTTATCGAAACCAGACATATCAAAAAATATTAATAGATACGAATGGAAGCCAAATGAATTCATATTTTACGAAATCCAATACCTACTCGAACCCAGTGACGTAGAAAGATAAAAATATTCGATTGACCACGATACAAAGAGCCACGGATTTAAAAAAATCTGTTATTTATTCAAATAGATGACAGGTCTACGGAAATTGGTCGGGAAAACGTTGAACTGGTCGTGTTTGGGGATTATGAATTAGTGTTTTTTGGTGGGACGATGTTTTGGTTCTGACGTTTTTGCATGACAGCCCATATTTTTTTTTCTGTCAATAAATCTTTTAAAGACACTTTACAAGTCAATGTTTTACTTATAAGAATAAGAATAGAATAAATTTATTTCAACTTTTACAAATATTATTTTACATAGTTGGTCTAAAAGTAATAAATTCTTACATAACATGTATAAAGAGTGCTTAATATAATATAATTATAATTTTATAATTTGTGAAGGCAACAATACAAAAGTTATGTCAGTTCGACTTAAAATACATATAACCAGCTTGCCCGAACTAGGTTTAAACCTGTGCTTCAGGCTATCGCTGAACGTGTTTTATATGCACATTTGAAAACTTACTGAAGAAATAAAAATAAGGGTACCAAAGCCTATTATAAAAAAAAAGAAAGGATACTAAAATCTATATTAATAAACAAGTATTTTAGCTTATGTTATAATTTCTAACAACTTCTCTGTGTCTGCGTAATTAAGGTTCTGTAAATATTCCGTTACCAAAATGCTGCATTTATTATAACTTACATTATGTATATTAAGTAGCTTATTAAGTTTATTATATAAAAATGGTCCTAAGAATATGTAAAATCTATTAGCGAATGCATGGTTAAATTTAGCTTTAGAGCAGGCCAGATACTTCTGCGTAGTGCTGTGTGTTTTATTTTGAACTACCGGCATTTCCTTCCTTCGTTGAATTTTTTTTTAGCCCATTCGTCCCACTACTGGGCATAGGCCTCCCTTCCCTCTTTCCAAGCCGAACTATCCATAGTTTTAGTGATCCAATCTTTCTGTACTATCTTGCAAAAAACCTAACACAAACCGACGAATATTGTTGTCCCCATACATCTGCCAAGCCCCTCGGGATACAGGCGTAATAGTGTGTATAAATAAACCTTTATCTAGGGCATCGATTAAAAACAAAATTAAATCGCTGTAATGTCCAGTCAGCCAGTACCAAACACAGACAACAAAAGTTTTCAATATCCGGCCGATTCTAAAAATAAAACAAAATGGCGTCGCATGCGAACATTCCCGCCATCCAATTAATTAATTTTATTTGTAAGGTACATAACTAGTATTTCTCATTACTGGACAAATGGAGACTTAACCTGGATTTCAAGATAAAATAAACTTTGGTGAATTACAATATGATTATCATTCATCATCATCATCATGAAAGAAGAAAGAAAGAAAGAAAGTAATTTTATTGACAACACACATCATCATCATCATCAGCCTATACTCATCCACTACTGGACGAGAATAGGCTGATGAGGCCACTAAGGGCGCTTACATCGCTAGTGGTCCTAGATTCGATTCCCAGGACGAGCAGTGTTGTTGGATTTTTTTATACCTACATTTCTCAGTAGCAGCCCGGTATGAATTTCTGCCCGGTTAATGGCAATAGGCTGGCCCCCAATTACTTGTGTGTTACGTTAAAATCCCTTGACAAAGCAAACTATCTTTTTCCTTCTTGCAACATTTTGTCGATACTGTGTCCGCCAAATGCAATTAAGTAGGTATATCTCACAAGCTCGCCTGTAATAAAGTTATTAACTTAATTAAGTACGTAGTGCGAATGTCTGAACATTTTTTGTCCCTTTCATATAAGGGGAAGTTTCTTAATGATTAAGGAAAGTGTTTTTGTTGTTCCTTTGGGGAAATAATATAGAAATAATGGAAGTAAACCATCACGCCTGTATCCCCCGAAGTAAAGGCAGAGGTGTTCTAATGATAGTTAACAATAGAGTAAGGTTTACAGGCAGCTACCGAACATCAGTCTTTATATAGATTTTGTTATAAATAATTATACGCCAAAGCGTGCCTCATTAGTCTAGTGGTCCTAAGCGCGACTGCTACGCTAGAGGTCCTGGGTTCGATCCCCAGGTCGAGCAAAGTGTTATTGCGTTTTTCTATGAAATTCCCAGTAGCAGCTCGGACTCTGGATTTGTGCCCGGTTAATGGCAATAGGCTCGCCCTCTATTACATGGGACCTAAACATACCGGTGAAATGTGGGTGTACATTAGTACACCACCACCACTCTGCCTAACCCTTCGGGGAATACAGGCGTGATGGTATGTTATGTTTCAAAGCGTGTCATATGAAGGCTACAAAACCATCATTTTGGCACGTATTGCGAGATATAAGTATTATACGAACTGTCAAAACACGTATATAGTTAGCTGCCTGTATACCTAACTCTTTTGTTGACTGTACACCCACACTTTGCCAAAAGTAAAGCCAAAATTGAAATTGGTTTCAACTGATTTTACAAGCTTTTATTTAACTTGCAATGTATTATTTGTTCGGGTCAAATATTGAAACTGAATTTTGAAAGGGTAGGTTATCCTCAACCTATTGAACTGATATTTGACAACACATTAGGTTTGGATGACATGCTTCGTTCAATCAGTGACGTCATTCCAAATCCAATATGGCTATAACAGCTGTTTATTTTACAATATTTTTGCAGTCAAAATTAATAACATACCATCACGCCTGTATTCCCCGAAGGGTGCCAATGTACATTCGGGGCGAGCATATTGTCATTAAACGGGCACAAATCCAGACCTTGAGCTGCTACAGAGAATTTCATAGAAAATCTCTATAACACTTTGCTCGACCTAGGAATGGAACGATGCAGTCAAAATTAATTTTGACTGACTATGACTTTTGGCTGTAGCATTTAGGTAATCAAAGTCATAAGGCCAACCGCTACCACACTTTATGTATCTATAATCTCTGCTAAGGGACCATAACAGCTAAATAATATCCCAGTCGCAAATAATAAATTCATTTCACGTCAACCTTCCCGGTAAAATTGATTGGGATTGCTATTTTATCAGATGATGTATTTATTTTCCCGGCAGTCCCGGCTGACATCATTTATCATTCATCCTACTCAGGGGTGTATTCTTTTCAACATGTTTGTGGAAATCATACATACACTGCAACCTTTTTTCCGTAGGGGCGGGAAAATAGAATATATTTTTTTTATATAGAATAGGATGCAAATGGAAATGCGTGTCACCTGATGGTAAGTGATCACCGTCCATTTTTTAAAGCATACTTTCAATGTGGGTCGCACTTTACTAGTATTCTTGTTAACCCCATATCATCATCCCCCAATTTATTTGGGGTCGGCGCAGTCTGTCCTTATCTTCCAGTCATCCCTGTTAGTTGTCATCTCATCATTCAATCCCTTTTCCATCATATCTGCCTTCACACAATCCATACATCTTTTCTTTGGTGTCCCTCTACCCCTCCATCCTTCCACATGCATACCTACTCATAACTCTTTTGGACACATGCGTTTCATCCCTCCTCATCCCGTACCCATACAAAGACAAACGATTCCCTTTTAGCTTTTCTGTCACTAGCGCCACTTTTCAACTTCCTCTAATGAATTCATTTCTTGTTAACCTCTCGTGCTAAGCTAAATGCAATGGGTGGGTCTCGAATCGGCAACCATATGATTGAGTCCGACACCCTAGCCATTAGGCTACCTACGTTGTCGGCCTTTGGTTCTATTTGGTGCGATTCTTGCATATTTGATTATCTCATTAGTGTAGTGGTCCATACGAGTGCTACGCTAGGCCCTTAGTTTAATTGACAGGTCGAGCAAAGTTGTTTTGAGTTTTTTCATGAAATCCTAGCAACGGAGTCTGGATTTGTGATAGTCCTGTAGGATTTTAAATAAAATATTTATGTTTTGATACAACACGCCGTTTATTGCTTTACGATATCTTACATTTCTTCATTAAAAAGCATAGACTCAGTCGTAGACAAAATTACCTATACATAACGGATATTTTACCGACGCAGTGTTGCCAATACAAACGTAATATTAACTCAATTATAATATATTACATTGATTCCAACACGCCCCCCATTACATGGGACATAAACATACCAGCGAAGTGTAGGTATAGATTAGTAACCCTCTGCTTTACCCTTCGGGGAATGCAGGCGTGATGGTATATTCTTAAATACTTATGTTACTTCGTCCACAATATATAACTTGTCATACATACTCGCCATTTGTAGTCGAGTACTGCGCACCTGACCTTTTTAAAGGACCTCAACAATAAGGTCGGTGTGTCTTTCTAGGGCGTCCCCTCCCGGCGCTTCCGTTGACATTTGCTTTATAAATCCCTTTTGTACGTCACATTTCATCCATTCTCCCGATACCTATACGTAATAATTTTGACTCGAATTTGTGATACTTTATTTGGGGACATGCTTTTCACATTATTTTTTTTATAAACCTAAATATTGTTAGCAGTGGTAGACAGAATCTCAAAAACCTTATCAACAAGTTTATTCTTTGGTTTTTGGTATTATCCTGACACTGCGGAGGCCGGTTCGTGTAAAATACTGATATTCAGGTGAAAAATAACGATAT
Source organism: Subacronicta megacephala (assembly GCA_958496365.1). Classification (NCBI taxonomy): domain Eukaryota; kingdom Metazoa; phylum Arthropoda; class Insecta; order Lepidoptera; family Noctuidae; genus Subacronicta; species Subacronicta megacephala. Next base: position 3,354,132 of record OY292539.1, on the reverse strand, counting down.
AATGTATTTAATAAATCATCATATTCATTTCAATTTTCTATATTTTCCTCTTATATTGCTCCGCCTGCTTGGTCTAGTGGTCCTCAGCGCGACTGCTACGCTAGAGGTCCTCGTTTCGATTCCTAGGTCAAGCAAAGTGTTCATGGTTATTCTATGAAAGTAGCAGCTCGTAGTTTGGAATTGTGCTCGGCTAATAGCAACAGGATCACCCCCTATTACATGGGACCTATACGTACCGGCGAACTGTGGGTGTACAATAAGTACACATTTGTCCAGGAGCGTAGCTAATGATACGGGGCCCCCGGCCTATACAAGGGCCCCAACATGTCGGCTTTGCAATTTCAAAACCTAGTAAGGGACACTTAACGGGTTTTTGCATTTTGTATCTTATTCAAAGCTAGCACGCATGTAATAAGTTACAAAATGCAAAAACCCGTAGGTGTCCCTTCCTAGGTTTTGACATTGCACAGCCGATGTGTAAGCAAAAATTAGTAAAATATTATCCACAATGTCACTAAATCCCTTTCTTCCCGGAAAAAAAACATAAAAAACTGTCACAGATGCCTGAGAATGGGTGAAAAGAGATTATCCCAGTGGAGCTATGAAAAGAAAAAGTAAACTGAAAAGGGAGGAGGCCATCAAAAAATGCCCAATACATGGCCCCTCAAAGGCACGCTACGCCACTGCCTCTGCCTAACCCTTCGGGGAATAGAGGCGTTATGGTATGTTATGACGGTATGCCCTAAGATTTTCCCAAAAATGTGTAGGTAGTTATTAAACTACGTCGAAAGCGAGTAATAATTCGTAAAAATCTAAAGCAAACATAATCCTAAATATACAAGTCTGTGATTACAAAAACAGGTTTTTATTACTTGCAATATCGCAACATTCGCTACTAAAATTACTGGCTGAAAAAATTAAGAAATCCAAGGGCAAAAAAAAAACTAGATGCAATAATCTATTTTTAGAATAACCAATGTAAACCAGCCTGCGTTAAACGTTCGTTGATTAAATTTTAAATTAAAACCTTCATGGTTAGCAAGTTCATTTAGTTCATGTCAAGAACTAGAAAATGGAAGATAGAGATTATTGGAAAGTGTCGAATATGTCATTGAGATATTATGATAGGTACGATGACTAAGCAAAGTGACACTTTATTATGAAAGTTATGGTGGAAGCTCCGCAATTTATTTTTATTCTATTTAGAGAAACACTAGAACTATCCAGGAATTATTTACAGGCTCCTACTCGTATCATACATTAAATTTAAAGATACTTAAAAAAAACATCTTTTCACACAATGGAACATGGTCTGTTTACTTTTGTAAAGGAAGATGTAAGTATTTATTTTTCTGCCTCATTAGTCTAGTGAAGCTAAGCGCGACTGCTATGCTAGAGGTCCTAGGTTCGATCCCCAGGTCGAGCAAAGTAAATGTTATTGGGTTATTCTATAAAATTCTCAGTAAGTAGTCGGAGTCTGGATTTGTGCCCGGTGGCAATAGGCTCGCTCCCTGTTACATGGGACGTAAACATACCGGCGAAGTGTGGGTGTAAATTAGAACATCTCTGCCTAACCCTCCGGGCAATACAGGCATGATGTTAAGTTATGTAAATTTATGCAAAACTTGGACGTGGGTGATGCAACTCATTTTATCTCAACTCAACTCCGGTAAAGCCGTGTTTGCATTTACGCGAGTCTCCTTAGCTGACTTAACAAAATAATATATAAATATTATATACGCTTGCATTCCCCGAAGGATTAGCAGGGGTATACTAATGTACACCCGACCACCCGTACTTCACCGTGCGAATTTAAGGCCATTAAGTGGGCACAAATAGCTTGTTTGCCCATCCTAGTGGTATAAAAAAACAATTTTGCGCCATCTAGTTTAAAAAAAATATATGTAAAAAAAATGACTTGTAAAAGTGTCGTTAAAAGATCTATTTACAGAAATAAATATCATTTATCATTTATCAATTCCAGACTCCAAGCAGTGTGTAGGTATGTAAGTAATATGGTTGTAATAAAACAATATTTGTATAATATTTTCAACCGACTTCAAAAAGGAGGAGGTTCTCAATTCGTCTGTATGTTGTTTTTGTTTTTTTTACAAACATATAATGTTTGTTACGCGATATCTCCGCCAATCGTGAATCGATTTTAAAGATTGTTTTTTTGTTTGATAGGTCATACTTCTGAGGTGGTCCCGTTCAAATTTTATCGAGATCGGTCGAATCAGTTTTAAAAATATCAACAAAAATTTAAATACAATATTTAAATTTTTGTTGATCAATATTTTTAAAACTGATCGATGACATTATCGTTTACTCCGAAACATAGCTGTCTTATTGGAGTAGTGCGTTTAGTTGGCTAACCAGTACTTATAAACAAAACTATCCACAAAAAATTTAAAAATTAAATTACTTTTAACAAAAAAGTAGTTCGAGGAGGAATTCGATAACAAACACTTTGATTTTCATATACTTACTGTATAAGTAGCATTCCGCCCAGGCCATCACCCACGTGGTTTTTCAGCTTTTATCTACTATAATATGCATGTATACTAGGTATATAAAAACCTTCCTCTTGAATCACTATCTATTGCTGAAAACTGCATTAAAATCCGTTGCGTAGTTTAAAAGATCTGTGCGTACAAACAGCGGGAGCGACTTTGTTTTATATTATGTAAAGATAATCTCTGTATATAGTTTAAAACAAAGTCGCTTCCTGCTGTCTCTCTGTCCCTTTGTATGCTTAGATCTTTAAAACTACGCAACGGATTTTGATGCGGGTTTTTTTATAGATAGAGTGATTCAAGAGGAAGGTTTATATGTATAATACATATATATTATAGTACAGAAAAGTCGAGAAAACACGCGGGCGAAGGCGTGGGTGGATAGCTGATGAGGCCCTTTCGTGATTATTCAAAAATCACGAAAGGGCCTCACAAAAGGGAATCACAAAAGGATTATTTGAGCGTATTTGTTCGTAGTCATGTTGCTTAACCTCATTTAATGACTGATCACCCTTCAAAAATAAATTACTAAACCTAACTTCCTAAATAATCAATCCGTCAACACATACTCACGAGATTACAAGATTCAGTTCCTGAGTCATGTTCAAACTATTTTGATATATTTAGACGTAACACAAATATTTTTTGAATCCCGTATGTGTAATTTTCATTAACTGTAGATAAAATACGCAGTTGTCTATTGAAATGCTGAGCAAAGTCGTAAAAGCTAGTTTTATTTCCGTTCGGAGATTTGGTATACGTAATCATGCTTGTTTTTCTGCTTTTAAAATCTCGTTTAAATTTACTTTAGGTCAATTTTCGAGGTTAAACTGCAGTTGTGACGGTCAGCTAAAGGATGGAAGATCAATTTTGACCTTTTGAAACCCACGATCCTTGTCAATAGATTAATTTGAAGGTGTGTGAGACTTTTGCTCACAAATAATTTTGCGGCGAGAAAAAATCTCACATTTGAATACCTACTGTTCTATATTTTTTTTTAGAATATTCATCTGTTAAACTTCTAATTATAATTTCGTGAAAACAGGATCTGTTTAATAGCAGATCCATTTGCGATGGTCGATTGATACCCCTGTACAGTATCTTTGATACAAACAAACAAAATATTGAAGAATCCATATTGATTGAGTTGATTGATTGATTGAGTCTCAGGAAAGCCAGGAAAGCCGACAACCGTCTGAGTAAACAACGGTTAGAGTTCTCGAGTGGAGACCGCGGCTAGGCAAACGTAGTGTAGGACGCCTTTTTTTTTTTTTTTTTTTTTTTTTTCCCTGTGAAAATCCTCATGGATGTCCTCCGCCCCTCAGAGGAAAGGCGGAGGGTTATGTCGGACTCGTACCGACTAAAAACACACGGCCATCCATAACACATTTTGGAGGGGGGCTCCGAGATCTCTAATGAACGCACCGGTGGCCCTCCTGTGCTTCGCCTTTGGCACATCACGAAAACAATGCAGTTTTATCTTAGTACCTTCTCGGTTACGATCGCCGCGAATATTCTAAGCACTCGTGACCCAAAATAAAGCATCCTCTGCTGGTGGTAAGTTAGCAGGGATTCGGCGTGTAGCCCTAGCTGGGCTGGGCACCAAGGCGATTGTAACGCCGGCGCCGTCGCCTCCGAGCGGGATCGGCCCTCTCCCTTATTCGCTCTGCAACCTCTTTTTGGAGCATGACGTCCTCACAGAAAGAGGCCACGGACCTCCATGTTGCTGTGTCTGCCAACATAGCTGAAACTACGTTTTGCAGAGACAGATCCTGCCCAATCCGATCCACCAGGACTCGCCGCTCTGACTCCCATGCAGGGCATTCAGCGAGCGTGTGCTGTGCGGAATCTTGGCTACCCCCACAATGGTAGGACGCCTGCTGGCCAGGTGGAGTGACGATTTGCGGAAGGCGGCTGGCAGTAACTGGATGAAAAGAGCTGAAGATCGGGGTCTGTGACGTTCACTTAAAGAGGCCTGCGTCCAGCAGTGGACGAATACGGGCTGATCATAATGATGATGATGATGATAACGAAACCCTTTACGAGGTATTTTTTTTATTTCATAAGGCACACCAACTACTTATTTACAATAAGTGAGTGGACAATACATAAAAAAAACACTCTGTGTAAACAAGTCAGTTACAGGGGTGCACATCATTCATCATCATAGTGCACACAGAGAGACAAGTTTATAGCACTAGTTTACATTTTTTTTTTAATAAAAATAACTTTTTAAATAATCAAATAAAATCAAATTGAAGAGAATAGTTACAATTACAATTTTTTAATTTTTTTTAATGCAGAAAATACAAATAAAATACTTTTCAGTGCTGAAAACAAACCGGACGTGAACATAATTTTCGTTCAAAAATAATAAAACTCGCAGCCTGTTTGATCTACTCTGTAATAGATAATAGCCTATCCAGTATTATCACGTTGTAAAATGAAGCTTTTCGCGTTTCCGAACGTAAACACACGGGTGTGTAATTGGTTTGGGCACGCAGATCAATAGCTATGGAACATTAATACTTAGGCATGTACCTACTTACTTTTTTTCGAGTAACATATTAACACTAGCTTTGCCCTGCAGTTTCACTCGTTCGCCCCGCTCTTAAATATGGTAATGTGATGCTAGATATCTTAAACCCTTCGTCATAAATGCGGCTGTCGTAGGTATACAAAATTTTTTTTTCAATTCGGACTAGTACTTAGTTCAAGAGATGAGCGCGTTCAAACAAACTCTTCAGCTTTATTATATAAAAAAAAAATATATATAGATTCTTTCATTTATATTTATCTTGGTCTAAATAATCTTTGCAAGACTCTTTTACAAGACAATGTTTTACATGTTTTAATATTGGATGGCGCCAGCATTTTCCGGCTGACGACCTATGAGAAGAAATGTCACAACAAATGCAGAGAATCATGGTATTTTTTATTCTTATCATCACGCCTGTATTCCCCGAAGAGTCAGGCAGAGGTGTACTAATGTACACCCAGGCTTCATCGGTATGTTTAGGTCCCATGTAATAGGGGGCGAGCCTATTGCCATTACCGGGCACAAATCCAGACTCTGAGCTGCTACAGAGAATTTCATAGAAAAACTCAATAACACTGCTCGATCCGAGAATTGAATCCAAGACCTCTAGCGTAGCTGTCGCGCTTGGGACCACTAGACTAACGAGGCAGTCTTAGGTATTTTTTATATACCATACTGTTTAAATTTTGATACAACTACAAACTTAAGACCCAATTAATTATGCGTCCAATTATTCCTCGACTTGTTTTAATCCCATATTTATTTTGTAAGTCAACTTCATTATATTAAAAGAGCTTTATTTAATGTGTAATTATCAGTATTTATTCGAAGTAGCCTATTAGTGTTATTAAAGTCTTTAACATCATCTCACAAAGACTTTAACTAATAATATTAGGTTAATTAGCACATTTTCTCCATAAATATTGCTCAATTCTGGAAATGACAGAAAAGTTTAATTACATCTTCTTATGTTTATTTGGTGAGTGACTTGGTGATTTCATTCGTCTAATATACTAAATATAATATTATTTTATTTTAATATAATAAAATATGACTAGTTTTCTTTTGCTGCTAAAAGTAAACTTGATTTTCATATGTCTAAAGAATTTTCTGTGTCATACATAAATAACAAAACACTAAATTATTAAAAAGTAAAGTAGCGTAGCAGTCGCTTAGGATCACTAGATTAATGAGGCAGTAGAAATATAATACAAATCTTCGAGTGAACCAATCAATGGGTTCGTAATGATTTTGAAAAAAAAAAAACCGCCTTCAACGTGACTTAAATTTGAGTGATTATTTTTATTTTGGCCCCGAATTTCCAAACTGTTTTAGACAAAATTATTTTATTATTTTTTGAAGGCGGTTTCTTTTTTGTTAAAAGTAATTTAATTTTTATTTGTATTGTGGAACGTTTTGTTTATAAGTACCTCCAATGAGACAGCGATGTTTCGGAGTAAACGATAATATCATCGATGTAAACAATTTTTAGATTTTTGTTCATTATTTTAAAAAAGCTGAACCGGTTTCGAAAAAATTTAAATGGGACCACCTCTGAAGTATGACCTACGAAACAAAAAAAATAATCATCTAAATCGATCCATAATTGCCAGAGATATCGCGTAACAAACATACAAAAAAAGCAACATACAGATGAATTGAGAACCTCCTCCTTTTTGAAGTCGGTTGAAAAATAAAACTAAATAGCATCTGCATCTGCATATTGATCTTGCGGGCCCGCTTCCAATGACACTAGCCGTATGTTCCGATTACCGTCTGCAATTTTAACGGCTCTTTTCAACCGACTTCAAAAAGGAGGAGGTTCTCAATTCATCTGTATGTTTTTTTTTTTTTTTTTTGTATGTTTGTTACGCGATATCTCCGCCGGTTGTGGACCGATTTTAATGATTGTTTTTTTGTTTGGTAGGTTATACTTCAGAGGTGGTTCCGTTTAAATTTTATCGAAATCGGTTGAGCAGTTTTGAAAATAATTATCAACAAAAATCTAAAAATTGTTTACATCGATGATATTATCGTTTACTCCGAAACATCGCTGTCTTATTGGAGCACTGCGTTTAGTTGGCTAACAAGTATTTCTAAACAAAACTTTCCACTAAAAATTACAAAATAAAATTACTTTTAACAAAAAAGTTAAACCGCCTTCAAAAAATAATAAAATAATTTTGTCTAAAACAGTTTGGGAAGTCGGTGGCGAAAATAAAAGACCCACTCAAATAGAAGTCACCGACTTCCCAAACTGTTTTAGACAAAATTATTTTATTATTTTTTGAAGGCGGTTTAACTTTTTTGTTAAAAGTAATTTTAACCAGTTATAATTCTAGCTCTAAAAAGTCAATATAGTTAAAACGCAGTAAACCGTTGAATATAAACGTTACGTAATAGCAGATAAAAATAACGGTATTTTATGTAGTTACGACTTGTAAAAATGAAGAAAGGAAGGTACTTACATTGTTAACGAGAGCTGAATCTTACAGTTTATTGGTCGTTGAAAGTTTTAGAACCTAAATTTTACAGTCTACAGTATTACTGCTCTGAAATTCCTAAAGATTTCATAATAAGCATATTATTATATCGTAATAAAAAGTGAGATTTGAAAAAAATATTGTTAATTATATATTGTACGCGCGTTATCATCTGAGTCGTCAGGTCATAAAAGTCCAAAGAGATAGGGATGTGCAGCGCGCCGGACCCTAGTTATCGATACACGGTTACCTGCGCACGTGCTAACGATGAGGCACCGAGTCAGTGAACAAGATACGATAATAAACGTTACTTATCGATAGTATGTCTTTTATTGTTACGCCCTTCACTAGACGGCTCCATAAGACCCATAAGTGCAAGCGAGATAGATATAGAGAAATGATTTATGGCCCTAAGACTCAGATGATAATGCGCGTACTATAGTACCTATGAAGTAAAGTGGCGGTGGGACACTTGGCGAGACGGAGTGACGACAGGTGGAGTAGGGCAACAACTGAGTGGTGACCGAGGGATGGTAGTAGGAGTGTCGGGCGTCCAGCAGCAAGATGGGTCGACGACATAATACACGTTAGGCGTACTTGGATGAGAGTGGCACGGGACCGTGGTGGATGGCACAAACTTAGAGAAGCCTATACTCAGCAGTGTAAGTCAGACTGTGGGTGAAGATGATTATTGTTAAGTATGTATTCACCCCCCCCCCCCCCAAAATTAAAGGACAAGGTGAAGAACCTGGATATTCGTAAGAAAACGAAAATAACTGACGCCTTAACTTTCTCGCTACAAAGGAAATGGAAGTGGGCAGGTCACGTGGCTAGATATAAAGATGATCGATGGGCCATAAGAACAGTAAAATGGCCTGGACCAGGCGGCACTAGAGCGAGAGGCCGACCATGTGGGGATGGGCGGATGACGGCAGGGCTAGGCTGGCTATGCAAAGCTGAAAATAAAGAAAAATTGAAGTCCTTGGAGGAGGCTTTTACCCGCAGGGGGTCCACATAAATAAATAAATAAATAAATAACACTATTTTGTAATTAAGTTTGTGTGGAATTAAATAAAGCTTTTTTATTATTATTATGTATTCATCATCATCATTAACTATCCCATTGCTGGGCACGGGTCTCCACTCCGAATGAGACGGCATAGTCTGCAAAGGAGGTGGAATATTATACTTAGTCCACCACACTAGCAAAGTGCTAGTTGGCAGACTTCACCCGGTAGTCGTAAAGAAAATCCCTCATGCATGCAGGTTTCCTCACAATGTAATTTTTAAGCGTTTGGTTATTAATATTATGTATTTGCAAAAAGTCTGAAGTTTTTAATTTAAACTCAATTAACTAAAAAAGTCGTGAATACTAATAACAAACCCACCAGCAGTACGCCACAGCGTGTTGAACTATAACCTTACCTCTCTCATTCTGAGCGGAAACCCGAGCTCAGCAGTGAGACATACATAAAAATAATTAATAATCAAAGAAAGAAAGGAAGAAAATATAACATAACATAACATACCATCACGCCTGTATTCCCTGAAGGGTTAGGCAGAGGTGCACTAAATGTACACCCACATTTCGCCGGTATGTTTAGGTCCCATGTAATAGGGGGCGAGCCTATTGCCATTCACCGGGCACAAATCCAGACTCCGAGCTGCTACTGAGAATTTCATAGAAAAACTCAATAACACTTTGCTCGACCTGGGGATCGAACCCAAGACCTCTAGCGTAGCAGTCGCGATTGGGACCACTAGACCAACGAGGTAGTCGAGGAAGAAAATATATTTTATTTAAACAACACAAAATCACACAAAAAAATACACATAGGAATTAGTGTGTGGTTTTGTGAAATAAAATTAAAATTAATGGTGCACTGTAGGCATACGCCTATAAGTGCACACCCTCATAATATATAGCCAACATAAATATATAGGTATATGTACCTATAGATCATGTCGGCCGCCGTAATCCACTTTATAAAGTTTATATGAAGCTTAATGGGGTTTATTAGTCATGATTAATTATTTGACGGCGTTTTTATACTTTTAAAATACAATAATGTACGGCTTAGGTTGATTAATTGCCTTTAATGAGCAACCATTTTTTTATTTAGCAACACCAGGTGGAGTTACTAGCGCCTTATGTTGAGCCATCAGTTGCTAATACTTGTTAAGCCTCATTTGCTTAGTAATGATTTTAATGCGGTCTTTTTTAATAGATTCAGTAAGTAAGTTATTAATACATACATAGTTGAATATAAGTTAAACATAAGTTTAATACACATATAGTACAGAAAAGTCGAGAAAACACGCAGGCGAAGCCGTGGGCGGAAAGCTATTGGTAAACTGTACGTACATAAGAAAAATATTTAATTCCTATGTGTTTGTCTTTTGTATGTACCTACGCGTCGCGGTTTTAATGCAGTTTCTTTCAGAGTCTATCGATTACCAACAAACAAATATTTCCTCTTCAAAATACTCGTTCAGAAGATACCGTAAATTTAGACGGGATATAAGTATAATATATGAGAAAATACTACAATTTTACCATAGTAAATGTACTTATTCTATATTACTCATGGGATTTCAGTAATGACGTCACATGAAGACTGGCCTCGCAATAGGCGTCATTGAACAAATTGATTCCCTTGAGATAATATGGGATAATAATATTTGATGTTATTTTATTGGATTTATTATGTAGATTTTTTGCGGCGGGATTTCTATTTTTTGTAGATGAAGTCTTGTTTAACTGCCTCATTAGTCTAGTGGTCCTAAGTGCGACTGCTACGCTAGAGGTCCTGGGTTCGATCCCCAGGTCGAGCAAAGTGTTATTGGGTTTTTCTATGAAATTCTCAGTAGCAGCTCGGAGTCTGGATTTGTGCCCGGTTAATGGCAATAGGCTCGCCCCCTATTACATGGGACCTAAACATACCGGCGAAATGTGGGTGTACATTAGTACACCTCTGCCTAACCCTTCAGGGAATACAGGCGTGATGGTATGTTATGTTATGTTAAGTCTTGTTTATTGGTTTAGATTGAAAGCGTGGCTATTAAGTATGAAAGAAAGAAAGAAAGAAAAGAAGAAAGAAAACACATTTATTGAGACAAGGAGACAGCACACAGATAAAATGAACAGTAAAATTAAAAAAGTAAGGTCACTATAGGCCGACCGTTTAACTCGCATATCGCCTGCGCGGTAAGAAGGGAGTCCTACTACTAGTAGGGATACTTAAAAAAGATACTTATTATTTTATTCTTTACCAACAATGTCTATCTCGAGATAAATCTTTGGATTATTGACTCCGTGTGTAGCGTTACCCACCCCCGCTCCCTTCTTACCGCGCAGGCGATACGCAAGTTAAACGGTCGGCCTATAGGTGTGCTGTCGACATGCTTGCCTCGAATGGGTTGCCAGCTCAGCATTATGCTGGGTGTATTTAATACCCAGCGCTGGTTTTCTGTTGGCACCCTGAGAGGTCTAGGTTCGATTGTGGGACCTTGTTTAAAAATGTAATTTAAAAAAAGTTTAATAAAGATACATACATACATACATTGCAAGGTGCAAAGTGTTTTTGTTTTTGTAATTCTCAGTAGCAGCTCTGAAGTTCATGATGTTTTTCATGTATGAAACTAATTTTGACAGTTTTGACAGCTCGGAGTTGAGATTTGTTCCTAGTTAACGGCAAAAGGTTCGCCCACCGCACTCTTTTACATAAGACCTAGCCGCACCGACGAACTTTGATTGTACAGGAATGCATCTTTGCCTGGACCTTCCGGAAATACAGGCGTTATGGTATAGTGTTTGTTAATTTCAGTTGTAATTATCTCACTGTATAAGCTTGTCTTTGTTACCTTAATTTTCTAAAATTATTTTAATACCTCTCTAGTCCATTCTAGAAGTTTCCAGAAGATTGCTTGAAACGTAAAAAAGCGGCATTTTATCGCTCCGAAATCCGAATATACTGGCAGTGATTCTGCAACATTTACCAAACTTTATTGGTATTTGTGGCACACAAAATTACTGTTTATGAGTTCGTTCTCCGTAAGTTGGAACAGTTCCAACTCACCTGTAGTGAACATAAAGGTCGGATTCGCTTATATTACAGTAAATATGACATAATGGCACATAACATATTGGTTTCGGAGTAGATTCAGTATTGGTGCACGGAAGTGTAATATTGGCGATATTGATTTACAGAACTTCTTAATAAGTTTTTGGGTGTGCCTGGATAATGGTTTTAGTTGATATTGTGGCTGTAGATATTCAAGTATTTATGAATTCATAATAAAAACTTGCTATAATATACCATCACGCATGTATTCACCGGAGGGTTAGACAGAGGTGTGCCACGTGACATCCGCAGTTTGCCATGTTTAGGTCCAAGTTATAAGTAGGGAGCTTATTGCCATTAACCGGTCATAAGTCCAAACTCTAAGCTGCTACTGAGAACTTCGTAAGAAATTCTTGGGAATCGAACCCAGGGCCTCCAGGGTCTTACAATTACTAGACCAATAATTGCCACCCCCATCACAATCTCTTTAAGTTACCGTATTCAAGAAGGTCCTGGGTTTGATTTCCAGGTCGAGCAAAGTGTTATTGGGTTTTTCTATAAAATTCCCAGTAACAGCTCGGAGTCTGGATTTGTGCCCGGCTAATGTCAATAGGCTCGCCCCCTATTACATGGGAGTAAACATACGCATACATTGCAAAGTTTGGGTGTACATTAAGTACACCTCTGCCTTACCCTTCGGGGAATAAAGGCGTGATGGTAAGTTCAAATGATTATAATGTTTATACTTCAATTTGAACGATACCTAACTTGTATGGTTTGTGTAAGTGTTAATATAAGATGATTAAACAATAAATAAATAGAGATAATAAAACTTTCAATTTTGTCCACTCCTTAGAGATGACTGATTTAGGAATAGTTGTGATGGATCTACGACACAAATAGAGAATTTCATCTTTAGCGATTAAAATGTCCATCAATTTGATCAATTGAGGAAGCCTATTTTTCAAACATGTCAATTTGATATACCAATATCTATACTTATTGTTTTGTCTTCTTTTATATCATTACATACCATCACGAATGTATTCCCCAATATGGGGCGAGCCTATTGTCATTCACCGGGCATATATCCAAACTCCGAGCTGCTACTGAGGATTTCATAAAAAAACTCAATAATACTTTGCTCAACCTGGGAATCGAACCCATGATCTCCAGCATAGCAGTCGTACTTGGGACCATATATTACTACTATTTTAGTATAGGTACCTATCTTTAATACATAAATATAAGGAAAGTTATAAATAAAATTCATTTTAACTTATACTCAAAATTAGACCACTAAATATAGCCCAAATGACAGTTATGTCTATCTAAACAGTCATCATCGTCATCATCGCATTTCCATGTTCAGGGGTCTCCTCTCAGAATGAAAGGGATTAGGTTAAAGTGCTAGCCTACTGCGGAATGGCAGGGGTCTCCTCTCAGAATGAAAGGAATTAGGTTAAAGTGCTGATCTACTGCGGAATGGCAGGGGTCTTCTCTCAGAATGAAAGGAATTAAGTTAAAGTGCTAGCCTACTGCGGAATGGCAGGGGTCTCCTCTCAGAATGAAACGAATTAGGTTAAAGTGCTGACATACTGCGGAATGGCAGGGGTCTCCTCTCAGAATGAAAGGGATTAGGTTAAAGTGCTAGCCTACTGCGGAATGGCAGGGGTCTCCTCTCAGAATGAAAGGAATTAGGTTAAAGTGCTGGCCTACTGAAAAATGGCAGGGGTCTCCTCTCAGAATGAAAGGGATTAGGTTAAAGTGGTAGTCTACTGAGGAATGGCGAACTTCACAACTACGCGGCCGTCAAGAAAATCTCTCAAATCTAAATCTAATTTAAACAGTATGCAAAAAAAATCTTGTCAAAGTATTATTAACCCATTAAAGATCGGTAAAAATATGCGAATCAAAAGAATCTCTCTACGTTTCGATAACACATTTATAACGTGGACTAACACAAATAGGACAGGATAGGACATTTTTGTCAAGGTCTGTGTCAACTTGGGGGCCCCCAAGTTGACACAGACTCATAATTATAAAAGTTTAACTTAAAACTATTTTTCAAGGTTATATCTAGGTCTCTTAATAAGAACAATAAAGCAAACTTCACAGAATACTTGGCCAAGTTTCAAATAATTAAGCTAAGACTTTTGAACTCGAAGCAAAGATGGGTTTACTATACCGAACTTATGTTGAGAAACTTCAAGTTGAAACGTATTTTGATCCTTATATAAATATAGTCTTTATAGGTACTAACAAATATAAACATAATTTTATAAAAGTAACGACAAAAAAAACCGGCCAAGTGCGAGTCGGACTCGCGCACGGAGGGTTCCGTACCATTACGATATATGACGTATTAAAAAGAAACTATTTACTAGATCTCGTCCAAACCAATTTTCGGTGGAAGTTTACATGGTAATGTATATCATATATTTTTTTTAGTTTTATCGTTCTCTTATTTTAGAAGCTACAGGTGGGGGGGGGGGGCATACATTTTACCACTTTGGAAGTGTTTCTTGCGCAAATTATTCAGTTTAGAGAAAAATTATATTAGAAACTTAAATATCATTTTTGAAGACCTATCCATAGATACCCCACACGTATGGGTATGATGAAAAAAAAATATTTGAGTTTCAGTCCCAAGTATGGGGAACCCCCAAAATTTTTTGTTTTTTTTTTTCTATTTTTGTGTGAAAATCTTAATGCGGTTCATGGAATACATCTACTTACCAAGTTTCAACGGCATAGTTCTTATAGTTTCGAAAAAAAGGCTGTGATACGATCGGACAGACAGACAGACAGACAGACATGACGAATCTATAAGGGTTCCGTTTTTGCCATTTGGCTACGGAACCCTAAAAACACTATGGATCGTCTTCCTAAGATGGCATGTCGAACTAAATACCACACAGACAATTGTTTTACAAACACTTTTTCGTGTTTGGTGTCATAAAATTCCATCACGCCTGTATTTCTTGAAGGGCAGAGGTGTACTAATGTATACCCACACTTCGCCGGCATGTTTAAGTCCTATGTGGGAGCGAGTCTTTTGCCATTAACTGTGAACAAATCTAGAATCCAATACCAGCTTATAGTCCACCGCGCTAGCCTACCACGAGTTGACAAACTTCACACACCCGCAAGAAAAGTCTTTAGTAAGTATATAATTATTATCTTTCTGTATATTTTTAGTTATTAGATATCATCGTCATCCTTTAATTTGTTGATGGTATTTTGACCAGAAAGAGTAGATATTATATCTGATACATGTTGGGTATTAGACTGTGCCAGTCAAGGTTGAATGGGTTAACCCCTAAGTCGCGGACAAGTTTATTTCACATATATTTGTTACCAATGAACACGATGCTTCAAAATCGTTATGCTAACAATAGTTATGGTAAAAAAAGATTTAAAAATTGATGTAGAATCAATACATACCTACCATGTGTTACGATCAGTAACGATACTCTTTGGAGGACTTTTTGGAGGCCTACGTTGGGCAGTGGACGGCAATAGGCTGCTATGATGATGATGATGATGAAGTAAAAGTTTGCCAATTTAAATTCTGACTTAAAATATTGTGCGCATCAATAGTTCACCATCTGTAGAATACTAGTGTAATAAAATGCAGTGTTTTATGGTTATTAAAAGTCACAAGATAACGTTATAAAAGTTTGTTATTTCCAAACTAGTTACAGACGAAAATATAAAGAAGAAAATATTGCACAAATAACTTGTAAACTTTCGTTGCACGTTTAAAGTTTTTTTTTATTCTACGATCAAGTTGCAAGGCGGTTTAAAAAAAAAACTTATTTTTTTTTTGTCTTGACTTGCGGAGGAACAAAAGAAAGAAATGATATCTTGCTCCCATGGCCCCAGCAAAAAGTCGTGATAAGAAATACCCGTGTGGTTTTAGTCGGTAGATAACCCGCTCTGGGTGGTGTCCGACACGTACCATCATCCTCCTTTGGTGGTGGAAGTTCACGACGATTTCCACACGAAAAAAAGGACTCTTAAGTGCCTCATTAATCTGTTAAAGATCTGTTCGATAGGTCGAGCAAACTGTTGAGGAAAAATGGGTTTTCTATGAAAATGTCAGTACCAGTTCGGACGTTGGTTTATAGGTCTGTAAATGGCAATAGGCTCGCCCCAATAGACCTAAGCATATCGGCGAACTGTGGGTGTAGTACACCTGACCCTTTGCGGAATATAGGTATTGATGGTGTGTGCGGTGCAAAATAAACAAATTAATTCTATCTTCACGTTATAGGGCTATATAAAATACAATTTATGAACTAAATCGGGACGGATCGCTATTGATTGGATATTGCGTCTCTTACCTTGGAAAGATTTGCTGCGATGATCGATGTTAAACCTGTAACAATAAACTTAATATTAGTTACGGCTCTATAAGAGTCTCTGCTATCTGCTCTATCCAAGATGTCCATGATAACAGGACAATAAATTAGAAAGAAAGAAACTAAATTTATTCGTAAAAAGACACCCGAGCACACAAAAAAAGACAAAATACACACAAATTATAGTAAAACATCTTAATTAAGATGATTCACACTGTAGCATTTGTAGTTATTTATTTACAAATGAAAAGGCATCTAGATTAAAGGTATCTGAATCCGAATACTATCCCAAATTAGTTAAATTGCGTGCTAATTACGATTAATCTTTGGATAACGTTTATATCCAGCCTCTGCTGGACCAGCGCCTGCGCAGATACAGTCACATAAAGAAGTGTTATTAAAAATTAAAAAAACGTTATCGCCGAAGATTTTGGTGTAAATTTACACCTAAATCTCCTACAATAGCAATTTTTAAGCAAAAGTTTTAATACTCAATTGTGAATAAGTTATTGTTGATGTTGCAATTTATTTAGCCATGATGCAATTTGCAGCAGTCCACCCACAACAGTTTTACGCGACAGCCCTAACAAATTACCATAGATTTTTTAGGATTAACCGTCAGTTGCAGTAACTTGCAGCGCTTTTCCGCTTAATTGCTTTAGGCACTTGAATGCTTCTGCCAATAACTTAGTGCTGCAAGCAGCTTTAATGTTTGTGTATTGGGCAGAGAGTAGAAAAAAAGAGAGTTTATTAAAGTACTATTATAATGCCATGCCGTGCTGCCCGCGTTAATCTCCTGCTTCCTAATTGTTTTTTTTATCGTACTGTGATGTTAAAGAGCCTATAACTTACCTATAGGTAAACAGAATTTTCAAACCCCGATCCGATATGTTCTAGAGTTCAAACAAAAAACATACCCTTCAGCATAAATAGATATAGATCAGAAAGATTATATCAGTATAAATAGATTTCTGAATTCTGGCGATCAACTTAATCTGAAAAAGCTTAAAGATAACAATACTTAGAAGAAATTTACTTTTCCAGCGCGAATTTAGTCGCCATTGTTATTGCTATAAGTCACGATTATTTTTCCGTACATGACAAACTTGACAGCTTGTATTTTATGTTCTTTTTCAAATAAGTGAGTGAGAAAGAGATAGAATATTATTGCATTAGTAACGATGAGTATCAAAATTAGTTCTGTTGTTTGAAAATCGAACACCGAAGCCACGTAACGACAAGTTCCTATTTCAAATTCACTCACATCTTTTTTACTCCACAGCCCGTCCTTTTCAAACAAAGCTTCTTAAAAACATCACTTTTTTCTGACCTCCTTTTTATTTTTACTGGGCCCAAGGGCAATCGAAAAAAAAGTAATTTTGATCGTTCCGATTCATGAAATTCGATTTACGAAATGTTGTTTTTAATTATGGACGTCGGTTTTTAGGGGGTTGAGTTGTAATGGCGTTTTAAGCAGGGCTGTCAAAAATACGTTGCTGTACTTGATTTATGATAAAAAAACAAGAATGGAACTGACGTATTGTTGATTAATGTTACTTTAAGAGGATTGTGGTATTCTTGTTATTGTTTCTTGACAAAGAACAGATGTGACACAGAAAAGTTCCATTATCACCGCGTTTGAGATGTATTTCAGCTATTTATAGTTATAATTTAATTTCAACGTACTTCACATTTCGACCACAACGTCCACTTGAACATTCCATCACGCCTGTATTCCCCGAAGGGTTAGGCAGAGGTGTACCTAATGTGCACCCACAGTTCGCTGTATGTTTAGGTCCCATATAATAGGGGGTGAGCCTATTGCCATTCCCCGGGCACAAATCCAAACTCCGAGCTGCTACTGAGAATTTCACAGAAAAACCAAAATAACACTTTGCTCGACCTGGGGATCGAACCCAAGACCTCAAGCGTAGCAGTCGCGATTGGGACCACTAGACTAACGAAGCAATCAACTTGTAGTGTGTTCAATTATCAAAAAAGTTCAAGTTTTCAGCCAGTATTCATTCACATGACAACACATCATGTATTACAAAGCTTAAGAGGAGTGTCCCTCGCGAACGCAACAATGTTGCACAGTTGTCGCTGTCTCTATCCCTCGCGATGCGAACGCGTGAGAAACAACAACATTTTCACGCGTATTTCGTATGTTCCGAATTTTGGAGATTACTCCTATAATATTGCTAATATGTAAAAAAAAAAATCTTGTAAAAAAATATTCACTATATTATCTGGGTTTCCTTCGAATCAGAACTTTTCTGTATTGATACATTGTCGAGAAATACTAGCATAAAGTTGGGCCGTTTTTCAACGAAAATTGCCAATCTTTGAGCTCGTGTAACTTTTTAACCGTATATTGAAATGAAATTTTATATTACAGGAACACGTATATTAATGATAAGATTGTTACTGCAAAATTTCAATGACTTTCATTGTTTAAAATTCAAGCAAGGGCCAAACTGCGTTTGTATGGGGCGCGAAGCGGATACTATCCTCTTAAAAGAGGTTGCATTCGTTCGGTCTCAGCTCTAGAGATTTCTTATGTGTCAGACTTGAGTCTTGAGCGTTATTTATAATTAATATTTTTACTCCGGCTAAGAAGGGTTTACCTACACTCCTATAATCCCTCTTAGGCTTAGTAAAATCTACTTAAATTATTCTAGAGCTAAAATATTTTTCGCCTCACTTATCTTGATGATTACCTACAAGATAGCACCGACAAAATCAATTAATCGCCAACTTTGATCAAGTCGTGTCAAGTCGAGCGTTAGTTTGTGACAAAACTTAGTTTATTGCATACCCTGAGGTTTACTTAATTGAATATCGTCAAGTTTCGGATATATGTGGTGAGTGTAGCGACATACCCGAATCCTTGTTTCAGAGTATTTGAACACGACGGTATATATATTTCAATACAAACTGGGTTCACCACGCGACATAATTTATCGTTTAATCAAATCAAATCAATCATTATTTGTGAACATAGGTGCATGGTAAGGGTCTTAAAATTAATATACATTTCAGTTGAACTCTATGTTCTAATATTGAAATTGGTGCACAAATTTCAATAGTAATTTAATCATATTGCAGAAAATTTTCATCATCATCATCATCATCAGCCCATACTCGTCCACTGCTGTACGTAGGCCTCCCCTAGTGAACGCCACAGAGCCCGATCTTCGGCTTTCCTCATCCAGTCACTCACAGTAATTTTCATAGAAGGTAAGTAATGTCATAAAAACAAAAAATATATATATATAAATTTAATCTTTCTTCTACTTATACCTATATAACCGAAATACTACACACTCACTCCAAGTCAAACTGAAAAATTTAATGGAAACGGTAATTTTAAACAGATTATCAAAATCAAATACCGGGCGCACTGATCACTGATTAATCACTAAATTTTAGATATTATAAGGCCTAGAAACTTGAATACTTGCAGATAGGTTATACCCTTTAAGGCATAAGCCTAAATACTTAGGAACGATTTTTGGGAAATTCCTACGGCGTTGGGAATAAGTAGATGGACGCGAGTAACCCCGCGGGACATTGATTGATACCGGGTTTTTGGTAAAACACTAGCAACTTAGCAGAAAATTTTCAATTTCTCGCTTTAGTGTCGAATTTCCCTAACTCCTTTCGTAACGAATGTCAACACTCTATATGGAACTTATGTACCTTTTTTATGGTACGGCAAATCAAGGATGAGTATCCTTGGCAGATGGCTGACTTGCCATCGGGCGAGCCGCAGCAGTGTTTTGAATCTGCCAATTAAAATTGTTGTGCTTCGGGCCAACCCTGTTAAAATTGTCAAACGTAGATAAGAGTTTAATGTAATGATGTCCAAAGGACCACTAGTTCGTAACTGTTACGTAACTAAGGACTTATTTATCAACCGTTTTTCAGATAAACTTATCTAACTATTTGATAATTTAAACTTAATATACACCTTATTGTATACATAGATAGATTTACTCTTTGTGGTACGTTTTTTTTAATAATTGTACTGATAATAGCAATAACACACAACCTTTGGATTGTTGAATTAAAATGACATTTATCACCACAACAAAAGATATCGTTTTAATAATCATTTAGCTTGTCAACCGTCAAGCCGTCAACCTCATTATTCAATCCTTTTTCGCTTTTAGTAACACAATCCACCCATTTTTTCGTGTTTTCTCTCTTCCTCTACCCCTCCATCTCGTCTCAGTGTGAAGTCTGCCAACACGCAGTAGGCTAGCGTGGTGGACTATAGTGTAATCCCTATCATTCTGAGAAGACCCGTGCCCAGCACTGGGAAAATTTCATCATCATCATCAACCCATTACATTGTCCCACTGCTGGGCACGGGTCTCCTCTCAGTACGCGAGGGATTAGGCTATAGTCCGCTACGCTAGCCTACTGCGGGTTGATAGACTTCACACGCCGTCAAGAAAATCTCTCAGGCATGCAGGTTTCCTCACGATGATAATTAATTATTAATACGCACATAACTTCGAATAGTCAGAGGTGCGTGCCTTGGATTCGAACTCAAGACCTTTGACTTGGCAGTCCAATAGTCATATCAATAGGCTATCACTGCACTGGGAAAATGTAAGGGTCGATAATGAAATTAACCCTTAGATCTATGACGTTTCTGGTCGTAACAGCTTCCACTTATAGCCCAGTGAGAATGAACTCATAAAGAGCGACTTTAAAAGTCCACAAAACTGGTTTGTAGTTGGAACTTTTAAAGACAACACGCTCGTCAAAGCATGTTATTGCATAGTGGACTGTTCAGATGTGTTTCAACGAACAATTTTATTCTATAATTGTTTGAAACCGTTTTACAAGGTTCTAGAAAACTTTTTGTGTATTGTTTCCTGGGTTGACCTGGGTGTGTAGGCCTGCCTTTATTTAAATATCGAAGTATACAATTTAATTTGCTCTCTAATCGAGGCATCCGTTCTAAATTTGTATAAACATGCGGTTTACATGCATGACACTCTACATTTATAGTCCGTACTGCTCTATTGTGGAACTCGCCGCCGGAATCTTTGTTCCCCGAGACCTACAATTTGGGTGTCTTCAAGATGAGAGTGCATGGGTATCTTCTAGGCAAGCGCGCTCCACCGTAGACCACTTCGTTGCTTAACATTCGGCAAGTTGTGGTCAAGCGAAAGCCTATCTGTGATTAAAAAAAAATATACATGTTGTGCCCACTATATAAAGGCCGAAATAACTGCAAGATATATACAATTTCTGAGCGTGCTAATAACGCAAAATTTGTCCGTCTGCTGACTTTTATTAAAATAAGTGAACGACAAAATTGAACCAGTGGCCGTACTACGACGTAGGGCTGTCAAACATGTTTTTTTTGTCGTTTTGTTTGAAAACAACGAAAATATAGCTTGTTTTTTGTGGGTTGTACTGGAAGATTGAAAAGGTCAATTGTTAAATTTTCATGCGTCACCAAATTGAATTTGATAAAAAAATACATACTGCCATGCCTGTAGTCCCCGAAGGGTTTGCAGTTTGCTGACGTGTGTTTAGGTTCCATTTAATGACCATGTGTTGAAAAAAGTGCAGTGATAGCCTAGTGATGTGACCATTGAACTGCCAAGTCAAAGGTCTCGAGTTCGAATCTAAGGCAAGCACCTCTGACTTGACTAAAAAGTCCTGTGCGTACCTATTAATAATTAATTATCACGTGCTAAACGGTGAAGGAAAACATCGTGAGGAAACCTGCATGCTTGAGAGATTTTCTTGACGGCATGTGAAGTCTGCCAACCCGCAGTAGGCTAGCGTGGTGGACTATAGCCTAATCCCTCTCGTACTAAGAGGAGACCCGTGCCCAGCAGTGGGACAATGTAATGGGTTGATGATGATGAATGACTGTGTTACGTGTGTGACTTAGAGATAGAGTGTTTACTCCACAACGCTTAGAGCAATAACTCACTTCACATTCTCTACTCCAGAATAACTCAATGTTTCACATCAGATCGCAAAGAAAGAGACATAAAACGTGTGTAATGAAACGGAACAGAGATAGGGGTAGTGATTCGTCAACTTGAGTATTATTAAGTACTTGTGTTAAGGGGAGAAACACTAGAGGGAGCTCACCATAAAGTTCGAAATTCAACGCTTTGACAGATCTAATTTAATACAGTAAGTTATGAAAAGTAGGTGACATTTTTATTCATAAACTCAGATCAAATAAAATGTTAAGATAGAACTTTGCGAACAAAGAAGTGAGGCCGGCTAAAACTACGCCTTGCCGTGTACAAACACAATTTTACACTATATAACAATACCGTAACTACGCCTTATCTTGTCAGTTGTGCTTTCGATAGCTCGGTAGCTCGAATTCGGCAATTCCCGAACTAACAATGAACAAGCCTTGTGTCAATTTGCCTAGGGTGGGAATCAAAACAACGTCCTACGACACAACAGCAGTGGCGAGCTAACCATCATAAACGTTAAGAAAACGGTGAAAATTAAATCCATAAAATAAAAAAAATAAATAAAAATATTGGCAGCCCTACAGTGACAGAAGTAAATTGGCCACCCCTGGGGCAATAGATTGCTTTAATTTTACTTAGTCTGGCAAACATCTCGCCGTGACGGCGCTGTGCTGAGCAGAATTATTCTATAGTAGTAGTAGTGCCTGCTGGCATGTCTACATGCCAGCATGAATGGGTCGCACGACCGGGGAAGTACTACCCTCCCACAGAATATCGACGTCAAGTACCAGTACCGTGCATACTGTTGCGTTTCGTACGGTGAGTTGGAGCGCCGGAGGCCCAATTTCTCCCTCAGTCCCCTTCCTTCTCCTTTTCTCCTTCCCCTCCCTTTTCCTTAAATAGGCTCTGTAACGCATCTGCAACTCCTTTGGATTTGCAAATGTCCATGGGCGGCGATGACTACTTCCCATCAGGTAGCTCGCCTGCTCGTTTCCCGAGTTATGCCATAAAAAAAAATAAAAATTAGGATCGAGGCAGTAATATTTTGTTCCAACTTTTTTTTTTCTATAAACTGGACCTGGTTAACTAATGGTTAATTAACCTGGTTAACTGAAATCGCTCTATGAGGGTTCCAGTGCATGTGTCAGGATAAACGGGGCCTATACTGAATGGTTTGACATCAATAAGGGTGTTAGACAAGGATGTGTAGCGTCACCGTGGCTGTTCAACTTATTCATGGACAGTTGTCTGAAGGATTTGAAAGAGAGTGAATGTGGTTTAAGGATGAATGAGTTACTCGTCAAATGTCTCCTCTATGCCGATGATCAAGTTATCCTTGCTCCATCGGAGGGGGAGTTACAGAAGATGGTAACAATTATGGACGGTGCTTTTAGGAGTAAGGGAATGAAAGTGAATGTAAGCAAGACGAAAGTGATGGTCTTTGAAAGGGATGAAGTTATGACAGCGTGCAATATTTTGATAGGTGGCGTAAGAGTAGAACAGGTGAAAGAGTTTGTATATCTGGGCTCTATGTTTACTAGAGATGGTAAACATGAGAGTGATATTGAAAGGAGAGCGAGTGCTGGTAACCAGGTGAATGGGGCGCTACACACCTTCATGAATAGTCGGAAAGTGTCCGAAAAGGCACGGCTGGCTGTGATTAGGGGAGTGTTGGCGCCGACACTAATGTATGGTAGTGAAAGTTGGGTATGGCAGAAGAAACATGAAAGCAGGATAAATGCTGTAGAGATGAGAGCTTTGAGAAGTATGTGTGGTGTGACGCTAAAAGATAGAGTGAGAAACAGTGTGATAAGGGAGCGATGTGGAGTGAAAGAAGATGTAGTAACAAGGATTGAGAAAGGTATGTTAAGATGGTTTGGTCATGTAGAGAGAATGGATGAACGGAGATTGACGAAACAAGTATATATGGTGAGTATGGATGGACGAGTTGGAAGGGGAAGACCTCGGCGAACGTACCGCAACCAAATTGCGGATGTTCTTCAAAAAGGCCAGGTTCCGAGCACCCTAAACCGACGGTCATGCATGAAGAGATTAATGAATGTAGATGAAGCGAAAGTAGTGTGCCAGGATCGTAGCAAGTGGAAATCTATAGTCTCTGCCTACCCCCATGGGAGACAGGCGTGACAATATGTATGTATGTATGGACCTGGTTAACTTGATTTGTTATAAAAAAATGCAGAAAGGCTAAGTTTTGGGTTGTACTTGTAATATCAGCGTTTATAAAGACTACTTCGTATGCCCCGCGGTTTCACCCGCCATTTTTTTTTTACTCGGCTCCTTAGCGTGATCTTAAATAGTTCTTAGGTACTCCTTATACCATCAGCTATCTATCAGTGAAAGTCTCGTGAAAATCGGTTCAGCCGTTTCGGAGATTAGCCGTAACAAACAGACTGTCATACAGACAGACAAGTTTTAAGTGGGTACGTATATACTTTTATATGGATTTGAGTGCCTCATTAGTCTAGTGGTCCAAACCGCAACTGCTACGTTAGAGATCTTGAGTTCGATTCCCAGGGCAAGCAAAGGGTTATTGAGTTTTTCTATAAAACTCTCAGTAGCAGCTCGGAGTCTGGATTTGTGTCCGGTTTATGGTAATAGGCTCGCCCCTACCTAATATACCGACCCGACCTAAACCTATCGGCGAAGTGTGGATGTACAATAGTACACCTCTGCCTAACCTACGGAGAAAACAGGCGTGATGGTATATAGTAAAAAGTTGTTATTTTGCCGGTAACTAAATTGTTGCGACTCAATTGAATAATTGTAAGCACCTATCTTGGTTATTAGTGTTTTAATCATTAATATTGCTTATCATGAAACCTACATTAATAGAAAAAATAAGAAATTAATCAAACAACATGGCTTCAACACAAATTGACTGAATTGGTTCTAACGAAATAATCAGTAAACATCAATCACTGAAAGTAATACTCATTCATTCATTCATTTCCCACTTCGTCACTTTCAATAAAGCATTCATTTACGTTCGCCATTGAACGAATGTATGAATGAATGATGGCGGACCCCGTAGCCGTCGCTCGGAAACTCCGTGGAACGGTCCCGGGAACAATTCAAGGCGCATAATGGTGCGTTCGATATTTGATTAGTGAACTATATTGAATGAAGAACGAGTTCCGTTCCGTTGAGATTTTGATTATTAGAATTTTAATTTCGTAATTGGAATGTGAATTGTGATAGACTAATGATGTATCCATTATACTTCAAAATCATAAATCTTTGATTTATACTCGCATTTTTTACTTTTTGTTCTAAACTTTTTTGTATTTACTCGTGATAATGAAGAAGGCAAAGATCAAAATATTCTCTGTCACTGTTAAAGTAGCACCGTATTGGATGGAACAGTAGGTAGGATTGACGATTACATTTGATTTTACTTTTTTTATTTGTATTTTACTATATTTCTCGTTTTTTTGTTGGAAACTGATAAAAAACGCGAAGGTACAGTGTCGAGAAATCCAGCTGCCATTTCCTAAAATATGTACATTGAATAACATGTAATGACTATAAAGAAATATGTGTTACCGAACTCACTGCCTTCCATCTAACCATTTCTAAGAACCTACACCATACGAACTACGCACAGAAAACATAACGTACCCCTTACCATTCAAGGGTTAAAAGTCAGAGGTCGATGTAATTAACCCTTATCATTTTATAATTAAAAGTGTCATTTTGACAGTTAACGCACTTTTAGTACCGTCGGCGAAACAGAAAGGTACCAATTATAAAAGGTTACGAGTTGCTGAAATTCGTTAGTACTTGTAAATTAATTATTATCAAACCGTTTATTTTAACTCTCTCTAACTCGTTAACTATGCTTACTCTATACCGATGGCTCTCCAAGCCGCGAAGGGGACTCGACGTGTTATGGTCACCCATCCATGTAATTACCGCACCAAACGCAGCTTAATCTTGCAGATTGATTGATTAGCGTAACAATGACTGAGCCACAAGCTCTCTTTACATTCCTATCCAAGTATGAACACTGGTTAGATTTGCTTTGTTAATATGAATTCGAATAACAACAAAGTATCCTCATGTTTTTTACTCACAGCTGTTTTTAGACTCTTATACCTCAATACGGGACTTGGGTCAGTTTCTGTGATATTTTTCACTTATTAATTGATTCGCCATTCACACATTTATTTAAAGGACCATAACCTATTATATGACATACATACCATCACGCCTAAAATCCCCGCAGGTTAAGGCAGGGGTGTACTTAATGAAAACCCACAGTTCCCCGGTATGTTTGCCATTCACCAGGCACTTATCCAAACTCCGGCTACTGAGAGCTTCGTAGATAAACTCAATAAGTCTTTCCTTGAGCTTTTATTTTATCATAATTTACGTTAATGGTTACACTACAATCAGAAGTAAGGTGGTAGGATCTATCTATAAACCGCAAGCTACCATCCACTTAAAGTTATACAAAATTGTCACCAAATAGTTTTTTTGCATTCCATCGTATGGGAACCACAGTCTGATAGAATATTATATCCTTGAGTTGAGTGATCTTAGATCTTGTTTCGGCTTTCCATCAGGTAAGCGTAGAGTAAAACACATTCAATTAATATAAAAAGTTGCATGTCTTTCTGTCTTTTACCGGTTACATTTCGGAGAGTGTGCATCGGAACTATATGAAATAATTCCACTATCCCCGTTCCACTATCGGACGAGCAGAGCTACGGCAAGGCGCCACCGCTACATGGTGGAAGTGCCTAAATCTCGCACGAAACGTTTTGCGTCTACATTTATAGTGCGTACTGCTCTATTGTAGAACTCGTTACCGGAATCTTTGTTCCCTGAGACCTACAATTTGGGTGTCTTCAAGACGAGAGTGAATAGGTACCTTCTAGGCAAGCGCGCTCCATCGTAGACCACTTCGATGCTTAACATCAGGCAAGTTGTGGTCAAGCGTAAGCCTACTAGCTTGCACATAGAAGAAATATAATGTTCTTTTAAAACACTTTCTCGTAGATTGACAAAGCATCGTTCAATAATATAACTATTTTGACAGTTTACCTATATTGATGATGTTTCTTATTAAATATTAAAGGAACTTCCCTCGAAATTATAATTCATATATGTATGTATTATTATCCCAGTATGAAGGACGTAATTATTGACCTCAAAATACACCAAATAATATTATAAGCTATACAATTGTCAATTACAGCCTAATTATTTCAGACCCGTGTTCAATATTAAGTGGGCTTTCAACATTGAAGCTAAAGAAAAACCCGGTCGAATTTAATGATATGTGAAACGGGTTCAGTATAAATCAGGGTACCGTTTTTGTGTAGATCAAACGGTTTGAGAGAGATGTAGGACTATTGGTTTTATCTTTAGAACTGACTTTAGGCAAAAAAAAAGGTTTTTGTTGAGAGGTTGCAGATTTTATAATTTACATGTTGTTATTGTGTCTTCGATAAGAGAACTTCCCTTGGCTTTGCCCGCATAGGACTTCGGGTATAATATGATAATAGCCTATGTAACTTCTGGATAAAGTAGCTTTTTAATAGTGTAAGAATTATTAAAATCGGTTCAGTACTAAATCTTTCCTCTTTTTTAATACTAGTAGGTATACACATAGAGATACCGCCTAAATTACTCGCAGGAATTAAGAATAGTCAGAGGATTACCATTCTGTGTATTTATTTCCATTAACGTTGTTTCTAGACAAGTCAAATATGTAATAATGATTTTTATTGGTTAAAGATAGACATGGATATTGATGTCGGTTTAGTGATTCTTTTACTATTGGAAAATTTTACAATACAATAGTTTGAATTTGTGCCTGGTTAATGAATACAAGTTAAATCCTATGATATGAGATGTACAATTAATTACATAAAAGAACCTAGACATTCCGAAGGTAAAAAAAACAGTAGGTACACACCTAGAGCAACATGGAAGCAGTACACAAAGTTTGTAATAAAAATAAAATGCCAAGAATCACAGCCAATAAAACACAGCTGAGGAAATTACATCGCGATTAAATCGACACTTAAGGGACTATGCCATTTAAGACAAGCGTGTGGCGAGGCCATGGCCTGGCTAAAGGCCACGCGAACAAAATGTGTACACTTGAAGATGATTAGGGAAAAACAACCTTAAGATATAAATTTGGGAATACAGAATTGATCTAACTGCAGTCAATTTGTCTAAAATACAAAATATTCAGTCACTTTAGGTTAGATTGGAAACCGACCTGGTAGTTGGGAAAATTCTAGGATGATAATAAATACCGATAATTTTGTACCTCATCATTTATACATATAATAAAATTGTAACAGGCCGATGTCTGTACATTATAGATATTGATGAAGGGATCTTTATTAGAGCAACAAAAGACTATTTTTGTCTATATGTATGTATGTTTGCACGCATAACGTAAACACTACTACACGAAATTGGATTTGGTTTTCACAGTTATATTGTTGGAGGTCTAACTTTAAATCTGGTGCATGTTTCATGTTGAAATAGGAATTAAATGAAATCACGGACAACGGCTAGTAGTAACATTGAAATTGTTACAATACCATGTCTATTTCATCTTGATACGCCATCTAAAAGCAGAGTTACAATATAATTACAGCGAGTTTAAAAAGCAAGTGTTTTCCTCTTTCATTTACTTCTCCAGCGCAGCGGCTATTTTGCTTTTCCCCATTAAAAGACATTGATATTGATCAAAACTCACATTAAGTTTTCAGGAAAACGATTTCAGTCGCGATCTTAATTACCATTTGAAATTGACTCCCAAGACTTGGGCTACGTTTGCATTTAAGTGCTTTTAACTTAAATTGAATTCCAATTTAAATAATTATTCGGCCACCAAGAACACTCGTCGCGAGTTCAAATCTCTTTATCCAGTAATTTGCGTTTCGATCTAGAGTTATAGTTAAGTGGTTCAAAGTTATCACGTAGAATAAATTATCATTGGGTTTTGTGCCTTCGGTATGATGGAATCAACTTCCACTACATATTATTGCTGTTCTGCAATTAGAATTCTTATTTGGTTATCAGCGAATTGAGAATGTTTTCACCAAAATTGATAAAACATAACATATTATTATCATTTTCCCATTTTCCCCGAAGGATTATGCATATAGTATAAACTAACTCTCTTACTAAGTTTGAAGAAAAGTCGTATAT
Organism: Subacronicta megacephala; assembly: GCA_958496365.1. Taxonomy (NCBI): domain Eukaryota; kingdom Metazoa; phylum Arthropoda; class Insecta; order Lepidoptera; family Noctuidae; genus Subacronicta; species Subacronicta megacephala. Next base: position 3,324,994 of record OY292539.1, on the reverse strand, counting down.
CTGCAATAGCATGTGGAGGAATGAGGTGTGTTGCCCCTCTAACCAAAGTGAGGACTAGGCGGGTGTTTTGCCTGGCGGGCCACGGGCTGACGGTTGATCGCGTGTCTGTATAAACGTACAGGTTACACCGTAAATGTTGCTTGCACGATTCAGGATTTGCCTCGTCGTAGTTTATATGTATCGCAATAGAGCCGCAATATTTTTTTTTGAAAAAAGGAATTGTAGCGGTCTAATGGAACCAAATTCATGATCTTTGGAAATGTTGTCTATTGGTACTTGTATATTATATGTAGGTATTTTTTATGAAATTTGGTGTAAAGGTAGATTTTATGACTTATGACTGGTTTCTCGGGCTCTGAATAAGGTCTCATTTACGGTACTTTTTTAACGGAAAACTTAGTTTTTTCCCAAAGTTTACATAAATATTTTGACAATAAATCTTCGATATATCGGGTGGCGATTAGGTTATCACATTAAATTAAACAGCGGTCATTCCAAGTTATCATTAGTCTGTTTGAGTAATAAAATAAACAATTTTACTAAAAATAAAAAACTAAATTTTTCAAACAAAATAAATACCGTAAATATTGGCTCGAAATAAATCACCCTCAATAATATCAGTATACTGACCTGTAAAAGCGGCAACGTCGCCGCCGCCGCCGCGGCGAGTAAGTACCTACATACTTGCAAGTAGGCATAGGATAGGACGCTCGGAGCGATGATATCAACAATTCAACACAAACTTTATGGTATTCTTGCACAATAATAATAATTCAATTTAATAAACCTACACTTGTCCAAATGTTCAATTGATTAATTAAAATTTACGTTATGGCCGCCATGCAACTGAATGCATATGAGCACCGTCATAGGTAGGTACGATATACCTCTGTCGGTATGTTCGTAACACCAGCAGCGCTGTTTTGGTTGCATTCAATCAACCATGTCGGTGTACTCTGATGATAACGTATGCTCACCCACTTTCACTAATTTCACTAACTAATAAAATGTCTTATCACAAACAAAAAATGAGAAAAGCGTCCGATCTCGCAGGAACTGTCACAACACTTAACTAATCTACAACTAATAATAACGTATCCAACAAACAAAACAAGAAATTTACGAAAATGTTCACAAAACAATTACAATAAAAATACGATAAGATAAGATAAGATAAGATAAGATAATTTATTTGTGAAAACATGAGTGTACATTACAATGAGAAGTTGCAATATAAGATGTTAGGTTTGTTGAAGGCATCCTTACATGTTTTGCCACGTTGTGGCATACAAAAATAACACTTGATAAGAAATAAGAAATGAACATTGGTACAAGCTTCAAACATTTCACATAATTATGCATATTGCCTATAGGTAGTGATACATAAAATTCAAAAATAATATTTATACATCAATTAAGTCATCAGTTAAATAGAACAAATATATAAAATTGGGTAAAAAATTAAAAATCATGAATTCGGCCAATTCTATTAATATAAGGCTAGATGATTAAATTAGGTACGGTAAATTGAATACAATGCAAAATAAATTTATGTCATAATGAGAGTCCGATTCATATAATTATTCTGTATTCATAAATTCGTATCATTTAGAAACTCAGTTAAGCTATAATAACATTTGTCAATTAGGTATTTCTTTAAGTGCTGCTTAAAATATTTTACATGTAATTGCTTAATTGATTTTGGTACTTTGTTAAAGATGACTGGTGCCAAACATAGAATACTATTGTGCATTAGTGTTGTGTTTGATTTAACTATACATAATCTGTCATTATCCCTGCGGTTACGTGTGACTACATCCGAGAATCGATTAAATAAATTTGGATTTGTTTTCACAAAGACAGCTGCTTCGTAGATAAATAGAGAGGGCAAAGTCAAAATCTTGTATTTAGAGAAATATGGTTTACAACTGTCGATATTTGCAAGTTCAAATATGGCTCTAATGCATCTTTTTTGAGACTTAAATATCAATTCTTTATTTGTAGAGTTCCCCCAAAATATTATTCCGAATCTTAAGAGAGAGCCAACAATACCATGATAAGCTGTTAGTAAAGATTCTAGGTTTAGAGATTTATTAAGTTTATAAAGGGCATAAGCGGAAGAACTGATTCTTTTGTTAAGTTCTTCAGTGTGTGCCTTCCAGTTTAAGTTCTTATCTATAATAACTCCCAAGAATTTGGTATTATCAACATTATTTAGCGGGATTCCCAGGTAGTTAATGTCGAAATTAGGTGTTGCTAAGCGTTGGCTGAACCACATAAAATTTGTTTTTGCTAAGTTTATTTTTAGATTATTATTGTTCATCCAACTTATCATCGACTTGATGGTGTCATTAATCTCTGTTTCAGAAGTATTTTTATTTTTGGATTCTATGATCACTGTGCTATCATCGGCGAACAATGTCATAGGGTATTTAGTTACTTTTGGCAAGTCATTAATATAAATTATAAAAAGTAACGGCCCCAGTACACTTCCTTGAGGGACACCGTATCTGACTATGCGTTGATCTGACTTGAATATCTCTTCTTTTTTTGTGTCAAAATTTACTTTACTTAACTCAGTATACTGTTTTCTATTTTTTAAATATGTGGCCATAAGTTGTAATAAGTTGCCTCTAATCCCATAAGTCTCTAATTTATTTATTAATATATCGTGATTTACGTAGTCGAACGCCTGGGTCATGTCGCAAAAAATTGCGCATACAGGCGCTTTTTTATCCACATTTGTCATAATACATTTAATAAAATCAAAAATTGCCATATTAATGGTTTTGTTTTTACGAAAACCTTTTTGTTCGCCAATTAAACAATTTGCTTTCTCTAAAAAGTTATATATTTGATCATGAATATATTTTTCAAATACTTTGGAAAGTATAGGCAACAGTGCAATCGGCCTATAACAGTCCATGAGTTGCTTGTTACCTTTTTTAAACAGAGGTTTAATAATAGATATTTTTAAAGCATCGGGGTAAGTTCCGGTAACAATACATATGTTTAAAATATGGCTTATATGATCGCAAATTAAAAACGCCACATATTTTAGGATTTTCGTTGCTACTTCATCATAGCCAACACTAGAAGTGTTTTTTAGTGATCGAATGATAAACGAACGAACGAAGGGCGCGTGTGCGAATAAGCAACACACGAACTATCCTTAAGGACCCCGGAAGCGTACTGAGTCAATCGCACCGCACGCGCCGCCGCTTCCGTTTCTTTACTTTGTAGTCGCGCGCCGCCGCCGCCGGCGCCGACAAAGGACGAATTCTGACGACACCTACCCCCGTATCGCGCATAGAGATTTATGCCTTAAACTAATATTTTTAAGAACGTTTTTTATTTATCTTTCGCTGTGGTCCCTTATCTTTTAATTTTGCGCATAGACAAGGCCTAATAGTGTTAGTTATAAGGTCATTTTTAGCTTAACTAGTTTAAGTTTCTAATAATTGTTAGTAATACGGAACGGCAACGTTTGAATTTTCTCGGGTCTTTGAACTACTAGTTTAGGTCAGGTGATTATCGTTATTCAATACATGATGTTGTTAAATACTAAAATGGAAAAAACGATCCCAGGCCTAAAATGCTTATTGTACTTATTTTTTTCAGTTGTGTATGGTCAAAATACGTTATGTAGAATATGTGGTTGCAATTAATGTGATAACCTAATCTCCACGCGGTATCTAGAACCATATCCACCAAATACGACTCACAGGACCAAATTTTTGTCGACATAAAATATAGGTATTTCATTAGTTACGGACGTCGAAATGTCCGAGGACAATTCACAAGGGATTTACATTCAAAGCACGACGAACGGATACCGTTAAAACCTTTTTGAATTATACCTACGCGACGTGTTTTTTTTTATAAACTGTAAAGAGATTTTTTATGTGAAGAGGTTGGTAACAATCGTTGCCAAGTAAATAAATACGCTGATCTATCGGTCTTAAAAGGAAGGTTGAGAATGATATACATACCATGCCGCCTGTATTCCCTGAAGAATTAGGCAGAGGTGTACTAATGTCTTAACTTGAAGCGTCGGTAGCCTAATGGCTAGGCCTCGGACTTGCTATCATATGGTTGCCGGTTCGAACCCCACCCATTGCACTACCGACGTGAATCATGAAGCGTCGGTAGCATAATGGCTAGGGCGTCGGACTTGGGATCATATGGTTGCCGGTTCGGACCCCACCCATTGCACTACCGACGTGAACCCACTCGTAACACAAGCATTTAGCTTAGCACGAGGGGTTAACAAGAATACTAGTAATGTGTGACCCACATTGCTAGTAAGCTTTTTTTTTAAAAAAAAAAAACCACTCGTAACACAAGCATTTAACTTAGCACGAGGGGTTAGCAAGAATACTAGTAATGTGTGACCCACATTGCTAGTAAGTTTTTTTTTTAATGTAACCCACACTTCGCTGGTATGGTTAGGTCCCATGTAATACAGGGCGAGCCTATTGTCATTTGTGTTTTTTTTCATAAGCTGTAAAGAGATTTTTTATGTGAATAGTCCGAACATTACCCTCGGTGCACGAGTCCGACTCGCACTTGACCGGTCTTTAACATATCTTATTCCATCGTAAGGAAGTACTCTAGGATATAGTAATAGTAGTGACTGACGTCATCCCATCCATATATTGTTCTAACCCATATAATCTGACCTAGTTCGAACTCTCAGCTGTTAAAATATCCATTTAACTTATCCCAGAACCAATATTTTAAAAGCGAGAATGAGTTTGTTTGTTCAACTTTAAAATTCCAAGCGATTGGTTTCCATAATTTCCATATTAGGAGGTTATCTGGGTATCAAAACTTATAATCCCATGGTATAATTTGATATTTAACTTGTAATCCTGCTAAAATGGATAATGTTTTCGTTTTGGTCCTCCGGTCCATTTTAAGGCTTCCGTCAGTATCGAGAAACGCTGTTAATTAATGGCAGTCCCCTCCGACCTTTTACGTCATATAGGCACTGTCTCCTAAACAAAGGTTACTCAGCCTATTTAGGAGAACAGTAATTTATTTATAATAGACTAGATTGCAGTGATAGCCTTGTGATATGACCATTGGACTGCCAAGTCAAAGGTCTCGAGTTCGAATCCAAGGCACGCACCTCTGTCTTTTCGAAGTCATGTGCGTATTAATAATTAATTATCACGCGCTTAAACGGTGAAGGAAAACATCGTGAGGAAACCTGCATGCCTGAGAGATTTTCTTGACGGCATGTGAAGTCTGCCAACCCGCAGTAGGCTAGCGTGGTGGACATAGCCTAATGCCTCTCGTTCTGAGAGGAGACCCGTGCCCAGCAGTGGGACAATGTAATGGGTTGATGATGAGATTAGATTGCGTTAAGCCTGTTCAAAACATGTACAATACAGTGTGGAAGGGACATCGACGCACAACCGCATGAATTCAGTACCCACTTGCGTTGATATATTTGGTCGGGTGTAATCCAGTTAGAGCACACAACTGAATAGCACCTGAGGTATTCCACTTAGAGCAACTTTGATTGCTCTAAGCGGAAAAAAAAATAATATTAAATTTTATTCCTCGAATATCACCTATGTAAAAGTAGTTTCTAGTGATATGATTACTCTGTTCTTCAGGACTCGATCAAATAAAATAGTATATCGATAAACGGGAAATGGCACCATTCGGGAAGCACCAGCTTCCAAATAAAAAAAGAATCATCAAATTCAGTTTACCCAGCCGAAAGTTATGAGGTAACAAACATTAAAAAAAACATACAGTCGAATTGAGAACCTCCTCCTTTTGAAGTCAGTTGAAAATAACATACCATCACGCCTATATTCCCCGAAGGGTTAGGCAGAGGTGTACTAATTTACACCCACATTTCGCCGGTATGTTTAGGTCCCATGTAATAGGGGGCGAGCCTATTGCCATTAACCGGGCACAAATCCAGACTCCGAGCTGCTACTGGGAAATTCATAGAAAAACCCAATAACACTTTGCTCTACCTGGGGATCGAACCCAGGACCTCTAGCGTAGCAGTCGCGCTTAGGAACACTAGACTAATGAGGCAGTCCTTCGTCGCCGTCGGTTGAAAATATTTCAAATTGAAGCTTTTGCCTAGCTACGATTAATCTTATGCTTTCCTGAATAACTATATAAGTAATATCAGATTTACATATTCAAATAGAGCGAGCAAGTAAGGCGTGCAATCCATATCCATGCTTACCCCATATGCCAAGGAATTAATCTAAATCAAACAAAAGGTTCAAATGAAGTGCAAATGTTTGTTATGAAACCGCTTTAACCCAATTAGCCGTGTTTGTCCTTAAACTATGCAGATGGAGGTGAGTCCAGGCCACGGCCTAGACAAACCACAAGTAAGGCCTCTAACTGTACCGGAACTGCAAATTAGTTTTAGTTTTAATTACTCTATCCTATATATCACGCCTGTATTCCCCGAGGAGTTAGGCAAAGGTATACTTAATGTACACCCACATTTTGCCGGTATGTTTGGGTCCCATGTAATAGGGGGCGAGCCTATTGCCATTCACCGGGCACAAATCCAGACTCCGAGCTGCTACTGAGAATTTCATAGAAAAACTCAATAACACTTTGCTCGACCTGGGGATCGAACCCAAGACCTCTAGCGTAGCAGTCGCGATTGGGACCACTAGACCAACGAGACAGTCTAAATCAAACAAAAGGTTCAAATGAAGTACAAATGTTTGTTATGAAACCGCTTTAACCCAATTAGGCGTGTTTGTCCTTAAACTATTCAGATGGAGGTGAGTCCAGGCCACGGCCTAGACAAACCACGAGTGAGGCCTCTTACTGTACCGGAACTGCAAATTAGTTTTAGTTTTAATTACTTTAATAACTACAAGAGATAGTATCTCATTTATCTTTTCAATAATTATTATGTTGTTTTCCATATAATTTCAATGTATTTTTATATAGCATTTTCCCAAAAATTAAAAAGTAAAACAGAATTGTTCTTTTGAACTGAAGCGATTCTGAAATTGATTCGGTTTATTTTCACAAGGCTATAATGTCGAGATCGGCCCAGAAAGAGATGGCGGGATAATTTGGATGCGTAACGTGAGGGACGCATGAAAAGAGTATCTACTTGGAAGAAATTGGGGGAATGACAGATCTGCAAGGTTAACGGCTACGCGTACCGCGGCCAGTCTGTGAATGGGTGACCGTTCTAGCACAGCAACCTCCATCTCTGCGTCGGATAGCACGTAAAGCCGTCGGTCCCTGCCGTCATAAGAACTCCTACAAAAATAGTTTTTCAGAAGCCCAAAAGGCTTGACAACCAGTCGAACCTTCAAATATCGGCGTTGCCAAAAATTGGGTTGCAGAGGTCTGATGACAGTCGCTTCGCGTAAAATAGTGATATTTAGCCGTATCTGTTATACTCCAACCTCAATATAATTGAGAAAATGCTAGGAGGATTATGATGATGAAATATCCCAAAAAATCCGAGTAGATCCGAGAATCGTCCGAGTAGTAGCGTTTCGTTACTGCGCTTCGTTTGGTGAGCGAGAGGGCCGGAGGCCCAATTCCTCCCCCAATCCCCTTCCTTCTCCTTTTCTCCTTCCCCTCCCTTTCCCTTAATAGGCTCGACAACGCATCTGCAACTCCTTTGGTTTTACAGATGTCCATGGACGGCGATGACTACTTACCATCAGGTAGCTCGCCTGCTCGTTTGCCATAAAAAAAAAATATTCCTTAAATTAAATTAGGCGAAAGAAACCAAATCTGTTCAAACCACGTCTGAAATTAAATTGAATATGAAATTCTTTGCTGAAACAAATAACATTGCATTTAACAAATTAATAAAATAACTAAATACCATTCCAAATCATTTACAGCTTTAATTTGTTCGACTTTTCAACTTTTATTTTATCAAAGTGAAATTAATTAAATTCTTCAAATATCTGGTCTGTCATTCAGAGTGTACACTCATTATTTACCCTTTTAACGTGCCCAAAAGTGTTTCACACAAGATAATAAAATTAAACAATGAATTCAGTGGTTTTACAAAAGGTTTAAATTACTTTAGTAGTATTTGGAGTGAAACAAAGTGAATAAATTAAAGTATTTGCATAGTCCAATACATGCGGTCCTGGGATGTTTGAGGTCATACTATTGTTAAACAAATCCCAGAGCTATATAGGGTGGAATATTGTGTAGTTTTTGTTGGCCAATGTAAGAAATAATCCTCTGTTTTCTCCAGAAGTAACTGCCTCATTGCTCTAGTATACTAAGCGCGAGTGCAACGCAGGAGGTCCTATGGGTTCGATCCGATTAGATCGAGCACAGTGTTATTGGGTTTCTCTATAAAATTATCCTTAGCAGCCAGAGTTTGGTATAGGCTCGCCCTCCATTATTGCATACATTAGAACACCTCGGCTTAACGCTTCAATACAAGCGAGAATGTTTATATTCTGAGATCGTTGAATATTCATCAAAAATGAATTATTACAGCTCGATTGGACCGCTGGTTGAGCCATCAGCTTCTGTCCTATGGGTGACAGGATCTATTTCCGCACGGAACAAATATTTGGCTGGACATAGGTATAGGTTTTTCGGGTGTAGGTGACATGCCCTTTGTTCAAGAAGATCTTCGTTTTACAATAATCTAGACACTAAAATAGACTACTGTTTGCTGATATTTGCCCTTTATTTACTGTCTCATGCCTCATTGATTTGATTCCCAGGTCGAGCAAAAGTGTTATCGGGTTTTTCTATAAAATTCTCAGTAGCAGATCGGAGTTAAGAAATTTTGAACATTAGTACAGCTCTGCCTAGCCCTAAGAGAAATGGCGTGGTATTTATAAGGCTGCTGTGGCCGCTCAGCCAGCCGCGAGAATTCAAACGAAAACTATATGAAAAAACAAATTCAATTAATTTATACAAATGCATGTCTCAAATTATTTGTTGTGCCAAACCCGGCAGTGAAGCCTTATTACATTTGCGTATCACGTGTTTCCATTCCCACTCTATTACTTTTATAACTACAAGAGATAGTATCTCATTTATCTTTTCAATAAATATTATGTTGTTTTCCATATAATTTCAATGTATTTTTATATAGCATTTTCCCAAAAATTAAAAAGTAAAACAGAATTGTTCTTTTGAACTGAAGGGATTCTGAAATTGATTCGGTTTATTTTCACAAGGCTATAATGTCGAGATCGGCCCAGAAAGAGGAGGCGGGATAATTTGGATGCGTAACGTGAGGGACGCATGAAAAGAGTATCTACTTGGAAGAAATTGGGGGAATGAAAGATCTGCAAGGTTAAGCTACGCGTGCCGCGGCCAGTCTGTGGATGGGTGACCGTTCCACACATGAACCTCCATCCCTGCGTCGGAGAGCACATAAAGCCGAAATTTTGAACATTAGTACAGCTCTGCCTAGCCCTAAGAGAAATGGCGTGGTATTTATAAGGCTGCTGTGGCCGCTCAGCCAGCCGCGAGAGTCCAAACGAAAACTAGGATATGAAAAAACAAATTCAATTAATTTATACAAATGCATGTCTCAAATTATTTGTAGTGCCAAACCCGGCAGTGAAGCCTTATTACATTTGCGTATCACGTGTTTCCATTCCCACTCTATTATGAGGCCACGGACTGGAACGAGGCCTCGTGTTCGAAGGAGCAATGGAGGCATTAAATTTAATTTGTTCAAATGTAGGCCAATTTGCAATATTGTTTACACTTCTGCTTATATATTTATGCGCTTATCGATGCGGGTCGGCCTGTTAGACTGACTAGAAGGACTAGTAGAAAGATAATTGTGTTCAGAGCACGAAGACCTGAATGCAGCTCAGATTAAATGTGTTTTTTTTACCTTCGTTAAACAAACAGAAATGTCACCTGATAGTAAGTAGTCATAAAAATCGCCTAGGAATACCTCAAGGAGTTTCCTATGCGTTGTCGACCCTTAAAAACCTCTACGACTGCAAGCTGCTGGAGTCGCAGTAGTGACTGGCTCTCATACCCAATAGTTGATACACGAACAAAGGTGCCCCTTATTGTCAGATTCCGAGGTAAGGGACCACCCTGCCGCCAGCCAGTCTACAAGACAAGAGAACTTGCCACCGACCAACTTCTATAACGAGTTGCGAGAGGAATTGCATTCTAACTTGCACAGCACAAATGTACCGAGTATAACTCACCTAATCATATAAAATAGAATATATATAATATACCATCACGCCTGTATTCCCCGAAGGGTTAGGCAGAGGTGTTAAGTATACCCACATTTTTCCGGTATGTTTAGGTCCCATGTAATAGGGGGCAAGCCTATTGCCATTAACCGGGCACAAATCCAGACTCCGAGCTATTACTGGGAATTTCATAGAAAAAACCCAATAACACTTTGCTCGATCTGAGGATCGAACCCAGGATCTCTAGCGTAGCAGTCGTGCTTAGGGCCACTAGACTAATGAGGCAGTAAAATATATATCTAACTACAGAAAGAATAGATTACAATCAATAATTTGCTAGAAACATGGTTACAAGGAAAAAATTTGCCCTGAACATCTCACCTTTAGTCCTAGTGTTGTCACTTGAGATAATAAATTCAATTTCAAATGAAATATAACTACCACTTTATAGAAATTGTATTCCCCTCCTAAAATAAATCAATTCCAAATCCCGGCTACTTTCCTTAAATCTAATTCAAACTGTCACAATGACATTAGAATTTCAATATCATTATTAATACCTTCCGTTTCCAGTCCGCGGCCTGGCTTGTACAAATTTGGGCCTCGAATTTCAATATCTGATCACGTAGAGATATCGTTACACTAAATAAATTGAGCTCTTGATAAGGACTGTTATCCCCACTTTCCACCGTCCTATCTTCCTTTTTGTGGGGCCAGGATGTGAAAATAAATAGAGTCAGTTATCTATCATCATCTTCCTGCCCTCTTCCCAATTTAAATGGCATCGGCGCAGCCTATCCTTTTCTTCCATTCATCCCTATTAGTTGTCATCTCATCATTCAATCTCTTGTCCATCATATCTGCCTTCACACAATCCATCCATTTTTTCTTTGGTTTCCATCTACCCCTCCATCCTTCCACATTCATACTCATAACTCTTTTGCGTTTCATCCCTCCTCATCACGTGCCCATACCAAGACAAACGATTCCCTTTTAAGCGTCGGTAGCCTAATGGCGTGTGCGTTACCCAGGCCAGATGTTGTCGAAAATGGTCATTTGAATCTTATAGATAATTAGTTTTGCGGCTTCTGTAATTGTTGCGCACATTTTTAAATTTGTTGCGCTTATAGTTTTTTAATTATTTCACAAAAACATTTCCTGCTGGGGTAACGTTACCCCAGCCAGACCTTTTTCTTTCTAATGGGAATATTTAAATAATTACTAGCTATAAAATTAGTTGTCTAGATGAAGTAAATGTTGCGCCTTATTTTGTATTTGTTCTTTCATCGGTTGCGAAGTTATTCAAGATTTTGCTGGGGTAACGTTTTTGGTTTTGCTAGATCTTTGAAATGGTTAAGCGGATTCTTATCATATTTTGTACATGGCTTCTTGGGAATTAGTTTAAATTTGTTCTGCAATAAAAAAACCAAAATAATACATAGCTTAAAGGTTATTTCATTAAATAGAAAAACACTTCAATTGGTCCCAGCACTCTCAATAAGGACTCTAAAGACTTACTTTAAACGTTATTTTAAAGCTTGTAACTGCCTTCAAATGTATGTGAAGTTTCATTAGTATCCTGTAAGTATTTAACAAGTTATGATGATATTGAGTTCTTCACGAGCACGGTCTTGATGCGCGCGGTGTTATTTGGCCACTGGATTGGATATATGAACTGAATGTTATGTCAATTATTAGTTTTTTAGTTCAGTTGTATATCAGTAAAATTTCAGCTCAGTACATTGGACAATTAATGAGATAATACGATTAAAGTCATTAGGAAGTGAATGACCGTGGTAACCCGACCAAGTTGAGGTGGTTACGAAAAAGCGAAAACGCAAAACATTATGGTACCTTCTAAAATATGTAGGATAGTGTTACAAATTTAGTACAGACATGTACACAAGTTTAAAAAAAACTACGTGATTATTTAATAATTTTTATTGACAGGTAATATAATCATTTCAATTGAACTTTTAAAGTATTATTAAACTTATACTTAAAAACAATCACAGATTAAAATTACAGATAGTAATTTTGCTTAGTTAGTTAGTTTTAGATAAGTACCTAACAACATGTACATATTAATAATAATTTTGCTACTATTTCTGTAGTTACATTATACAAGCTTACCTTGTTCGTGAATTCATCAAGCAGCCTGCACCATAACTATGATCATCAATAGAAGCACTCCACATTAGCAGTAATTCGCCACACTTATTATTTTACATTAGCTCTCACGCACTCTATAAATATTTGCAAAAACAGGAAACGGAACCGCCGAAACGCATGCGCACTCTACAAGATGAATTATGTGATTACGGAGCATGTTTAGTGCAATATGCAAACAATGCACCCCTTCACCCCATCCCTTCCGCGTCCCACCGAAAGACATGTTATATCAGTGATTTTTGATAAGTTTGTGCAACTGGAAGATAATAATAATGTTTTGTCATAACAATGTACGCGTCTGTACCGAAATTGTAAGGTGTATTATACTAAACATTTCAAAAGATAGTATAATGTTCTGCGTTTTCGCTTTTTCGTAACCACCTAAACTTGGTCGGGTTACCACGGTCATTCACTTCCTGATGACTTTAATCGTATTATCTCATTAATTATCCAATGTACTGAGCTGAGATTTTACTGATATACAACTGAACTAAAAAACTAATAATTGACATAACATTCAGTTCATATATCCAATCCAGTGGCCAAATAACACCGCGCGCATCAAGACCGTGCTCGTGAAGAACTCAATATCATCATAACTTGTTAAATACTTACAGGATACTAATGAAACTTCACATACATTTGAAGGCAGTTACAAGCTTTAAAATAACGTTTAAAGTAAGTCTTTAGAGTCCTTATTGAGAGTGCTGGGACCAATTGAAGTGTTTTTCTATTTAATGAAATAACCTTTAAGCTATGTATTATTTTGTTTTTTTTATTGCAGAACAAATTTAAACTAATTCCCAAGAAGCCATGTACAAAATATGATAAGAATCCGCTTAACCATTTCAAAGATCTAGCAAAACCAAAAACGTTACCCCAGCAAAATCTCGAATAACTTCGCAACCGATGAAAGAACAAATACAAAATAAGGCACAACATTTACTTCATCTAGACAACTAATTTTATAGCTAGTAATTATTTAAATATTCCCATTAGAAAGAAAAATGTCTGGCTGGGGTAACGTTACCCCAGCAGGAAATGTTTTTGTGAAATAATTAAAAAACTATAAGCGCAACAAATTTAAAAATGTGCGCAACAATTACAGAAGCCGCATAACTAATTATCTATAAGATTCAAATGACCATTTTCGACAACATCTGGCCTGGGTAACGGACACCCTAATGGCTAGGGCGTCGGACTTGCGATCATATGGTTGCCGGTTCGAACCCCACCCATTGCACTACCGACGTGAACCCACTCGTAACACAAGCATTAAGCTTAGCACGAGGGGTTAACAAGAATACTAGTAATGTGTGACCCACATTGCTAGTAAGCTTTTCTTTAAAATAAAACAAAATAAAACTTTTAACTGTCACTGGCATCACTTTCAAACTTTCTCTAATAAATACATTCCTTATTTTATCCATTCTAGTAACTCCACACATCAACCTCAACATTCTCATCTCCGCTGCATGTATTCTATTTTCATCCATATTCTTAGTAATCTATATAAACGTGTAATAACAATAATATTTCATCAATGTTTAATCTAATTACTGAAATTGACGAACACCCCTTTCAAAATACTCATCTTTATTACTGAAGTTTCGAAGTTACTTTCGAAGTACTTGTTTGTGCAAAAACTTTGGGAAACATTTGCCGTTTAGTGGAAATTGGTTTAGGTATATAAAAGATAATGGTCAAAATGCGAATTTTGTCTTTATTTTGTCACCTGGGAACGCGGCAGGGTATGTTGGACTCGTACCGACTCAACCTATTCAATCTTTATATAAAAATATTTACCTTCTGACGTCAACTCAAAGACGAAAATTAAAAATGTAATGTGAAGGCAAATTTCGACCAGGTAGGACTCGCGGTGGCTTAGCGGTCATAGCGTCTGATGTACCTAACCAGAAGACGCAGGTTTGAATTCTGCCCGCAGTCGTATTTTCCATTTACTAAAATACTTACCTACTGTTTATAGACAACAAAGACAAAATCCAAACTTATAGAATATCCGAAAGACATTATTAAATCCAAATTCTCAAAGTTTTTTCTTCACAATTTGATCGAATGGACAAACTTTTCCTCCATTTAAACTTAATTAGGGCTGGATGAAGGCTATTACTCAAATTTAGCTCGACTCGATTTATTGCTACATCACTACATATTATAAAACAAAATGGAGGAACCGCTGCGTCTGTCTGTCTGTCTGTTCGCAATAAACTCAAAAAGCTACTGCAGCGATTTTTATGTTGTTTTCACCGATGGATAGCATGGTTCTCGAGGAAGGTTACTATGTGTAATACATATATAATATAGTACAGAAAAGCCGAGATACCACGCGGGCGACGCCGTGGACGGAAAGCTAGTTCTTAAATAAAGATGCATTTTCATTGTTTGTTATAATATTAAAAAAAGGATAAAAGCCGCAGTTGATTTCTCTTGCCCTATAGGTGAACTATTGTTACTCTTGTGAGTTCTTGCGAATTTTTCGCAAGAACTTTCGCTCGCTATCTACACTTAATACCGAGTAAGTACATAACACCATTGAGGTATAACAACATCACTGTCAATATCATTGCAGGTGCGACAATCGCGTACCTAATCTATCACGATCGCACCTGTGCTAATGCGACACCTCCCCCCTCTTCCCTTCTACGTGACGAACAGAGCTCTCCAAACTTTTTGGTCTTGTACCGTGTAATGTGTTTGTCTTTCAATCCTGTTTGTTGCTAAAGTAAAAATAAAAGATTTTGCCTGTCTCAGTAAAATGTAGAAAGAAAATTTATTTTTCGTAAGCATACGCAGGAAAAATTTGCTTTTGTTTTTGTTTCAGAGTACTTCAATAAGTGTTTTTTATGAAAAATATTTTTGGAACCGCCTCTCTGTTTAAGTACCTACCCACACCATTATCGTCAAGTGTTCAATGATATTTTGAATTTCATCATTGTCATATCATCCTATTGCCGTCCAATGCTGAACGTAGGCCTGCCTCCCTCAAAGAGTGCCAACCATCCCGGTCTTGGGCAGTCGCATCCATCTGCTGCCAGACACCTTCTTCAAAACATAGCGTCGGCGTCGGTCTATCCATTAAAAATAATATTTTTTTTACCATGTTATCCTTGATTCTTGCTAAAAGAAAAAAAACTCTCAAAAACTTTCTTTTGGAGTTTTGCTAGATAGGATAGGATAGGTATTAATAAAAAACAAAGGCCTTGCGATATTTTATATAAAATAAGATGTCTGTATGCCAGCGAGCTATGGATCGCAGTATTCTAGGAGTCCGACTCTCGGACCGCATACGGAATTCCACACTGCGCTCCAAAACACAAATCGCCGATGTTGGGCAGAAAGCCGCCAGCCTAAAATGGAACTGGGCTGGAAATATCTTCCGCATGTCTGATAAGTTGTGGGCAAAAAACACGACAATGCCACAGAATACCAGAAGTCATCGCGGTAGACCCAGAATGAAATGGCGGAATGAGCTTGACTCTTATTGCGTGGGTTGGATGCTGAAGGCTCTCAACCGGGAAGAATGTAAGAAGGAAAGGGAGGCCTTTGCCCTGCAGTGGGACGATCACGGCTGATAATAATAATAAAGATGTCTCAATTCTCTCTCGTTTTTATGGAAACTATATTGAAAGAAGAACAATTTAATATTTTTTTAAATATGAATCTACTCTTAAAACCTAGACAACAAAGGTAGCATACAAACTTATAAAATATCCGAACGAAATTAATAAATCGAAATTCCCAAAGTTTTTTCTTCGTAATTTGATCGGATGGACAAACTTTTTCTCCATTTACACTAAAGAATACCTCGCTGCATTAGGGCTATTATTCAAATTTAGCTCTACTCGATTATTTCTTAAATAAAAATTTTTTTTTTCCTCGACAATTTACTATAAAAAGTTCCTTCAAAACTGCAATAGAAGACAGGCCATCTTTAAATCCAGGAAATTTTAATTTAGAATCTATTTTGAAACTGGAATTGTTCCTATTTTGTCAAATCAAAACAATATAAATAATTATAGACAAAAAGTTTGACAAACCGTTGCGCTTCCCATTTTTTTGTCTTTGAGAGTTCTGAGTACCTAATATTGACGAAATATATCTTTTGATATTACAAAATTAATTTACGAAAGACAAAGAAAGTCCGATGTACCAAACAAAATTGAAATGTTTGACAAAAAAACATGTTATAAGGAGCAAAAAAACTCGCAATAACAGATACGAAGAATGTATTGTTTCCACCCCGTTCACATTTAAATATGAAGCAAAATAGACGGGAAATATATACAGACCAATAATAAAATTGTTACAGGCCGGTCTTTATACATTATAGATATGGAAGAAAAACTAATATGGGGGTCTTAGATTAGGGGTATTTGAGCACAGAAGCAAAAAGTCCGTCTGTTTGTCTGTATACGCGTCACGCAAAAACTACTGCACGAAATGGGATGACGCTTTCACAGTTATATTGCTGGAGGTCTAACTAAAAATTCTGGTATAGGTATCATGTTTAAAAAAAATATATATTAAAGTTGAATAATACGTATTAATTAAAGTTATTATTTTAGTGAAGGAAAAATACGACCGCGGGCAGGATTCCAACCTGCGTCTTCTGGTTAAGTACACCAGACGCTATGACAGCTAAGCTACCGCGACCCCCATCCGCCATGTCGAAATTTGCCTTCACATTTTTAATTTACGTCTTTGAGGCGACAAAAATGCCTAAACATTACAAAAAGTTAGTTAATTATAGTTGTTCAGTAGTTCTCGAGTTTTACGCTTAGCGACACAAATTTAAGCATTCATTTTTATTTTTATATAGAAAATTTATTATATCTTAATAAATTTAATAATCAATTTGATTGCCTCTGCCTCTGCATCCTCTGCTCTCTGCCTCATTAGTCTAGTGGTCCAAAGCGCGACTGCTACGCTAAAGTTTCGATTCCCAGGTCGAGAAAAAAATTACTAGGTTTTTCTATGAAATTCAAAGTAGCAGCTCGGAGTTTCAGCTTCGTCGAGTGGCAATAGGCTCACCCTCTTTTATATGGGACCTAAACATCCCGGCGAATTGTAGGTGTACCTTAAGTTCTAACTGTAGCTCTACCTAAGCCTTCGGGAAATAAAGGCGTGCTGATGTGTTACGTTAATTCTTGAAGCGGCGGTAGCCTAACTAGGGCGTCGGACTAGCGATCATGCACTGCCGACATGAACCCACTCGTAATACAAGCATTTAGCTTAGTACGAGGGATTGACAAGAAAACTCGTAATGTGCGACACACATTGCTAGTAATTAAAAAAAAAATATTGAAATACAAATTCTCCTGTTCATAACCTTCAATCTTGTCAATGAAAATATACGCAGTTCTACACCAATTATACATTATACAGTACAGTGAATTCATTCGAGCGTTTATTTGCAGAGTGAATCCTATTTAATCAATCCATCGGTTGCTACCGACAACAAGGTCGTGGTGAACGTGATTGGTTATAAACATTGGTATTTAAATGTTTGTTTGTAAGAGTTTATAAGATGACATCACATACAAACCATCGCGCCTGTATTTTCCGAAGGGTATATTATGCCAATTACACACAAATCTACACTCCGAGCTACAATATAATACACAATCCTATCCTACTAATCCTCCTATCCTATCCTACTAATCCTGCTTTCTATCCTACTAATATTATAAATGTGAAAGTTTGTGAGGATGGATGGATTGATGGATGTTTGTTTCTCTTTCACGCAAAAGCTACTGAACGGATTTTGATGAAACTTTACAGTATTATTGTTTATACATCAGAATAACAAGGCTTCAATTTATAACGATATTTTGGGAAATTCCCACAGGATTGGGAAAAATCTATTCTACGCGGACGAAGTCGCGGGCAGAAGCTAGTAATATTATAAATGTGAAAGTTTGTGAGGATGGATGGATGGATGGATGGATGTTTGTTACTCTTTCACGCAAAAAGTACCGAACAGATTTTGATGAAACTTTACAGTATTAATGTTTATACAACAGAATAATATATAGGTACAATATCAAAATTAAATAGAACACAAGACCTTAAGTATAGCGGTTGTAATACACGCTTAAGGCTAGACGTTCAGCTTTGGCTGACAAATTAATAATTTCTTTTTTTGGTTTTCTTAAATTGTTGATGTCGCAATTTCGATGTGTTACAGCTTAACAATATGGGAAAAATCAAAAAAAAAATCGCGCCCAAATCTGAACATTTAGCCTTAAAATAATATGATCATGAGAAATTTTAGAACAATTAATTCATAAAATTTAACCCAGTCAAACTCGATCAAATAGACTTCGGACCTGATTATGAATATTTAAGCTATATAACATGAAAGGTTCTCTTTCATTTGTTCAAGTGATGAGGATAGTCAGTTATTATTGAATTGGGTAGGGCAATGCCCTTACCAATGAGCGTGGGTAGATTTCTTCACGGAAGTTGGAAGGAGAACATAATGAATTGTGTTGCCATTTATATCCAAAGACATTATTATAACGAACATCATAAACATAACATACCATCACGCCTGTATTCCCCGAAGAGTTAGGCAGAAGTGTACTAATGTACCTACACCCACATTTTGCCAGTATGTTTAGGTCCCATGTAATAGGGGGCGAGCCTATTGCCATTAACTGGGCACAAATCCAGACTCCGAACTGCTACTGAGAATTTCATAGAAAAACCCAATAACACTTTGCTTGACCTGGGGATCAAAACCAGAACCTCTAGCGTAGCAGTCGCGCTTAGGATCACTAGACTAATGAGGCAGTCACATTATTATATTAATAAATCATCCTATTGGCCTGCTTCCTATTTTATTAGATTCGGCGTCCGGTCTACCCAGATAGGCTGAATCAGTATCTTACACTAAGCGACTGCCATCAGTCGCCGTGTAAGTGCAGTGATAGCCTAGTGATATGACCATTGGATTGCCAAGTCAAAGGTCTCGAGCTCGAATCTAAGGCACGCAGCTCTGACTTTTCGAAGTCATATTAATAATTAATTATCACGCGCTTAAACGGCGAACTTAGTACTTCGTACTTCCCCAGTCGTGCCGACCTATTCATTTTTTTATGGGAATACTCGGCAAACGAGCAGGCGAGCTTCTTGATGGTAAGTAGTCATTGCCGCCCATGGACATCTGCAATACCGAAGGAGTTGCAGATGCGTTGCTGAGCCAAGGAAAAGGGAGGAGAAAGAGAACGGAGAAGGAAGGGGATTGAGGGAAGAATTGGGCCTCCGGCGCTCAAAACTCACTGTACGAAACGCAACAGTATGCAAACTGCTACTTCAAGTCGATATTCTTTGGGAGGGTTCCCAAAGAACGAGGGTTTACTTCCTCGGACGTACCGACCCATTCATACTGGCACTAAGAAAAGGGTAGACTGTAATTTAATAAACATCAGGAATAATATTTTGTATGACCGTGCGCAGGCGGCTGCAGTGCATTATGAATATTTATGATAAAAGCCAAGTAATTCTAGCGGAAAATGTCTCATAAAATGCCGAGTTTACAGATAAAGTCATCGTGAACTAGTTTACAATGTCTATCAGTCATATAAATCGTAACATCGCTCGTTTAAAAAAAAAAAGATGTAACACAAAATTTACGAATTTTGACCTTTTACAATAAAACGCATATTCATTGCGTAAAGATTAGGTAGAATTCAACAGCCGTCTCGATACGTCGAAATCGAAACACCTAGTAAGTGGTCTAAAAATTTGAATCAAAGACAAGTCGGAATAAGTTGAAAACTTTAATCGCCGATTCCCACAAGCTGTAGTTTTTGAGTTACATCTTTTTATTTTTAAGGGTGCGACATATTGTTGCTTTTAACATTAAGGCTGAGTTCCAACTCGGTTTATAGTTAGGCTAAGCTAATTGTCGACTATAGTGAAGATGAGCGGATAGATGACAAACATTAGCCAATGGAATTCAACTAAATTATAAACGTGTTTGCTCTCTTGTAAAACTTTATTAGTGAAGTACACACGTCACTCCTCTCCGTGGACAGGTAACCACCACAGGCACCTGTATCGTGCATATCAATTGATCAACGTAGATAATGTAGCCAGGATAAAAATCACAAAGATACTTCTACGTATAAAAGAAAAACAACTAAATCCATCTTCTTAAATTCAGTAATCCATAAAGTGTCTATCTATATTATAAGCTAGCTTCAAAAAACGACAACGCAAAAAAGGACCGATTGAATCGGGGATAGTACTGCGGACGGAAAGACCAGAAAAATAAATGACGACATTGACAAACGAGTTAATCTGCCCAAGGAGCTGGCTTATCGGAGTTCTTTGGCGAATGTGGAATGGCTAAGGGCTTTATTTAGAAATGATTATTTATTAATGACATATTTATAATTTATATCACTTATAATGTGTATGTCTTTGTCATTTCAATATTAACAAAGTGACTTAGGACCAAACAGTAGTAATCGAACTATCTCCGTAATAAAATACCAATTTGGAACCGCTCACTTCAACTTGAAATTACATAAGTGCCTTTAAATGGTTTATACGAAAATTAAACAATTTTCATTTTGACATCGCGACGTGTCCTACCTCAACAGCTTCACAACATTTGCAGTAAATGTTTTCTACCTGATATTACGGAATTTCCTTTTTACTGTATAAAATAATATTGAAATTATGAAATGTAGAACGATATTATGGCAGTAAATAAAGTACCTACCTCTTTTTTTTAAATCAACGCAGTCCGCCTCTTTATTAATAGAGCGAAACAGTTTTCAAAGTGGGTCCATTTCGAATGAAATTTCGCAAGTTAAATCCATCAGCGATGCTCGAAGCAACTTGTAAGAGCTCCTCTAAAAACTTATCGTGACCTGATTTTGCCTTTGAAGAGAACGAGAAGCGAAGCGATTTGAAATAGAGGTGATTTGAGACCAGAATAAAGTGATGACTATACCAACTTTATTGATTGCATACGTATTATTAAATGACTTTAAAACTCGTTTTTTTTACTTCCAGTATACAAGTGGTTTTTGAGTTAATTTTTCCCGGAGCAACAATTATAATACCTGAAATTATAGGGCCCCTGATGCATCAGTTAGCCGATTTATGGAAAACTGAACCTTATTTCAATTGAGTAGAATTAATTGAAACGCAATATAAAAGTAACCCTAAGGAGAAGCATGCAATAACAATCATTTATCATAACATGGCCAACTTTACTGATCAGGGTGCCATAATTTCAGGTATTATAATTATTGTTATAAACCACTGCAATCGATTCAGTAGTCTCGAATTTCTGAACAAACCGCGTCTCTGTGCTTATTAAGTTACACATTGTATTTGTGCTTACTTTTGTGGTATAAACACAGAATTTTTTTTGGTCATTCGGATTTTGTCCTTTATGAAATGATCAACACATATTCTACAACACCATTTCTATTGCTTTTTCACAACACAATTTCTATTGTTCCTTTGGGGTACAACATTCTGAAGACAGTTCTTCCTAAAACATTTGGTCCACCAGCCTAAGTACAAATGTAACTGCTAGCATAGCATAACTAACTTAAGGTATATTTTACGCGCTATATTGAGACGTCAGTTTATAAGACGTCTCATTTATCTGTACAGTAATTTTATTAGCGACATTACCGTTCAAACCGGAATTCTAGAGCAAATGGTTTGGACTTGGCACAGTTCACTCGGTCTTTTCGAGATCACTATTACAGATATTTATGTAAATGTATTAAGTTACAAAAGTCAATTATAGTAATTGAGATTCTTGGTCCTTGTGTCCGCAATCTCCGTACAGAAACTTGTTTGCATAAATGGCTATGCAAATTGGGTTATAAATTACATGAGATCAAAGGCACCAGATTTCAGTCTTGTTTATACATCTCACATCAATTTTGACCTTTAAGGATTATATCCGCTGCAGTTTAAGATGATTTGATCATAACAGTACCAAGTCATGCAAAAATTAAGCACATTAATTACTAGAGTAGGTTTTTATACAAAAATCCTAAGTTCCGTTTTTTTGTCAGGCAAATGCAATTTAAAATTAGTTAGTTGACTTTGATAATGGCCTGAGCCCGAACCAGAAGGCGACATTAATCACAGTGTATACCTACATTAACAGGAGACTAAAATAAATTATTATCCATCACTTAAACCCGATAAACACACTAAAACATACATGTATTGGGGGCAGTGGTTCACCGCCCCATCTATATTCAGTACCCCGTTTGAAATCGTACCCTGTGCCTACAGACAAAATAGGTACGTGTTAGGTTATTTGATCTCGTACAAAATTCCTTTGAGGGTTATGTTGAATTTGGGAAGATAGTGATGGATGGATTACTGTAAAACCAATGTGCGAAAATACTCAGATTTTTCGATTTTGTACAATTTTATACTATTTAGAACACCATCACGCCTGTATTCCCCGAGAGACTAGGCAGAGGAGTACGATGTGACGCTGACATGTTTGGAACCCCGTGCGGTGGTGAGCCTATTGCCATTAACCGGGCACAAATCCTAACTCCGAACTGCTACTGAGAAACTTTTTTCTTTTCAGTTAAAATTACTTTTGATTGTTTATTAGTTTAGACTACTACTTACATATATACATATATGTTTGTGTTCCCATGATAATAATTTATGGAAGTCAAAAGCCCAAGGTTCGGACATTGGATTTGTGCCTAATTAACGGTAATAGGCTCGATCGTTTGACCCCATTACATGCGAGACCTAAAAATACCGGCGAAGTGTCGGTGTACATTAGGATACCTCTGTCCCTTCGGGGAATACAGGCGTGATGGTATGTTTATGAAACCTCAAGCTCAACAGCCACGCTAAATACAAAATGGGACGTCAGAGTAAAAACAAAAGAATAGTTTTCATTGCTATAAAATCGCTTCTACATACTTTTGTTTAAAACTTACTATAGGCCGACCGTTTAACTCGCGTATCGCCTGCGCGGTAAGAAGGGAGCGGGGGCGGGTAACGCTACACACGGAGTCAATAATCCAAAGATTTATCTCGAGATAGACATTGTTGGTAAAGAATAAAATAATAAGTATCTTTTTTAAGTATTTATTTTTCTCCCCCCGCTCCCTTCTTACCGCGCAGGCGATACGCGAGTTAAACGGTCGGCCTATAGTAATGTGGGTCTACTACTAATATTCTTGTTAACCCCTCGTACTAAGGTAAATGCATGTGTTACGAGTGGGTTCTCGTGGGTAGTGCAATGGGTGGGTTTCGAAGCGGGAACCACATGATAACATAGAACTGGAAATGATAAATAGAACCTGGAAAGTTCTAGAAAACCAATAAATTTTGAAATATATATACAAGTTATGCATGCAAATACACAAACAAAACGAAATCGTGTCTTTACGCCAGAATAATTTATTTCCACTCTATATTTTAGATATAAAATTAAGTACCACGCAGTTTCGACGCGACTCACTCTACATCTCTCGTTAAATTTAATGTGGGTAGTCGTATATTGTCGTATTTCGTTGTCTTGTTCTGCGGTCTAGTTTCGTCTTTCAACGAATTTACTGCCGTAAATGTAATATTCGTAAAGTGTTGTAACATTTATTTCATTGGGAAGGTAATGTTTGTGAGGTTGTAGTACGCACAGATCAAGATATACAAAACTAGTTAACGCTGGCCTCTCATTGTTTGTGAAGCCTTTACACTGCGAGATCAGCTTAAACTGGATTTTATGTAGCCGTGTATTTGTGAAGAAAAAAAAATTGAGCCAATGCTTGCCAAAATTATCATACCTTTTGCTTAATAGGTACATAATCATAACATAACATACCATCACGCCTGTATTCCCCGAAGGGTTAGGCAGAGGTGCACTTAATGTACACCCACAGTTCGCCGGTATGTTTGGGTCCCATGTAATAGGGGGCGAGCCTATTGCCATTCACCGGGCACAAATCCAGACTCCGAGCTGCTACTGAGAAATTCATAGAAAAACTCAATAACACTTTGCTCGACCTGGGGATCGAACCCAAGACCTCTAGCGTAGCAGTCGCGATTGGGACCACTAGACCAACGAGGCAGTCCGTACACAATCAGCCTAAAATGTTCCCACTGCTGAGACACAGGCCTATTCTCGGTGAGAGGAAGAGGACCATAATCCACCACGCGGGCCCAGTGCGGGTTAGTAGATGTTACATGTCTTCGAATTTTTAGTTCTAGGACACGGCGGTTTCCTCACGATGTTTTCCTTCGCCGTTTCGGAAGCAGTGGTGATGAAATAATTTACACAAAGTGAAGCGCCTATTTGGGTTCAAACCTACGATTTACAACTCGTAAGTCACTGCTGTTACCACTAGGCCACCACCGCTCCCTCTAAGTACCCACAACCAACTCTCTTTTAGAGGGTATTTTAACAAAATTACCATACCTAACGAAGGTAAATTGGCACGATGTCCGGATAAATAATCGGTACCATAAGCTACTACAGGTATATCTGATATTTCTTCAGACAATTTTGAGGTACAGAATGATCTAATTATGTAAATATTCCTTTTACTTGAAAAGCAGGGGACAAAGCTAATAATTTTGAATGGTTACATAATTGAATAAGGGGTACGCTACTTTTGGGGTTCCGTGGTAAAATTGCGAGCTCTTAATGTAGACTGAACCAACGGCGCCGGCGCAGCGTTTAGCATAATATGTAATATACCATCACGCCTGTAGTCCCTGAATGGTTAGACAGAGGTGTACTTAATGTACAGAGTACGTTTTTCATTCACCGGGCAAATGTCGAAACTCCGGGCTGCTACTAAGAGTTTACTTAAGATAACTCTGTTTGTGCTAAGTTGGATTTAAGTATAAACTTGAGACAGATTTCATTAGTCTATTGACCGCAAGCGTTACTGCTGAACGAGAGCTCCTGTGTTTGTTTCCCAGGTCAAGCAGTGTTATTGGGTTTATTTAACTATAATATTTTCTTGCATTTCGGATTATGCAAATCTATATCAATGGCAATTGGTTCGCCCATTATTTCTTGGCAACTAAATCATACCGGAAAATTGATGATATACAAGCGTGATTTATTTGTCTTTGAGTATATTTATATATTTTATATTAGGTATACTAAGGAATCCCTGTTGAACTTTCATAGAATCGTTTTTTTTTTTTCATTTGTATTTCAATACAAAGCAACGAGTAACCCTAGCGTTGCACAGTTGTTCACAATTATCGTCATATTTCAACCAATTTACAAAAAATCTTAATAAATTATACATTTAAACCTTGCTCATGAATCATTCTGTCTATTTGTGAAAACTGCATGAAAATCCGTTCAGTCATTTTTGAGTTTATCGTGAACAGATACACGCGTTTGGGGATATTCTTTACAATATGTACTCGATCAAATAAAAAGTTGAGATGGAACTTTGCGAGCACAGAAGTGAGGCCGGCTAAAACTACGCCTAGCTATCAAGTTATCGAAAGCTCGACTGACAAGATAAGGCGTAGTTTCGGTATTGTTATATAGTGTAAAATTGGTTTAGGATTCTGGAAGTCGCAATCAGGAAGCCAGAGGGATGTTTGATATCAGATCAAATAAAAAGTTAAGATGGAACTTTGTTGGCAACAAAGAAGTGAGGCGGGGTAAATCTTGTCAGTCGAGCTTACTATAGCTGGATATCTCGACTGACAAGATAAGGCGTAGTTTCGGTATTGTCATATAGTGTAAAATTGTGTTTGTAAACGGCTAGGCGTAGTTTTAGCCGGCCTCACTTCTTTGCTCGCAAAGTTCCATCTTAACTTTTTATTTGATCTGAGAATATGTAGTTATGTACCGATCCAATATGTATTTTATTATTTCAATTCGATTTTTTGTACGGAACCTAATGTTGTACTCAACCATACATACTTTAAGATGATTGAACAGTAAAACGGTTCAAATTCCTTATTTTATTGTAAGAGCCATTGGAAGCAGGTGTTCGTTGAGGCGTGAGGAAGTCGATATATTATCTGTTGAATTAGCATACTTCACTCGTATTAGGGGTGAAAACCTGGTGCCTTATGTGACTCAATTAGGGAGGGGTGGGTAGCTATTATGGAACGACTTCTCCTAATCTTTAAAGTATGCAGGTAAAATAAGCGAGTTTAAATGCTTTTTGCGACTATTGAACATGGATTGACAACCTTTAATTAGAATAGGTAAATAAAGGGTAGTCTACGCCTTTTCATATTTTTTTTCTTAGTAAATAAATATGAACAATCTACTCAATTGAAATTAAAGATTTTTCTAAACATTTCCGTTTTGCTTTGAAATCAGAACACAAAATCTTATAAAATAACATAACATAACACACCATCACGCCGGTATTCCCCGAAGGGTTAGGCAGAGATGTACTAATTTCCATCCACACTTCGCCAGTATGTCCCATGTAATATGCGAGCCTATTGCCATTAACCTGGCACAGATCCAGACTCCGAACTGCTACTGTGAATTTCATAGAAAAACCCAATAACACTTTGCTCGACCTGGTGATCGTACCCAGGACCTCTAGCGTAGCAGTCATGCTTAGGACCACTAGACTAATGAGGCAGTCTAACATAACATAGAATCGCGTCTATATTCCTTGAAAGGCTGGTAGTGGTGTAGTTATGTACACCCACAGTGAACCGTGAGGTCTTGTATTCAATTCCCAAGTCATATCAGATCAAATACAGTCACATCTTAATAAATAAATATCTAGTTACCATCTACATACATTACATACCATCACGCCTGTATTCCCCGAAGGGTTAGGCAGAGGTGTACTTAATGTACACCCACAGTTCGCCGGTATGTTTAGGTCCCATGTAATAGGGGGCGAGCCTATTGCCATTCACCGGGCACAAATCCAGACTCCGAGCTGCTACTGAGAATTTCATAGAAAAACCCAATAACACTTTGCTCGACCTGGGGATTGAACCCAAAACCTCTAGCGTAGCAGTCGCGATTGGGACCACTAGACTAACGAGGCAGTCACGTCTAGTTACCATGTACTCTATAGAAATTAAAATATTTTCTTTAAATTTCAATTTCGCTTTAAAATCAGAACACAAATCTTTCAAAATAACAATGGCTGTATAAAATTTACAACTCTCGCGGCCAAAAAAGGCCGCTGCTTCAACATAACACTGCGACAATTTAACCGTTAATTCTATGCAAAGGAGTTTGGTAGAAGCGTGTAATTAATTTAAATCCAGTCTAGGGCTTGTCTGAACAGAAAACAGGGACAGTGTCTTTGTCAGTGATAAATGTCTGTAACTTGTGCTTTGGTATTAAATTAACAGTGTACTGAGTTGACGGTTCGCAAAAGGGTTCCTGATATCGATTTCCAAGACAAAAAAAGTTTTAGTCGGTTTTTCTGTAAAATAACGTAACAACTCGTAATACAAGCATTTACCTTAGTACGAGGGGTTAACAGGAATACTAGTAAAGATTTCTTTCTTTCTTTACCCACATTGCTAGTAAACTTAAAAAATACTTTATTAACAATTCCCTTTGGAAGTTCTCTAGCAACAACAACAACCTAATTTAATGGACATGCAAAAACTATAAATAAACTGATGATAATAATTGAATCTAATAAAAGTACTCTTACCTGAGTTCTGATATTATTGACTCTAACGTTGAAGTTTATTTGCCTGCAACAAAAGAGAACAATAATAAGTTACAGTAAGTAAGTAACATTTCATTGGTAAAACGATTGTTTGTATGGCTTAGAGGTAGAAATCCCGCGTCTGGGATGTTAGTGTGTCCTAGAACATATAGTAAAGTAGCTTTCCGCCCACGGCATTGCCCGCGTGTTCGTTTCAATTTGACTGCAAAATCCCCCATTTATTGAATTCATTTGTTACAAAAAATGTGATAAATGAAGAACCGCTCGACCGATTTTGCGCAAACTTCATATAAACCATCAACTAAATAGTCCAAACAAAGCTTAAACATTTGGTTTGGATAGTTGAGCCCGTTCTGAGTTATAAAATTACAACGAAAAGTGGCATTGATTTTTTATATATATAGATATGTAGAAGACGCATACACGCATAAAACTTAAGCTACAAAAATTACATTTTAAAAGTATCATCTCACATTGTAGCAATTAGTTACTCTGTGGACGTCATTTTCATATTCATATTCATTTAATATATTCATATTCATTTTAGATGTTACACCACATCACACAAAATGTTTTAAAATTCTAGAATTTAATTTAATAATAACGTCTGGAGCCATTACCTGTTCTAAAAATGTTGTTGTGCTCAATAAGATCGAATGGGTTACATATACCGTTGGTTTGGTTTTTGTTTATTCGAAACTAAATTTTGTGCTCGTTTAATGGTAATTATGCCGGTCCGTATGACATGGGATCTGAACTGTACCTGTAATGTGGGTATAGATTTATACACCGCTGCCTAACCCTTCGGAGAATACAGGCCTGATGGTAGGTACGTATGAACATTATTGGACTTCATAAACTTTGAAAGCATCAAGGTGCGGAGTCTCAAAAACGAACAAATTTTTTTTAAAAAAAGACAATTCGATTGCTGTAAGGGCCAGATCGAGAGTGCAAAGAACCGGGAACGTAGATTATTAAGGTGAAAAAATATGCGTTACTAAGCCGCCTTAGGGTGGAACATGAGGATTTCCACACGAATAAAAGGCTACTGTCTGTCATCTGTCAATCAATCAAGCTTCACGCCAGTCATGCGCAGAATGCGTGCGTTGTAGATCTAAAATTCATAGCGACCCATATACTCCCACTAAAATTACAAAGGGTACTTACGCCATCTGGTGAATAAATAAATGACAATTCAATCTATTGCTATTTGCTAGGCATACCTAGTTCATTCTCGTAAAATGAGAGGGACCTTCGTTCGATTTTTTAAGGTTTTTATGCAGTCATAAACAACCATCCTTTAACTCACAACAAAATAATGGCATAGTTTAATCCTGCAAATCGCACTCAGCATTTTCCACGTGCACTTTAGTTTATTACATGGATTTTCCGGTCCTGTAATCCGGCCGGACAAAATGTATTGTTTCGGGATGAATTTTCGAGCCGAAAATGGATTGAATCTGTATTCGAAGCTTAAGCATTGTAGTCGCTTTTTTATAGAAAACATTTTGTATAACTAGAGCGCTATATTGTCACTTAGTATCAAGAAAATTCATTTCATACAAAAAAAAATGTGTATTGCGTATGTGTTAATCATACTCGTATTTATTTTGAGCCTTTTTCACTGTGTTGGCGACTTATATCGAAAACCTGCTCTGTCGCACCATTTACAGAGTATAGTTTGACTTTTGATTATATTTTAAATCTGTTTAGTAATATGAAGAATTAATGATTATCTCCAAAGTTCAAAAGTACTATTGTTCTAGCCGACAAACTGCTAGAAACTGACATTTAAATCCAAATGCAGTTTTGAACTAAGATGCAATGGCTTAAAATCTTAAAGGGCCAATCCCATCTAACTTTTCGTTTCAGTAATGTAACTCACATACGTAATTGATCTCATAAAGAATCCTCTAAAGTCTTTTTATGCCTTTATTTGCGTATCCTCTCATCAATCCTGTCCTGTTACGCTTGGCTTCCAGTGTAACCAGAATTAAGTGAGTTTTACTATTTTTCATGAAGCAACTACCGTTTGATCCAGGACCAGAAAACAGAATTATGCAAGATGTCGCCAAATAAGTGTAATACCTAACTGATCAGCAAAATTGGGGATTTTCAGTGATAGCTTATTGAACGAGCTGCAAATCAACTGAGCATGGTTTATATTGGCAAAATTTTGCAACACCAGAGGGTACTGATCTGCGAACGCTGGAAAGCAGCCGACCAGTAGATGCCTATCATGATCGTGGTGAATGTTACTAATTCCATGGCCGTGATTATACGGCATGGGAAGGCAAGGGCTATTCTTAGTCGGTACGGGTCCAACATACCTTGCTGCCTCTCCAGGTAACAGACAATTAATTAGCATTTTCATTACAAAAAAAGGTATGAACTCTATAAAACAAGATAAAAATAAAACTCTGAGCCACTACCTACTTCCTACACCATTTCATAATTCTCTTCGCTTATTACCACTGGATTACCAACGAGATGTGCAATCTGTAGACATTCTGAAATTCTCAATTTCCGTGAATTTCAGCGTGACGCGGCATTCTCTTGGAATGTACAGAATTTCGCACCAAACGTCGACTTGTGCAACGTTAACGCGTCAAGTCATTTACATTTACTTCTCGAAAGATTAAACCGTGTATGTATGATACATTCATATGTTTACGCGTGTCATAGATCATTTAAAGGCGAGTATACGAGTCAATGTGTTGATTTTTTTTTAACTAGATGACGTCGGCATTTTTTTACTGAAACCCCTGAGAAAATACTCCAAAACAAATTCAGAGAATTATGGTGTCTCTTAAAGTCCAATAGTCGTATTATCAGATATGTGAATTTTACAATGTAGGGCCATATCTGAAGAAGCCATTTTGAAGAAAGAGCTAAAGTATTTTTGAGTTGTACTTTTCTAACTGACGACACGTATGCCATGCATCAGTCATCCTGTAGCTTAACCATTATTTAGGAAGCTCAACGGTAGGTAGAGGCTTCCACATCTACGTGCTCAACTATGATCATATTCGTATTGTCATCTTAAAAAAATAATATCAGTGAAATATCCTCACTTATATTCAACGCGAATATTTTAGCCTTAAAAAAATAAAACTTTTTATGGATTTTATCGCATTATGCTGCAAACATTAAATCCCGATTATTTCGATCCTCAAAAATACCTGCGATGATCCATTCCCTAAAACTAATTTAAAAAGTAATAATATCCTTTATTATAACTGGAATTAATACCTAACCCTACCAAATATTTACCCTGCTGGAAATCGATATTGGACATTACTTCTACGAAGCTTCAGTCAAATTTCAATTTCCAGTAGAGAAAACAATCGAGAAATGATTTATTAAAGTCGGTTGTGAGACAGCAGTGTATATTAGATTGGCTTCCAACTATCTTATCAGAATATTGGATCAGATTCTTGTGTTTTATCTTTTAAGTTAGAAATCAAACTACTTAAACAGTTGTATCTTTTCCTGAAACCTCATAGTTACATTTCCGCATAACAAGACCATTTTATGATAATGTTCTGTGTGTAGGGTCAATATATAATTGATTCATACTATCATTATGTATAGGGTATAGTATATACCCTGTATAGGGTATATATTTAATTGATTCACACAATCATTTTCGCGAATTTTCGCACTAATTAAACTCCTGATCAGACTATCGAATCGTATCAGAGGAATCATATTTATAAACCCGCTCTTATTACCTCGGGTTACATACTAAATTCAAAATCTCAAAAAACTTCGTTTTAGTCGCCAAATTTGCTCTAGTAATTGTACGTATGCAAGTGGTTGACTATGTGAAATTGTGCGTCAAATCGCTCGGGGACTACACGCTCCTATACACACAGTGGGACTTAACTGTGCACTAGGGTTGGCAAGTGAGGGAATAAGTTTAAAATATTTTTATTTTTGTACGGAATGCAATGCAAGAACATTAGCAATATGTCAATAAATGTTCAAAGTTATCATTCTCATTGGCTGTTCGCGACTGTCCTTACGCATGCAATATTAGTATTCTAAATTCAAATCAGTTCGTCAATACTTTTGGGGTAGACGTACACGCAATGCAGTTATAGTGTGCACTAGGGCTGGCAAATCTGTATGACTATGTTGTGACCTCATACAACCGTGTATGTGTGTGTGTATGCCTCTAACATGTCAAGTAAATTACATAACTTATTTTTTTTAATGAGACTTGGACCTCCCCAATTTATTTCCACGAAAAGTCGGGAAATACATGTTCCACCTTAGAATATATTTTTATGTGTTTAAAAAATGCTAAGTTTCTTGATACGACTTCACTTGTAAATTTTTGTCTTAAAAGCTCAATCGCAAATAAAAATTCGGTAAAATCTCAATACGTGTCAGTGCCATGTAAATACACTTAATGTAATCTTTAAAAAATAATCTTAACCTTACCCTTTGTGCACGCAAATTTTGTACTCTTTGAACACAAATGAAACCTCCACATTTTGCAAGAAAAATATAATATTTTATCGGTAAATGAGCCATGTTAAGGTAAAAAAAAAGTTCTGCTTCTGAAGCGTAATAATTATATTGGTAAAGTAACATCGTCGGTTTTCCTGTGTGTAGCAACCCTAATAACCCACCATAATGAACTACAGCGAGGAAGGAAAACGTAATTGTTCGTGAAGAATTGAGCATTTATTTTTGAAGCTAGGAAGGTCTCCTGTATTATTCATTTTATTATTAAAAAATACGTGGAAGGGAGACATCGACGCACACACTGACCGTGTATTAGGTATTGCACTATTGTAGGAAAAAGCAGTTTCTTTTGATAACCGATGAAAAATATCAACTCTACGGGGTCCAGAATCATGTTTTGAATTCATGGTAAGCGTTTGTGCGTCGATGTCCCTTCCACCCTGTTTAAGTACATAGTTAATTTAATAATTATTTAATTGTCTCATTAGTCTAAAGGTCATAAGCGCGACTGCTACGCTAAAGGTCCTGTTTTCGATTTCCAGGTTGAGTCAAAGTGTTAGGTATAGGGTTTAATTCTCCGTAGCGGCTCGGAGTTTGGAACTATGCCCGGTTAATGGCAATAGGCCCCTATTACATGGGCCTTAAAAATACTGTTGCCTGC
This sequence comes from Subacronicta megacephala, assembly GCA_958496365.1. Classification (NCBI taxonomy): domain Eukaryota; kingdom Metazoa; phylum Arthropoda; class Insecta; order Lepidoptera; family Noctuidae; genus Subacronicta; species Subacronicta megacephala. Next base: position 3,291,833 of record OY292539.1, on the reverse strand, counting down.
GTTTATAAAAAAAACAAAGTCCAAGCTATATCTATGCCAAAATTCATTCAAGTTGGTTCATCAGTTTAGTCGTGAAATTCTAACAAACAAACAGACTGAGTTACTTTCGCATTTATAATATCAGTAGGTATGCAAATCTAAAAGTATCCATATTAATATAGCAGTTTAGTCTATAGAAGGCCACAAAGATACATACACCTAAAAAACATTACCTATCGCCTTTCTAGAACGGTTGGGTGAAAATAATTATAATTTATATTGTTGTCTGCCATATTATTTATATTAAAAGGCGTACTCACTTGCAATATGGGTGAAGCTGCGGTGCTTTGTATGTAAAAATATTTTTGTTATAACTTTGCGTTGAGCACAACATTATGAAGCTACTTTGCTCTCCTCAAAATGCATACCTAATTATAGAGATAACGAACGATGTTTGTGTGCACGAAAATATTTTAAAAAGAAAACATATATTGAAAGTGAGACTGAGAAACATAATATTTTATATGATATATTTATGTTACAATATTATTGCAACTTAAAGCGTTCCATTATTATCAGGCGCCGTAATAGATAGGAGTTTTTTAAAAACCAAATGGCATAATACTAAATCCTATCATGGATAGGTATGCCTTTTAATCCAGGGATTCATATTATACTTAGTGTTCTAAAACTTTTTTAAACAAACTAAATAAATAGTTCTTATTTTTTCATACCAAAGCGTTTTTATAGCAGATGCAGCAGTAGTTTAGTATATTATATAGTAGTAGATGTACATTTTAAATTTTGACAAAATCCTCTATTTTGCACTACTTTCTTCTGCGACAACAATTTTAAGCAAAAGATCTTACTGCCATGATTATAGAATGTATTATAGAAGAACAATTTGCGATACCAATGAACTACCAAAGAAAAAAATAATTTGACGCCGAAGGCGAAACAATTTGCCTTGAAAAAAAAAATACAGAGAATCTTGTGTAACTTTAACCTTTAACCCATTACCCAATTTACTTCAGAGGAAAACAATTTAAAATGACATAACACACGCTAACACTGCCACATGGGAAGTCGTGAAACCTCACAATAACATGTTTTTCATGTCACCACACAGGAAATTGATATTTACGACATGATTCCATGGTAAATATGCCATGGTGACACGAATATGGGGAACTGAACATTACCGAAATGAACGCCTGACATCACATACGACTTTTAATATATCAATATGAGCGCTTGTTTCATGATTCAAGTGTTGTTTATACGTTGGACGTAATTTCAAGGGTTTTTGAATCAAATTTAAATAATGACTACGGTGATGATGGATGTAGGAATGATTATACATATACATTATCACTAACTGCCCTCAGATCAAATAAAAAGTTAAGATGGAACTTTGCTAACAAAGAAGCGAAGCCGGCTAAAATTACGCCTAACGGTGTACAACACACAATGACACGCACATAATGTATTAGTTAACTACGCCTTATCTTGTCAGTCGAGCTCTCGATACCTCGATAGCGATAAGGCTAAGTTTCGGTATACGTGTGTGCGTGTAATTGTACACCGTTAGGCGTAGTTTTAGCCGTCCTCACTTCTTTGTTCGCAAAGTTCCATCTTAACCTTTTATTTGATCTGAGTACCTGCCTCATTAGTGTAGTGGTTCAAAATGCAACTGCTACGCTAGAGGTCCTGGACTCCTGGATCCTAGGTTGACTAAACTGTTATTGGGTTTTGACTCAGAGTTTGGATTTGTGAGGCTCGCCCCCTATTACATGGGATTTAAACATACCGGCAAAATGTGGGAGTAGACCTCTGTATAATCTTTCGGTGAATACAGGCGTGATGGTATATTTTAAACATCGTATATGCATCATATATCCCTGAAGGGTTAGGCACAGGTGTTCTAATGTATACCCACACTTCGCCGGTATGTTTAGATCCCATGTAATAGGGGGCGAGCCTATTAATTTGATGTATGATTTTGACTTTAACTTTTAACAATCGTATAGTAAAAAGAAAAGGTTAGGAGAATGATAAGCCATTTTTTACAGGCATAAGAAGTAATTAAGTGAAAAAAATGAAAGGAGTTTTGCGCCCTAAGTTTATAACTTGGACATAATAAAAACTGTGTAGCATTATTTACGTAAAGACATAAACGGTTTTGTTGCTTCTTTTATGGTTTCCAGTTATTATGGAGTTTTCCAACCAACTGAATTCTGTTGTCGTGCTTGTAATTCGTTACTCTGACGCTGTGAAAATATTTTTATTTGTTTAGGTTTCTTTTAATACCTAGGTCGTGACTTTATTGCTTTTTCTTTTAAATGATTGTTTTTTTTTTGTTTTGCCAGGCAGACAAGCCACATTGTAAGTTATCCTCAACCTGCTGCTGTTGCAGACGAATGTAAACTCGCTTTTTTATGGGATTATTCGGCAAACTAGCAGGCGAGCTACCTAATGGTAAGTAGTTATCGCCGCCCATGGACATCTGCAGTACCAAAGGAGTTGCAGATGCGTTGCCGAGTCTATTTAAAGAAAAGGGAGTCGAAGGAGAGAAGTAGAAGGAATTAGGAAGGGGACTGAGGGAGGAATTGGGCCTTCAGAACTCCCCACTCACCGTACGAAACACAACAGTATCATAGCGCTACCTTGACGTCGAATTTCTGTGGGAGGGGAGTACGGTCCCCGGTCATGCCAACCCATTCATGCTGGCACGTAGACATGGGATCAAATCTAATTTAATATTATCATCTTTCGCCATTTCTGCCTGTAAAAATGTTGTTAGGCTTAAAAAGAAACAGGTTTGGCCACAAACATTTCATATCCAAAAAGTTATTTTTTTGGAAACAATGCACGACATGCAAAAATTACTGTTCGCATCTTCTACTTATTACCTACTTATTCCACGAGGCAAGTGCGCTAAAAACGTAAAACCAAAAAGAGATTTCAAGTACCTACTCATCTTCAATTTACTCGGAAGAATTGGAAAGCCGAGATTCTCGTCATATTTTCACGAAAATCTCTTAAAGTGTGCCGTATTTAAATATTGGGTACATTGTACCTGAGTTGGATTTTTTCCTTATCGACTCGCGTTTCGTGAATAAGTTATCAGATGTATGTATGCTGGGTGGAGATATAATGGGACACCTGCTTAAAGAATATCATCATGAACCCATTACATCGTCCCACTGCTGGGCACGGGTCTCTTCTTGGTACAAAAGAGATAAGGCTTTAGTCCACCACGCTAGCCTACTGCGAGTTAAAGTTTTAAGTCTTGAAAATTTTACAAACAAACAAACGGTTACTTCCGCATTTATTCTATTCATATAGCTGGCCCGACGGACCGGCAGACCCCCGGCAGACGTTGTTCTAATTAGAACTAGATAAAAAAAATTGTTAAAATTGTTAAGTTTTCTTAAAATTTCTTATTTTCCGCGCAACTTTTTGAATTTGCGAAATTGGTCCAGCCATTCACGCATGATACCGTCACCAAGGAAATAGGGATTCATTTTTATATATATACCTGGTAGGTAGGTAAATAATTTCCACTTAGTATTTAAATTCCCTAGTCAGGTCAAATACACTACACTACTAAGGAATACAAATTAATACGATGTAACAAACACAAAACAGTCTCACAACCATTTTCCCTAAATATTAGGTAACTATCAACATTGAAGCACTTAGGACCAAAGGTTTTAAATGATCCTATAATTTCCCTTAAGATATGGTCCTTTCTGCTTCAATATTCCTTTTTGATGGGGTTTTTGTATAACTTAAATCTTAATAACGACCTTTTCTTTCAATCACTTTTATTTTCTTGCAAAACTTGCTAAAAGAAAAAACAAAAGAATCCAAACTTCCCATCGTATTATGTATCTTAAGTGCACGTGATAACGTTTGGAGTTCTTTGTGATGTGTCCTTAATGTGAGCGAAGTTTGACTGTTACAAATAAAACTTCTTTGTACGCAAGGCTACAAGCTGTACAAAACCAGTCTAGGCTGGCCTTAAAGTGTACGGAAAACTTTTGAAATTGTAGGCCAGTATAAACTGGTTTTTTATAGCTTGGTATGTAGCCGTGTGTACGAGGAAAATGCGACATACATGTATAAAAAATTAACGACTTCGAACGACTTAGAAGTAATTATTGGTTGGAAGTGACACGGAAAAAGGGCGGCGTTGCAAGTTGCGATGATGTCTGACCGTAATAAACAAGGTGAACCATAAAAACAATAAACCTGCTTATACGAATTAAAAAAGGGAAATTCTAATAAATATTCTATTACAAAAAGTTTTTTTTTAAATACCTATTTATTTAAGAGTTATAACCGTTTAAAGTGGTATATACTATCACCATGATTTCGCATAAAATAGGCTGGACCGTATAAACTACACACACCAACAGTTCCCTGGTACGTTAGTCTCATTTAATAGGGGACGAGCCTATTGCCATTCACCGAGCAATCCAAGCAATATCCTTCCATATCAATATCCTTTCTATCCTATCTTCTTTAAATCGTCGGTCCATCGTGTCGCAAGGCGTCCCACACTACGTTTGCTTAAACGCGGTCTCCACTCTCGCACTTGTCTGCTCCAACAATCTATCACTATATCATTACATTATTATGAAATAAAGTGAAAGTAAGTTTTCATGTGGTTCACTAATAGATAATTCGCGAGGAAGTTAAGGTTTTGTGTAAACTAGTTGAAATATGACGAAAATACCCGTGCAAAGCCGGGCGTGAAACCGGCTTAACGTGCTCTGCGGGGCACGAAGATTTTTATGTACTTACTCGTATATTCTTAAACATACCACGCTAAGTCTTACAAATTGATTCATCAATGTAATTATTACATAACCACGGGCCCATTGTGAAACCACTGAGTGAAACTGTTGAAAATGTCCCCAAGTTAATACAATGTAAATTATAAGATAAACAACACCATTTTTCGTAAGCAGGAAACACATCTTTCGCGGATAATAAAGTTAGGAACTTTTGGAATCTTTGAAAAAGGTTTCTGTATAAAGGACGTAATAGCATTCACATTTTTACACGCTTTTTATATATCGCCTCATGGGTCTAGTAGTCGTACTGTTGGTAAGAGTTAAGTCTTGGGATCGAACTAAAAACCTCACCCAAAGTCTTCTTAACACTCGAGTGTTATCTAATTTAATGAGCAGATGAAACACTTGATGGTAAGTAGTCACCGCCACCCATAGATACATCGCATAGTTTATTTGTTTTGATGTTGTGGACTCTTTCACATAGCTTCTTTATTTTTAGGATGACATTAATTTCCTAGATGCTGGGAACCTTTTAATTATATTCTTGACTTAAGACTAATTATGACATTTACCTCCAATGTCCTCACATCCTCTTATTGCCATAATGTACCAGTGAATAATGTTACTCCTTTTATTTTAAAAGAGTGTCCATGGAGTTTATTGCTGGATTCTTCTCCATAGGATCAACTTTTTGGAACCGTGCAACTAGAGTCATAGCGTTTCATAAATGAACCACTCTAGACTATCTCATAAATTTGTAACATGCGAGAACTTGCTGACGGAATTAACTAAAGCGTCAGATTCATACACGCCTTTTTGTCTTTTAACAACACGAGTTAAGGGTGAAGTTTGCATGTATTGTTGTGGAAACGGGTTGACTGGTTTATTCTGGATGATAGTGACGTAAGACAGGTCATATGTTCACTAAATTGGTGGTGTCTGTTTTGGAGTTATTTACGTTACGTTGCGAGGAAAACATTAAACATGACGAGGTAACAGTCCCTACTATAGACGCTAGAGTAACCGTCAAATGTTTCTATAGCAAAAATAGCTTCCAAGGACCGTAGGCCATAGCATAACCTATTAAAATGATATTTTTCAGGTTGTGAGAAAGGGACAGTGCATTTTAATATGTTCAGAGATATCTCACTCATATATATAATATCACATAACATACCATCACGCCTGTATCCCCGAAGAGTTAGACAGATGTGTACTAATGTACACCCACACTTCGCCGGTATGTTTAGGTCCCATGTAATAGGGGGCGAGCCCATTGCCATTAACCGGGCACAAATCCAGACTCCGAGCTGCTACTGAGAAATTCATAGAAAAACCCAATAAAACTTGACTCAACCTATAGAACCCAGGACCTCTAGCGTAGCAGTTGCACTAAGAACCACTAGACTAATAAGGCAGTCACTAGACTTAGAAGCTAAGAAGGAAGGAAGCTAAGGAAAATATAGTTCCTGTTACTTAAGGCTATAAATCTACGCGAGCAATAAATAGCCCGGAGTGTTGTTGGTTTATAAAGTAAGAGCTTTTTATTTGTAAGCTAGATGAAGTCACGTTGCTCAGGCTCTAGTCATTGTCATCTGAGACGAGCCCACGTTGTTTCTTTCATTACAAGACAAGTTTATTTGTATATTTATACTTAGTATCACGGAAAAAGTACTAACGAAATTGGATGCGGATTTTACAGTTGTATTGTTGGAGTTCTAGCTTGGAATTTGATGCGTGTTTCATGTTGATACGCCGCTAAGACGCCGAGTATTTTTTCTTGGGCGTGAGACAAACTGCGTGCAACGGCCCGTGCTAATATCTATTTAACTTAAAATTTAATCATCATCATCAACCTATTACATTGTCCTACTGCTGGGCACGGGTCTCTTCTCAGTACGAGAGGGATTAGGCTATAGTCCGCCAAACTAGCCTACTGCGGGTTGGCATACTTCACACGCTGTCAAGAAAATCTATTAGGCATGCAGGTTTCCTCACGATGTTTTCCTTCAAAGTTTTAGCACGTGATAATTAATTATTAATACCTACGTCATGACTTCAAAAGGTCAGAGATACGTGCCTTGGATTCGAACTCGAGTCCTTTGACTTGGCAGACCAATGGTCATAACATTAAGCTAACACTGCACTCTTCTTCCTTTCAAATTTGAAATTAAATTAAAAAAAATTAAAAAAGTTAAATCTTTCGTAATGAAACACTTTGACGTTTAATAAACTTTTTTAGTAACAGATTTACCTACTAAAAATACTTTATTAAAAGTTAACTTTAAACTTTAGAAATATTTTTAGTGATTAACGAAGTTAACTATTTGACTAACGGTGCTCAGCTATGATTATAAAATAATTCATTCAGCTATGATTATAAATTTAGCAAAGGGTCGACAAAATCGTATACAAAACGTTTCCAAAACTTTTGGAAGCTTTGTGCACCCTAAGTTGTTAAAAGTTTAGTTAAGCTGAAAGGACCATTTTTTGTTTTGAACTTCAAATTTAGTTAGTGATATTTTTTTGGTACTTTTTTTTCTTTTTAAAGGGAGACAGGGGGGGGGTTCGATTTAAGATGTAATGAGCATTCGCATATTTTTCATGAAAAAAATTGTGGAAAAATGTCCAGTAAAATGCCTGTCAAAGAAAATTTGAATATTCAAAGTTTTTGATATTTTCATTTCATTTCATTATTTAATCATTTATCATTGATTCAACATCATCATCAATCATTCATTCATCATTATTTTCAATTTCAAAGTTGCTTCCAATTTTATACCAATTGAATTGTCGATACTAAATAGTTCACAATCAATACACCCTGTCTTCTTGTAATGGTTCGAATAATAAAAGCAATCTTAATGATGCATGGCGTTACATGGATCAGATATTTCATACACTCTGCATAACAGCCCCACAATTTTGTTTGTGAATAAAAATGAAATAAATTCCGTAAACAAAGGCAAAGGAATAAATAAATCTGCAATCTTTCAAGGTATACGTCATAAACTTTACGATGTTGAAACACACATAAACGTAGCTACGAGTATAAAAAACATAAAGACGAATCCATGGTTTATGGTATCAATAATATGTGGCCAAAATGTTATGGGCCCTATAAAAAGGTTTTTTTTGGGGGGTGTAACCTTTTTATGGAAAATAGTCCTTATTCCAACACGCTTAGTAAACTAATATTATTTACTTGAGAGTGGACTGCCTCATTAGTCTAGTGGTCCTTAGCGCGACTGCTCCGCTAAAGGTCCTGCGATCGATTTCTATGTCAAGCAACGTGTTATTGGGTTTTTCTAGGAAATTCCCCAGTATAAGCTTGGAGTCTGGACTTTCGTCCGGTTACTGGCAAAAGGCTTGCATCCTATTACATGGGACCTAAACATTCCGGCGAAATGCGGGTTTTATTAGTACACCTCTGCCTAACTTTTCGAGGAATACAGCCGTGATGGTATGAAGAATGGGTTACATTAGTACACCTCTGCCTAACCCTTCAGGGAATATAGGCGTGATTATAGGTTATGTTGCGCTTAATTTTAAGCCTAATAAAGCTTTTGACCTAAGCAGGTCATAACATAATAGAGCTCTTCAGCGTAAAATGCTCCTTTTACTACTTACGTTAAGACTTATATTGTCACTTTAAGAGCTTCTCAAATAGTTGTTTAGACTCCTAAAGGCATTAGGTCGAGCATTAGTGGACGCAAAATGGCCCGGCTTTGAGAGATAAAATTAGTATTAAACACAGCATTATAAAAGGTGTTTTCGGTGAGATAATTCTTGTTAAGCTTCATAGCTTGGATGTAGAAGAGATGACAAGGTTTTAGAATTGACGGGATACGTACAAGAAAGTTTTAGTTCTTGAAAAAAATTGGTCCTTGTATCCGGAAAAGACCAAAAAATAATACACCACTACGCCTGTATTCCTCGAAAAGAGTGTACATAATGTACTATTGCAATTACGGGCGCAAGCCGAACTCCGAATTGCTACAAAAATCCAATAATATAACACTACTCGACCTGGGAATCAAATCTAAGATTTCCTGCACCAGTCACACTAGAATTTTGAGGTAGGTATTAGATATGTTAGGTATCTAACAAACATTTTTACTGAAGAAACAATGATGTTTTTCTTATTATTTCTGAAACAAAATGCTGAAATTTGGTCTGTCTACTAAATAAATGCGACAATAAACAGACGGTAAATTACTGGTCCTGCCGTTCCTTTCTTTTGAAAGATTCCAGAACACTCAAGGAATGAGGTACATTGTCCACATTTTTTCTTAGAACGCTTTTCGAATTTGGAACAAATTCCGCTTTTCCGGTTTAATAGTGGCACTAGAGTAAATTACAATAGGATGCATTTTTAAATTTTGAATTTTATTAATTAATATTATAATTTAAAAAAACATACTGAAAAAATTGAATGAGTTTTGTTCATAATAAAATAAATCTATAATGATTATAAACTTAGGTATCTTTCTGATTCTTTGTATGGTTACAAAAAAATATACCATCAAAACGTGTCTCATTCGAACGTACCTATATTATATTTAATCAAAAAACATTGTGGCTAAACCATTATACGTTCAGAACGTGAATTTCAGGCCTAACGGCAGTAGCCGTACAATTTGCTAATGATTTAGCCTGAAGCGTTTTCCTGTTGGTTATATTGCTCACTGAACAAAACGTATGTTGAATATTAACCGCATGTTTTAGGTATAACATTTTGATAATTAGCTTTTAATTGCTTGTTAATTACGGACAAAAGATGAAAGCTTGCCATTGGTTACAAAACAGTTAATAATAAATCAGTTTTTATAGGATAACTCGGCAAACGAGCAGGCGAGCCACCTTATGGTAAGAAGTCATCACCGCCGATGGACATCTGCAATACTAAAGGAGTTGCAGATGCGTTGCCGAGCCTATTTAAGGAAAAAGGAGGGGACGGAGAAGGACTGAGGGAGGAGTTGGGCATGCGGCGCTCCACACTCACCGTACAAAACGCAACAGTATGCATACTGCTACTTGACATCGATATTCTGTGGGTGGGTAGTACTTCCCCAATCGTGCCGAGCTATTCAGGCTGGCATGTAGACATGCCATGCGAGACACTACTATTACTACTCATTCATCAATTCATCTTCAGATTATCATAAAACAAATATTTAATCGGAACGGTCAATGTAACGAACCCTACGCGAAGCAAAAGAAGGCACTAGTTAGATAAAATAACTTCTGCCTTGTGAAAAAAACTGCGGCGGAGGTGGCGGGGAGCGGGGTCCGGGCGGCAGGGTAATTGAAATGTGTTAGATAAATAATGTGAAAGATTGTTTTTTTTATATAAATGTATTGTTTTGTAAAAAGTCATAGAATACAAGTTTATTATTTAAGTAAAACAGTTCAACATGGTTGTTATTGTTTTATTAATTATGTACCCTGTATAATAATATTATTCCTTTGAAAATTACACGATATCTGTATAGAACGTGAACTTTATCCCATAAACATTATTCTTGTATCCCGTCATGCGTAAAAGCACAGCGTAACCATTTTTGTATTTCTCAAGGAAAAAATATAAAAAAAGCGGATAAAAGCGTCACGACAGATGACAGAATGTGTTACCGATATATTGAAGATGGCGTAAACTGGCAGATGGATTTTCTTGACAGAGAAAATGAGGAAAATGTTTATGAGAAATGATACGTGCCGTGCTATTACGAACGGTAGATATCATAAAGAATCTATATCTAGCATACTAGATTTTGCCGCTGTTTCACTCGCATCCAAATGATTTTTTGGGACTTAAATAGCATACGTCCGTCTCCAAAGACCAAACTATATAAAAATTATCCAAATTGCTTCGGCGGTTTACGCATATATACATATTGACATTGACGGTTGACATTCAACCCTAGCTTAGATCTCACACATTTTTGAATGGTTGAAATCAGTAATCTTCTAGAAATGAAGGTACTTTGAAATGTGCAAGATGTCTTTCTTCTTCTTCGTTCTGTCGCAAAGAAAATAAAGTCGTCACTTGAACTTGTTGTTTGCTACTGGACAGATCACCTGATGGATTTTTTTTTTGTGACATTAAGCTAGTTCATCATTTACCTATTAATCGTCCCACTACTGGGCACGGGTCTCTTCTCACAATGAGAGGGATTAGTCCACCACGCTATCCCAATGCGGTTGGGCAGACTTCACACGCCGCCGTCGAGAAAATCTCTCAGGCTTGTAGGTTTCCACCACGATGTTTTCGTTCACCGTTTAAGCGCGTGATAATTAACTATCAATACGCAAATGACTTCGAAAATTCAGAAGAGCGTGCTTTGGATTTAAACTCAAAGACTTTGACTTAGCAGTCCAATGGTCATATCAGTAGACTATCACAACATAATAAATCAATTCCTCATTAGTCTTGTGGTCCTAAGCGCGACTGCTACGCTAGAGGTCCTGGGTTCCATCCTCAGGTCGAGCAAAGTGTTATTGGGGTTTTCTATGAAATTCTCAGTAGCAGCTCGGAGTCTGGATTTGTGCCCGGTAAGTGTGAAGTATTGGGTTTTTCTATGAAATTCTCAGTAGCACCTCGGAGTCTGTATTTGTGCCCGGTTAATGGCAATAGGCTCGCCCCATTAGTACACCTTTGCCTAACCCTTCAGGCAATACAGGCGTGATGGTATGTTACGTTATGCTGGCTAGCAATAATACGTCCAGTGAGTGCGTGCTTTTTAATCACAAAATTTCGTGCGAAACGCAATCGTCGAAACATATTAAAAATACAACGAATTAGATGTTTATCTACCGTCACAAGTAATATAACTTAATATGAGGCTGTTATATTTATCGATTTCAACTTAAACACGAATTTTATTTTCCTTACTTATAAATTGCTATAGTTTTTTTATGGGAATAACCTTTTGAACGCCTTTGTCACATATTTGTGACAAACGAAATCTTACCCTGAACGCCAACGTCACAAATATATGACAAAATATACGTCGCCCATTTTATGAAATAAACAATTTAATCATTACTTTAGTGTGTTTTCACTACCTTGTGTAATTTGACAGAAAAAGTGGCCTGGCGTCAGGGGTACGGCGATACGTTTATACTCTGGTGTAAAAGGATAATAACATTCGTAACGTAGTATATACCTAATTACTTATGTAGTTTTATGTATAACTAGATTTCCCGCGGCTTTGCTTCCGTGGACAAGTAGAAAGAATTTAATCTGTAACCAACTGTAGTGATCTATTTTTGCATGGAATATAATTATCTAATGTCTAAAAATCTCGCGTTTGATATCGAACTCCTTCAAAACGGCTTGACTGATTTTTATGTTTTTTTTTGTGTATATTTGGTAGGTCTAGTAGTATCGTCGCGCTGACATCTCTACATGGCAGTATAAATGGGTTCGGCACGACCGGGGAAGTACTACCCTCCCACAAAATATCGACGTCAAGTAGCAGTATTCTTACTGTTGCGTTTTGCACGGTGAGTGTGGAGCGCCGGAGGACCAATCCTCCCTCAGTCCCCTTCCTTCTCCTTTCCCTTTCCCCTCCCTGTCCCTAAAATAGGCTCGGCAACGCATCTGCAATCGGTTTTGCAGATTTCCATGGGCGGCGATGACCACTTACCATCAGATAGCCAGCCTGCTCGTTTGCAGAGTTATCCCATAAAAAAAGGTAAGTAGATTTATCCTAAGAGACTTTTATAATTTATTTTTCATGTGGCAATTAACTGAAAAAATATCTATTAGGTACCCTGGCAGCAACTGCAGGTGACATGGCAATTTCAATTTCAGCATTTTCAGCTCAAACGCTACCTTTGCCGTCCGCCTGAAAAATAATTTAATTCGTAACAGATTTGAATTGAATATTGATTAGTATTTTATTAGATTTTTCAGATAAAACTTTATACGACCGGTCAACATTATAGGTCAATAGGTCTCGGTTTAGGACTCCCCTGTGGCTGGCCTAGTGCGGGTTTTCAAACTACACACTTAACATAATTACCATCACGCCAGTATTACCTGTAGGGTTAAGCAGATATTGTTTGTTTTTTATAAAAATCTTATTAGCAATGTGGGTTGCACTTGCACATATCTAATATCCTTGCTAACCCCCCGTGCTAAGCTAATTGCTTGTATTACGAATGGGTTCCTGGGGCCATGCGTAGCAGTCACGCTTAGGAAAACTGATGAGGCAATTTAGTTTAGTATTAATTTGTTCGTGGAATTTATGATAATTTAGTTTATCACAATAACTTATCTAAACTAATATTATAAAGGGGAATCATTTGTGTTTTTGTATGTGTTTGTAATGTTTTCACACAAAAACTAATGGACCGATTTCAATAATTCTTCCTTCATTAAAAACCTGCATCTTCACTGAGTGACATAGGCTTTTTTACTTTAAAAAAAAATGCAATAATATAACCCAAGGTGTGAAAACGCGGGCGAAGCTGCGAGCGGAAAGCTATTTTTTATGATCGTTGACCTAACTGTGACTGTCTCTTTGGAGATCTAGAGATCCCATCGGCTTCTAGTCTAACCACATTCGGCTGGACATTAAATAGACCAGATCTCCCTAACCCAATTTCTGGGCAATGCTGATATCCTAATCCTTCCATCCTACACTTAGTGAAAGAGCTGTTTTTAGGGATCCGTACCCAAAAGGTAAAAACGGGACCCTATTACTAAGACTCCACTGTCCGTCTGTTTGTCTGTCTGTCTTTCTGTGTGTCACCAGGCTGTATCTCATGGAACGTGGTAGATATACAGTTGAAATTTTTACAGATGATGTATTTCTATTACCGCTATAACAACAAATAAAAACAAAAAAAAAATAAGCGGGGCTCCAATACAACAGACATGATTTTTTGCGGTTTTTATAGATAATGGTATTTTTTTAATATAAAACCTTTACACCATTTCAAGTTACCTTGTTATTGTGAGTTTTTTCTTTACAAAACTTTCACAATGAATCATGTTTAGGGAGAATTGATACACACCCACAAAAAAGCAAAATGGCGTCACAAATAAGTTGTTTGTAATAAAGTCGAGCACGTTTTGTAATAAATAAATCACGCGATAAGCTTACAACTATTACGTTGTACCACAGCGAATAGAAAAGTGTATTCGAAGACTTATCCTTAGATTACGTTACGCTTAGAATGGCAGGAACGTCTCGTATCAAAATGACAAATCTGGAAAAAAAACTTTTCTAGTCTACATACCGGAGGGATTTTTTGACTTTTGGGACTTGTTTTACAATGATTGGTTATAGTTCAAGTTCAAAAATATTTTCATTTCGTTTTTTCAAGCATTTATGAAACGTTATTGAGTCTTGTTGCACAATTCCACAAAGTTGACATGGCAAGAAACTCCATGTACACTTTTAAAATAAATGGTGTTACATTATTCACCATAACAAAATGATTGTTTGTGTCTCAACAAAACTGGATCTCAGACTTAGCAAACGACCAAAAATTTACGTTCTACAAAAAAGATGAAAAAGAAGAAATATAATGCAACATAAAATTTATTTGTTTACTGGGTACTTCACGTCAACGTCTTAACGTAACCTAAATATACCTTGAATTACGTCCACCAAAACTCCTAACGCAGATTTAGGTCACTGATAACAGTGTAGGTAACGTGAAAGCCGTCGATAATGATCGTGACCGCTGTACCCGACAATCACATAAAACAGGCTCAATTTTTACGTCGCGTGGCGTGACAGAACACAAGTATATCGATAACAGAACTTGACTCGTTATAGGAAAAGTTTTGTTAATATTAACTGGTTAAGGTTGGCCAACGATATAAAACTATTGCTTTCTTATAAGGCTTTTATTTAATTTACGTATGTTGACTTAATCTTTATAACTCGTAGAACGAATGACTGCTGGGCCAAAAAGGTTCTCGAGTGGAGACCACGCACCGGAAAACGCAGTGTGGGACGACCTCCAACGAGATGGATAGACGACCTGGTAAAGGTCGCTGGGAGTCGGCCTATAACCGGTTGTTGTGGCAGTCTATAGGGGAGCCTTCATTCAGCAGTGAACCTCGTTTGGCTGATATGATGATGATGATAATGATGACGTTTTTTTACTTAGCATACTTTAATATTTTTATTTCTGTAAATAGATCTTTCAAAGACACTTTTACATGTCATTATTATTTTTTTTGGCGCCGACATTTCCTATCTGACCCCGATACGCTGAACGAACGAACGAACGAACTCGGAGAAACAAGGTCGCTTTTAAAATTGACAGACAGTTCTTAGTAATATTAGCTGATAATAATATGCGAGTTCCACAATGTAGGGTAAAATCTGGACATGCCTTTTGAAGAAGGATCAATAGCAGCTTTGTCTAAATGAAGGCACGCATACATCAGTAATTGTGTAGCTTAACCTGAGCTTAACCATTATTTAGGGAGCTCCACAAAAAAGCAAAAGTAATATACCTAGGGTATGTTAAAAAATAAATGCTATCGGGCCTATTTTATTTACCCATTATATTGTTTTCATTTTTTTTGTGGCTAATATAATATACCAAAATCACTAGTGTCCCGAAGGGTAAGGCAGAAGCGAGCTGCTATACCCTACAGTTCGTCGTTATGGTTTCAGGGGGGTAATTCCCAATTAAATGAGCACGAAGCCAAGCCAACCTCCGCGCTGCTACTGAAAAGTTCATAGAAAATCTAGACTTGCTCGACCTGGGCATTGAACTGAAGATCTCACTCTCAGCGGCTATTCGTATTACCACTAGACTAATCCGGCGAAAGAAAATATTTATTGTTATATTATTCCTTAAAATTAACTTAATTTAATTAATTAATAGCAATGGGCTCGTCCGCTACTACGTGGGACATCATACCGGCGAAGTGTACATTAGAACACCTCTGCCTGTCCCTTCGGGGAATGCAGGCGTGTTGGTATGTTATGTTATTCCGTATAATCTTGTCCTTGCTTGCAAACCTTCTAAAAAATTGTGACCTTTCAATTGGTGTTTTGAGCGGCGGTAGCCTAATGGCTAGGGCGTCGGACTTGCGATTATACGTTTGCCGGTTCGAACCCCACCCATTACACTACCGACGTGAACCCACTCGTAACACAAGCATTTTAGCTTAGCACGAGGGGTTAACAAGAATACTAGTAATGCGTGACCCACATTGCTAGAAAGCTTTAAAAAAAAATGTTCCCTTGCAAGAAACCATCGATTTTAATATCTTTTTAACAACAATAAGTACTAGGTATAATATTTATCTCGAAGAACTATACCAGCGTTATTTTTAATGTTTTTTTTTCTTTTAATATCTAAGTAAAGCACTTCGCTATTCCAGTTATTTCATAATGAGTTAAAAACTTTCTACGAGTTAAATATTGACTTCTGAAAATATAGAACAACTTTGTGCTTATTTTAATCTTTCTACTTAAGTATTATTAAAATTGCAATCATTGTAATACTTGAAAGAATACTTTTTACATAGTCCAAGTTTTTAACCGACTTCGAGAAAGGGAAGGGGTTTTCAATACCTGTGTATATTTTTTCGTATGTAAGTAGTTATGTTATGTGATTTCTGAGACGAACGTGAACCGAATTCGGTATTTTTTTTTTATGATAGTACATATTACGTAGGTGGGCCCTATATGGTACATTTGAGGTCTGACCTTTTGTTCTGAAGATAGGTATACCAAGGTACCAAAAAGGTATTGAAGTCGGTTTGTTCTGTCCTAAAAAAATAATGCGACTGCTACGCTAGAGGTCCTGGATTCGATCCCCACGTCGAGCAAAGTGTCATTGGGTTTTTCTATGAAATTCCCAGTTGCAGCTCAGAGTCTGGATTTGTGCCCGGTTAATGGCAATAGGCTCGCCCCCTATTACATGGGACCTAAACATACCGGCGAAATGTGGGTGTACATTAGAACACCTCTGCCTAACCTTTCGGGGAATACATGCGTGATGGTATGTATGTAAAAAAATAATGAAATCATCCATGAAATTTATGTTAATCTCAGTAGGCCTTCGGAATTGGCTAACGTTTGTCATAGATATTGGTATCAGATCCATTATCAAGTACAAATTGTCAAGGATCGAGTGTTGTACGTGTTCTCGGAGGCAGAATATTCTCATGTGTTAAGAACACTCACCCATCATTAAAACGACCGCGACAAGCACAGCTTAACCTTGCAAGTAGATTGAAAAGCGTAGTTATTGCCTACTTAGGCTCGTGCCTAAGTTGACATTATCTACTTTAAATGTAGATTTAATCGGATTTAAATTCAAATACAAACACATTCAATCAGTCTTCAAATAGCATACCCAATATGGTTTGGCACACCTTGACACAAATTGTAACAAATGTGAGTATTTACTTCATTGCAGACATATAGGTACCTTTATGTCATAACATACCATCACGCCTGTATTTCCCGAAGGGTTAGGCAGAGGTGTGCTTAATGTACACTCACACTTCGCCGGTATGTTTAGGTCCCATGAATAGGGAACGAGCCTATTGCTATTCACCGGGCGCAAATCCAGACTCCAAGCTGCTACCGAGAATTTCATATAAAAACCCAAAAACACTTTGCTCGACCTGGGAATCGAATCCAAAACATCTAGAGTAACGGTTGCGCTTAAGACCACTAGACTGAGGCAGTTAAGACAGTCAAGAGTTTACTGTTCGTGTTCTTAATTATACATTAAACTGTATATCAAACCTCTTAGATCAAATAAAAAGTTAAGATGGAACTTTGCGAACAAAAAAGTGCGGCCGGCTAAAACTACGCCTAGCCGTTTACAAACACAATTTTACACTACAGTAGAATCCGTTTATTATGACATCGAAAGGAATTGACAAACACGTCATAATAAGCGGACGTCATACAAAACGTTTTGTGAAATAAAAACCTTTTTTATATAAATATGTATGTACTTAAGTATTTTAATACAGAAACATAGTAAATACATATGTATACATACATATTAAATCAAAATCAAAATTGTACATAATCAGCACATTATAACACATACAAGTGTATTTTTTACTGTAAGAAATGTGTAATTTTTGACTGCTTTTGTTTTTTCATTTTATTGTAAAAACAGTCTCTAATACTATTGTGTATAGAAGACATAGCTATGGTCAATGCCGAACGTCGTCGGGAATCAACGAACATTACCGGAGGTGTAAAGAATCATGTCGGTCATTATAACCGGACATAATTTAATAAAAATGGGTCATAATAAGCGACATGTCACTGTAAGGGAAGTCATTATATCCGACTTTTTTAAAAAGAATTTTATATGAAAACCAAACTTCGTGGTGTAATTACGTCATAATAACCGGTTGGTCAATATAGGCGGAGTCATAATAAACGGATTCTACTGTATATAACAATACCGAAACTACGCCTTATCTTGTCAGTCGAGCTATCCAGCTATAGTAAGCTCGACTGACAAGATTTACCCCGCCTCACTTCTTTGTTGCCAACAAAGTTCCATCTTAACTTTTTATTTGATCTGATATCAAACATCCCTCTGGCTTCCTGATCGCGACTTCCCAGAATCCTTAACCACAAACCCATCCCATGCATATCATTTCCGTATCACACTAGTTGACTTAAACCCCCCAAAACGTATCATGAGGCCGCAGCCATCCGATAATACGCATATAACAATACCTGATCCCATCTTGACCTCCGATCCTCTCGGAGGTAATATAAACACGACTAAAGAGCTTAGGGGTCAGCTAAGGCGATTTGTATGTGGGTAAAGGTATGGTGCTATTGCGAGGTGAGCGGTGTTTGCAAAATGATAATACACTCTGTATTTACCAACGCCTTTTTTCAACATAACAAACAACTACAACACGCCTTTTTTGTGGTAGGGCCACGCTGTTCGCAGCATGAATGGGCCGGCTTGACCGGGGAAGTACCACACTCTCGCAGAAGACCGACGTCCGAGTAGTAGCGTTTCGTTACTGCGCTTCGTTCGGTGAGCGAGAGGGCCGGAGGCCCAATTCCTCCCCCAATCCCCTTCCTTCTCCTTTTCTCCTTCCCCTCCCTTTCCCTAAATAGGCTCGGCAACGCATCTGCAACTCCTTTGGTTTTGCAGATGTCCATGGGCGGCGATGACTACTTACCATCAGGTAGCTCGCCTGCTCGTTTGCCGAGTTATCCCATAAAAAAAAAACGCCACTTGCATTTCTTGCATATTTCTATTGCTTCCATATTTACATTTGTCACATGCGCTGATTTCGAGTAAACACCCTGTTTTAATTACCTTACGAATAAGGTCAGAGTAATAAATACGCTGGTAAATTATTTATCGGTAACGAGGTCTGGACTGCCTCGTTGGTCTAGTGGTCCCAATCGCGACTGCTACGCTAGAGGTCTTGGGTTCGATCCCCAGGTCGAGCAAAGTGTTATTGGCTTTTTCTATGAAATTGTCAGTAGCAGCTCGGAGTCTGGATTTGTGCCCGGTGAATGGCAATAGGCTCGCCCCCTATTACATGGGACCTAAACATACCGGCGAACTGTGGGTGTACATTAAGTACACCTCTGCCTAACCCTGCGGGGAATACAGGCGTGATGGTATGTTATGATGGTATGAGGTCTGGAGCGACCCCTATGGACGCTTGTCATCATCATCATCATCAGCCCGCATTCGTCCACTGCTGGAGGTAGGCATCTTTAAGTGAACGCCACAGATGCTTATATTATGGTCGCTTATAATAACATTAATAATTTTCAACTGACTTCAAAAATTAACTTTTTTTAAATAAATTAACTTTTAACAAAAAAGTAAAATGTCTTTAAAAAAAAAATGTCTGTCTTTCATAATTTTATGTCTAAAACAGTTTCGGAAGTCGGTGACTTCAATTTCAGTGGTTCTTTTGTTTTTGCTTTCGACTTCCGAAACTGTCCACCTACTAGAAACTTATAGTATTCTCTATCTATATATAAAAATATAAACTAAAAAAAGAGACCATGATTCTCCGAGTTTCTTTCGCCATTTCTTGTCAGAGGTCTTTAGATAGGCCGGCGCTACTTGAATAAAAAAAAAAGTTGTTAAAGTGTCTTTACAGGATCTATTTGCAGATATACCTATAAATTATGTATGGTTCATTTTGAGACATACCAGATATGGAAAACACTGATTATAGAATTCGTCTTAAAACCTATTACCTAAACCTCAGTCATTGCATTCCTCGCTTAGTTTACAACGGGACCGCGCCCATACTCGTGCCTCAAGTAGGTAATATATATTTTGTCAATACACAGTTTTCAGGTAGTTACCTAGTCTATTTTTTTTACATATTGTTCTCGTCAAAAGAGGTTTGATTTCTCGATTGGTGCATAGATATAGCAAGCAACTGTCTTGTTATGAGTCGTAGGTACAATTCTCATGAGATAAGTATTTTTAAATGCTTCCAATATACACCAGAATATTTTAGTGTGAGGATTTTTATTAAAAAATATAATTTTCTGAAAAAATCGTAAAGTGGAAAAATAGGTTTAAAATTTCACAAAGTTTATGATTGTTAAAAAGTACAGAAAAATTTATAACCTTATTTTGCAATTCACGAGGCAAGCTTGTGAAATCCTCTTTTGAACTACAAAAAGTAGGCGTATGTCTAATAAAAACCATAAAACTCACCCATTTATCTAAACATTAAGCGCAGCTCGATTGATTAACATGGCTAGGCTATTGCTCTCAATCCATCTGTACTTATATCTCCGAACCTCACAATCATGTACGTCAGTCGTCAGCCTATTTTTTTTATTGGATTACTCGGCAAACGAGAAGGCGAGCTACCTGATGGTAAGTAGTCATCGCTACCCATGGACATCTGCAGTACCAAAAGAGTTGCAGATGAGTTGCCGAGCGTAATTAAGGAGAAGGGAAGCGAAGGTGAAAGGAGAAGGAAGGGGACCGACGGCGCTCTGCACTTACCGTACGAAACACAACAATATACATACTGCTATTTGACGTCGATATTATGTGGGAGGGTAGTACGTCCCCGGTTATATTTCTCGTTTTTATCACTCGCACATACAAGTGTATCATATATACTATACGTATTCTGGAATTTTCTGCCAAGTGTAGCGGTCACGTAGAAATGTGTGCACATTGTTAGCCGAGAAAATAGCCGAAGAAATAACAACTACACTAGGAAAACCGTATTTTATTTTATTCCTTCAGAGAACTCCGACACATACTACAGATTTTATTAGAGCTGTTGGTTGCGATTTGACACGCAAAGTCAGCGTCAAATGTTTTATTCAGAAGACTAACATTACAGGCTACACATCAAGCTAATCAAAGCCAGTTTAGACTGACCTACCATTGAAAGTATTTTCAGTACAATTCAAGGCCAGCCTATACTGGTTTTGTATAGCTTGATGTGTAGCCGTGAATACTTTTTTAATGTCTAAAATTAGTTGCACGGATCGAAATAGTAGGCCTTATGGAAAAGAGCTGGCGAGAAACTCTATAGTAGAAACTCCTTTAAATAAGAAATGTATACAATATGTTCTCTTCTGTTTTCAAAGTCTAATTAATTAAGAATTACTCATTAGTCTAAGTCTTAGTTAGTGACTGCCTCATTAGTCTAGTAGTCCTAAGCGCGACTGCTATGCTAGAGGTCCTGATTCGATCCCCAGGTCGAGCAAAGTGTTTGTAGGACATCTAGCGCGATCTACATTTTTTTTTTATGGGATAACTCGGCAAACGAGCAGGCGAGCTACCTGATGGTAAGTAGTCATCGCTACCCATGGACATCTGCAGTACCAAAGGAGTTGCAGATGCGTTGCCGAGCCTATTTAGGGAAAGGGAGGGGAAGGAGAAAAGGAGAAGGAAGGGGATTGGGGGAGGAATTGGGCCTCCGGCCCTCTCGCTCACCGAACGAAGCGCAGTAACGAAACGCTACTACTCAGACGTCGGGACGACGTCGGACGTCGGAGACGACATGTTATTGGGGTTTTCAATGAATTTCCCAGTAGCAGCTAGGAGTCTGGATTAGTGCCCGATTAATGGCAATAGGCTCCCCCCGTATTACATGGGACCTAAACATACCGGCGAAATGTAAAAAACATACCATCGCGCCTTTATTCCCCGAAGGGTCAGGCAGAGGTGTACTTATGTAAATACACCCACATTTCACAGGCGAAATGTGGGTGTACATAAGCACACCTCTGCCGAATTACACCTCTGGCTAACCCTTCGGGGAATATAGGCCTGATAGTATGTATTAACCTCATTGGACTGCTTACCCGGTTCTACAATTACGCAGTTATAGCCCTAAGGTCGTAAGTAACTGTGGGTTTACAACAAAACGTGGTAGATGAATGTTGTAGGACAAACTATGTCAAGAAGATCATTTCCATACCAAATTCGAAAAATGTGTCGTGGCATCAATTAATTTTTCCATCCGCAAATTATTTTTTAAAGGTGTCGTTATTTGTGCAAAAATAAATACTGTTTCTTTCTTTCGTTCTATATGTATATCTACTAGCTATGCCCTGCAGTTTTACCCGAATGCTTCTTCCCCAAAAGTTTAACTATCAAATCCAAAAATATTTAGTCACATCCGATTGCTAGTAGTAGTATTCTTAATATAGCTATAATTCACATACAAATGAATTTCAGAATTATGAAGCAGCGGTAGCCTAATGGCTAGGGCGTCGAACTTGAACCCACTGCACTGCCGACGTGAACCCACTTGTAACACAAGCATTTAGCTTAGCACGAGGGGTTAACACGAATACTAGTAATCCACCACCCACATTGGTAAGCTTTGTTAAAATAGATAAAAAAACTGGACCGTTTTACAACAGTGAAATATAATAGAACAATGCACCTTCTGTTTGTTTTTCTACATTGTGTCTCGCACGTGAGTCCCGACCCAATTAGGAACACACTCAGACATTTTAGTGGTTTTAAAAGAGTGTGTGCTTACCCTAAACAAGTAGCGTCATTAAAATGTCGAGTCGTACACATATTTCAGACATATCAGACCTCTGAAACAATTTAATTAACTTATCTTGGTTGGTAATTAACTAGCTCTGAGGCTTGATACAAGCTTTTTCATTACTAATAAATACGTGATCTAATTACTTAGGACGTGAAGTTTTTTGATTGCCTTATTAGTCTAGTGATTCTAAGCGCGACTGACGCCGCTAGAGGTCGTTGATTCAATCCCCAGTTCGAGCAAAGTTTAATTGGGTTTCCTATGAAATTGTAAGTAGCAGCTTCGAGGTTGGCTCGCCCACTATTATATGGGACCTAAACATACCGGCGAACTGTGGGTGTATATATTTTTTAGCAACGTGGATCGCACATTACTAGTATTCTTGTTAACCCCTCGTTCTAAGCTAAATGCTTGTGTTACGAGTGGGTTCACGTCGGTAGTGCAATGGGTGGGTTTCGAACCGGCAACCACATGATCGCAAGTCCGACGCCCTAGCCATTGGGCTACCGCCGTTTCGACATTAAGCACATTAAGCACCTCTGCCTAATCTTCGGGGAATATAGGCGTGATGGTATGTATAATAGAAAAATCACACATTTTACCGAACAGACAATTTTACAAGAAGTGTTAATTAAAGTAAAAACAAAAGAGTGTCATGTCAAGGTAACTTGTATTAGTGTATCACGAGCCGAACCAATGAATCATTGGTTTTAACATGCATTTTGGGGAAATCGTGATAAATGTCATATTGACGACAGTAACATAACTGGCACGCATGATGATGAAATAGGAGCGTCATGAGTGACAAAAGTATATACAGAGTGATATTTTTTTAATCGTAAAACTCGGCAATCAATCCGACGAGCTACCTGATGGTAAGTAGTCATCGCCGCCCATAGACATCTGCAATACCAAAGGAGTTGCAGATGTTTTGCCGAGCCATTTTTTTAGGAAAAGGGAGGGGAAGGAGAAAAGTAAAAGGAAGCGGACTGAGGGAAGAATTGGGCCTCCGGCGCTCCACACTCATCGCACGAAACGCAACAGTACGCATACTGCTACTTGACGTCAATATTCTATTAAAATAAACATACCTAATAGGAATATTTAAAATATAAACTTTTGTGAAAGAAGCTTAAGTAAGTACTACAATTTGCGAAAAACAAAAAGAACCGGACATGTGCGAGTCGGACTCACACACTTCAAAGTCTTTAGTTTTTTTTCCTATACCTAGATTTAGTATAAGACGATATTCCTTGCCAAAGGGAAATGCCCATTTGATAAAGAGGTTTTGGCCAAATGACGCTCATGAAAGAAACAAATTATAGGCATTAGAGTTGACATTATATATAAAGAAACAACCACTATTTTTTACACAGAACTCGGTTGGAGTTAAAAAATCATATTAAAAAATTCACGGTTAACAAAAAAACATACTTGTAGTTTTATGATTTTTGGTCGTGGGAAGCGGGTACAGAATCCAATGTAAAGCAAGGTCGTCATCAGGTGCGGTAACAGGGTCCATAATCGTAATCAAAGTCGCCGAAAAATCAACAAGAAAACGCAATTCAAAAAATCACTAGTTGCAATAGCGCATTTTGTCAACAAACAAAATGTGAAATGTCAATCAGTCGGTTGTCAATTATGATTTACGATTATTATTGTTAATTTATGGAAAAATCTATATAAAAAAAACCGAAAACACGGAATCGGTTCAATAGTTTGTATTTGAAGCCCAAAAATGGACAAACACTTCTTCTTTTCACTTTTTTCTGTAAAAAGACAATAAAAAAAGCAGAAAAAATCGCACAAACAAAAAGATTTCCGAAAAATCCGTTTTTACCGGTTTACATGTATCGATTTTTTCAGTAAAAGTCGCTATCCCTCCCTACTCTCCGTCTATCTCAGTTAGATCCTTAACGGAAAATAAACTACGTTCTATGCAGGAGTTAGTAAAAATGCAATTGTGTAACACAGTTTTTTCTTCGAAAGACCCCGACACGAATTATAACAAGTTGAACAATATAATATGTGAATCATTACACAAGTTATGCCCAATTAGAAAGGCTTCACATCGTAAAAATAGTAAATTTAATGTATGGGCCACAGACGGCATTAGGAAAAGTAGAGATATGCTTTATAAACTATATTATGAAAAATCATTAACCTCTGACATAGGTTTTCATAAGTATGTCCGGAATTACTCTAAATGTTTTAAAAAAGTATGCATTGAAGCAAAATCTAAACTAATCAGTAGTCAAATAAACAAATCCGATAATAAAATTAAAACAGTATGGAAAATAATAAATACTGAAAGGGGCAACAACAATAAACAGGATCTAGAACTAAATTTAAAAATTAACAATGAAGTGATTTCAAACAAAGTTGAAGTTGCAGAAGCTTTTGAACATTACTTCGCTAATATTCCGATCGAGATCACGAAATCTTTACATTCGTCCTCATTATTAGCAGAATCTCTAGCTAAGAAATTCTTCAATAGAGAAATACCAAATTTTGAGTTTATTCAAGTATCTCCCCTCACGGTTAAAAAAGTTTTTAATAGTTTAAATATGAAAAATACCGAAGATCTATGGGGCATATCTGTTAGATTACTCAAGTCGA
Organism: Subacronicta megacephala; assembly: GCA_958496365.1. NCBI lineage: Eukaryota > Metazoa > Arthropoda > Insecta > Lepidoptera > Noctuidae > Subacronicta > Subacronicta megacephala. The sequence continues at coordinate 3,266,435 of OY292539.1, read as the reverse complement.
TTATCGACGACATCGCACCGACCCTTGCTAATTTATTTAACCTTTGTATTAAGACGGGAATCTTTCCAGACCTAATGAAGCACAGTAAAGTCATTCCAATTTTCAAATCAGGCTGTAAGGCGGATCCCTGTAATTATAGGCCCATTTCTGTTCTCCCTGCTTTAAGTAAAATATTTGAAAAACTTATGCTGAATCAAATGATAGCTCATTTTCATGAAAATAAGATCTTACATAATGAGCAGTTTGGCTTCACGAAGGGTAGGTCAACGTCTGATGCAGGCTCGAAACTAGTCTCTCATATCTTAGAGGCTTGGGAAGGATCACAGGATGCCATAGGTATCTTCTGTGATCTCTCCAAAGCTTTCGATTGCGTTGATCACAACACGCTTATCCGTAAACTAGACCACTACGGAATTCGAGGGCTATCTTTGGAGCTTGTGTCCTCCTATCTTTCTGAGAGGCGCCAAAAAGTGGGCATTAACGGAGTCACATCTCCCGGGTCTGTAGTCAAAATGGGGGTTCCACAGGGCTCTGTTTTAGGCCCTCTCCTTTTCTTAGCATATATAAACGACCTCCCCTATATGATGTCTGAGTTATCTAATAAAGTACTATTTGCTGAAGATACTTCACTTATATTTAAGATCGAACGGAATGATAGCAATCTCTTTAATGTAAATGAAAGCCTAAAATGCCTATCGAACTGGTTCTCTGCTAATAATTTACTTCTTAATCACAATGACAAAGCCAGTAAATCTTATTGTATAAAATATAATATGATTACACCTATTTATTCGTTTCTAAGTGTTTTGAAATAATAATATTTAAGTAACTATTTATAATGATCCAGATGATTTTTGTTTATTTCTTCATGTTAAATATTATTTACAATATTAAATCAATTTATTATGAATGATAAATTAAACTAGACTAACAGCTAAACTATATTTATAAATAAAAGAAAAATTAAAAAAGGGCATCAAAGAACTCCTCCGCATCGCTATCAGCCGGGAGGGTACCCAAAAGGCTGGCTGCATTGCCACGTTGTATGGCAATGCTGATTCTTTGAGCAAAGTATAGGCCAGCCTTTGGGTCACGTGAAGCCTCGTTCAGTCGTTTGGCAATACCCTTAAAAAGGGATAGTGCGCTTGGACCCCATGGCCCCAGCGTTTCAACCCCAAACGGTTCGAAAATATAACAGTTAATTAGATTGTTATATTTTCGCCGCTTGTTGGTCTCCGCCGTTGCAGCAGCAGCACCAGCATAGCCCGCTGAACTAGGAAGATGGGATGGCGCAAGAGTATCGACGCAAGTCGCGTCCCACACTAGGAGCCTACCCAACTTCCAAGGAAGTAATGACATCCCGTCCGGTCTCTTGCCATCGTCACGTGCCAAGCCATTAGGTTCTAACATGGCTGGAACGCCAGCGGTGACGAGAGCACGACGAATGATGTCATTAATACTTGCGTGTCGTGCTATGCGCCCTGCGCTCCTGCCGCAAGACAAGCCATGGTGTCCGAGACTTGCGACAGCTTCACCACAGTGACAGCGATGTGGAGCACAGCAAGGAGCCCCTAAACGAAGGCAAACAGCGATCCGGAAAGTCGAGTCATCCAACATGGTACCTATGCTGGAAGACGGAAGCGCTTGTAACCACAGACCTGACTCCCACTTTCCCACAGCCAGTAGGCGTGCTCGCTCAGCAGTATTGATTGACGTATTAATAAGTTCATTCCGTATCAAACTGCAAAGCGGCTCATCCCACAGTCTCTGGGAAAGAGGGTTTAAGGGTGGGTCGGTACTCGGGCAAATGCCAACCCAAGCATTCTTAGCCTCAGTCATGTAAGGTACCTCACAGTCAACCAAAGACGAAGCTAAGATATTCCTGGTTAATTTTTCGGTACTGAGAACCGAGGATAAGAATGCCGGTAAACTTATACTGGAAATTTTGCGGACGCCAAGGCCTCCAAAACGGATCGGCAGCGTAGCTTGTATCCAGGCCCGGTCGTCCAGAGCTACATTCAAAATAGAAGTGAGCGTCTTACGAATGATAAAGTCAATTTTATCTAAAAGATCTGTACGTTTCCACAAGGGGGAAGAGCGAAGGAAATAATTGAACTGGGGTCCAAAACAACAATAGCGAATAATGGTAAGTGCCGAATGCATGTTAATTTTAAGAAGTCTTTCTGAAATGTCATTAAAATTTTGAATTTTCTCCTCTATGAAATTTGGGAATGACTGATCCAGGATTGGAGACCCTAAGAGGCGAAGAGAATATTTATCAATAATTTTAATTTGTGGAGCTATTTTGTCAAAAATCTCGAAAGTAGTCTGTCTGTCAGTGGTGTCGGATAAGTATATTTCACACTTAGAAGGGTTGAGATCTAAGCCAATGGATTTAAATAGATCTTTCAATAAAATTAGATCTTTTAAGACTGTATCTACATCGCCACCTAGAGTGCCGTCATCCAAATACCAGACATTAAATTTTGAATTTAGCTGACGAATGATGGGTTGGATTGCTAAACTAAAAATCATTGGCCCGAGAGGATCTCCCTGTTGGCAGCCTACTGAGGAGCTTAGTAAATGGTTTTGAAAAAGTAATTTGGATGGTAATCTGTAGCATTGCCAAATAAAACTATAAATTTGGGGAACTTCTTTTTTTATCTCTGCCAACAAAGAGTCCCTGTTAACCGAATTAAAAGCGTTTTTTAAGTCAACCTTAAGGATAACCTCACTTTTCCCACTTTGTAAATAAGTAGAGAGGGCGTGTACGGCAGCTTCACAGCCCCCTTTGCAGCCAAAACCAACCTGAAGGGGCTGTAATTTTTCTGCAATGAGTTTATTGTAATGCTTGCAACAAATTTTGGCTGCCGCACGACGGTAGGTAGTCCCTACGGCAATTGGACGGATGCCGCCATCCTTTTTGCGCAGGGCACATAAATTGGCCCCGTACAAAATATCGATGACGGCCCCATGCACATTACCGGACAGCATGAGATTAGTCAAAACCGTGAGCTCCTTCAAAAGCATGTCACCAGCCTCTCCGGCGCTGGCACTTGTGAGGTCCTTTAGATGCTGAGGAGTCAAACCATCGAGGCCACCGGCAGAGCCGCTTCGGAAGGAGCTAATGGCTGTGACCAGATGTTGGGCTGTAATCACAAGAGTGTTAGAATCGGGTTCAGGAGGATCGGGAAAAGAAAGGTTATCTGATGGAGAGGGATGCTTGCTCTCCAGGGAAGAAAGTGTTTCTGGAGAGCATGGCGCGACGATATCACTGCTAAAAATTAAGCGAGCCGCGCCACTTATATCACCTTCACTTAGCTTGGATTCTACACGGGGGACGATATCTCTCGGTAAGGAATATTTCTGCGTTGACAATTTTGAACCTAAATTTTGATTTGAAATGTTGCAATTGTCTTTAATCTGGGTCGTTAATGATTTTTTAGTAGCCAAATTTTTTTGTACGTGTAAAATCCTGTAAGGGAAGGTGAGTAAATGCTCCCAAGCTCGTGGCGAGTTCTCCCGAGAGGCAAGGCGGACACATCGTGCTAGGTGTAGTGCAACTATAGGTCTGGCGCCGCGGGGAACCCGCTTAAGAACAGGGATAGAATTCTTTAATTCTGACAGCCTTGTCCAGAACGGTGAAATTACAGGAGAAACAGGTGATGGTGGAATTGGTACGGAGGTAGGAATGGGGATGGGGGCAGAATCATCATTTTGAGGTTTATGAACCTTCCCAAAGTGAATATTAAGACCCCGCTTACCTTTAAAAAAGCGTGCTTGAGAGCAATGTGGGCATCTAATCAGCTCGTCCGACGATGGGAAATAAGGTTGACTTAAACCTTCCACATCGCTATTGCCGCTTAGCATTAATTCTTAATGCCAGCAAAACAAAATGTTTAAAATTTTCGTTACCAAATGTCCCACAAGTTGAAACTAATTTAATTCTTGAAGGCAGCAAATTCGATATAATCTATGAAACGGTCTTCTTAGGTATTACGGTTGATAGTAAGTTGCAGTGGGGTGCTCACATCTCAGCCCTGTCTCGCAGATTAAGTTCCGCAGCATATGCAGTGAGGAAAATTAGGCAGATCACTGACGTAGCTACGGCTAGACTTGTTTACTTTGCTTGCTTTCACAGCATTATGTCATACGGTGTTCTGCTGTGGGGATCAGCTGCTGACGTAGATTCTATTTTTATCTTGCAGAAAAGGGCCATCCGCGCAATCTACAATATGGGCCCTCGCGATTCCCTTAGAGAAGTCTTCAAGAACGTCAATATACTAACGCTGCCGTCACTTTATATATTTCAAAACATCATGTATATCCGTAAAAATCTGCATATTTTCAGCATAAATAGCGACTTTCACAACCATAATACTAGAAATAAACATAAAATAGTGGTACCTAAATTTAGATTAACTAAAACAAATAAATCATTTCTAGGAAATTGCGTACATTTTTACAATAAACTCCCAAAATCTGTCACCGATCTCACCGGCAAGAAATTTAAAAACTATGTTAAATCTGTTCTTGTTAAGAAGGCATATTATAAAATGAAGGACTATGTTGATGATAAAAATGTGTGGTGTCAAAATACAGATGCACTGGTGGTCTCCCTGGCACCCTGAGGTTACCTAGTCACTCACAATTTTCTATTGTATTGTTTACTAGAACTTTATGTATACAGGAACTGTAAATGTGAGTACATTGTAGCCACTTATGTCTAAGTAGTTTATAGTTAATATATTTTGATGATGTGTATTATTTCACATATGTTATCTGTTTTAGATTGACATTGAGTTCTCAGATTCTGAGAACCTTATTCTAATTTTAATCCTGACTTCAGGCTAATTATGACATAAGCCTCCGATGTACTCACATCCTGTTATCGCCAGAGTGTAAAGTGAATAATGTAACATCTTTTATTTTAAAAGAGTGTCCATGGAGTTTCTTGCCGGATTCTTCTCCATATATATTCTTTTTGTTGTGGTAGGGCCACGCTGTTCGCAGCATGAATGGGCCGGCTTGACCGGGGAAGTACCACACTCTCGCAGAAGACCGACGTCCGAGTAGTAGCGTTTCGTTACTGCGCTTCGTTCGGTGAGCGAGAGCGCCGGAGGCCCAATTCCTCCCCCAATCCCCTTCCTTCTCCTTTTCTCCTTCCCCTCCCTTTCCCTAAATAGGCTCGGCAACGCATTTGCAACTCCTTCGGTTTTGCAGATGTCCATGGGCGGCGATGACTACTTACCATCAGGTAGGTCGCCTGCTCGTTTGCCGAGTTATCCCATAAAAAAAAAAAAAATAGGATCAACCTTTTGGAACCGTGCAACTAGAGTCAATAACGTTTCATAAACGCTTGTAAAAGCTTATTTGAAATAAAAACATTTGATTTGATTTGATTTACTTTGACGGATTGACCAAAGCCCGGAAGTTGTAAAATAAAGCAATCCGATTGAGTATCTTAATTAAATCGGCTTTTAATTCCAGAGTTCTGCTACAAATAAGTTTGTAGCAATATTTTAGTTACTAAATGCGTATTTTTTTGTATTTACCACATTGTTGGGCAAAGCATGGCCAAAAATGGGCGTTTCCCTTTCACTATAAATTTTGATCCCCTGGAGAGTGTTGAAATAATATAGGTACTTTTTTACGGCATAAACGGTATTTCTTTTTTTTACGTTAACTTAAAAGTTAGTTTCTCAAAGCTTCAAGGAACTGTAGACATGAGTAGACGGTTTTGATTTCAACTCCAACATACCTAGACGCGTTCCCGAGATAAAGGATCTTGACGGACAGATGGACGGACAACAAAATGATCCTATAAAGGTTCCCTTATATCCTTTTGAGGTACGGAACCCCAAAAATAAATAAATTTGGCGCCCTAGGCGATTCAATTCGCCTTAAAGCAAGAAAATATAAAGCCAAAAATATAATTTAAGAGAGACTAAATTTTTTAGGAAAAAATAAACTTTACTAAATTAATTATATAATATAGTCCTAATTAATCTTGTGACCCAATTACCGGACGGTTTTAAGTCGCAACATCAAAGGCATTTCGTTTAGAGTCTGCCAATGGCTTGCTTGTTTAGAAAATAAATACTTACTTCGTTCTTTTTAACCTCGTTTGCCTCAAAATTGTCCTTTTAACATCATTAGGTACAATATCAAAGAGATTTATAATCATGTACTGAGAACCGAGAACCCGCTTTGCCGTGCTCCTATTGTAGTGGTTGTAGCGTGAAGTTAAATAGCCTATAACCTAGCTGAAAATTTTAGCCATCAAATGTAATGTTGGATTGCCAAGTCAAAGGTCTCCAGTTCGAACCCAAGGCATTCAAGATCCAATCATCCAAGATTTTCTTGACGGCGTGTGAACTCTGCCAACCCGCAGTAAGCTAGCGTGGCGGACTATAGCCTAATCGCTCTCGTATTCAGAGGAGACCCGTGCCCAGCAGTGGGACAATGTAATGGGTTGATGATGAAATGATTTATGATTTAGAATTAAATGTCAAAATTTAAGTGAACTTAGCAACTTATACTTTATAACACGCGAGTAATACGACTGGTGTTATAAGGACCCATGGGTTACGGTGACCATACCATCAGACAAGCCGTATCTGTGCCTGTTTGCCACCTGAGTAGTATAAAAAAAAACAACAGCCACGCTTGCAACCACAAAACCATTGAGGTATTAGACAAGTTATTGATATCATATTTCATTCTTCAATATCCTGAAATCAAAGGCATCGCTGTTAATTATTAGTCAGCAAACAAACAAACTAATAATGGTTTACAAACATCACATCAACCTCTACAAAGAAGGTTAATACTAATAGTAAGAAAACAGTAACTAATTAACATAATGTTTGATTTTCAATCAACTTATTAATGTGTTCTTGGGTAGAGCTAAACATGTAGGTGTTATGTTACAGACAAAACTATTAACCAGTTAAGAGTTAACTGGTACTTAGTGAAAGAAAAATGCCTCCGGCAAGTTTGAACCTTCTTACATTACATACCATAATCGGCCTTAAATGTCCCACTGCTGGGATACAGGCCTCCTCTCGGTGAGAGGGAGTGGGCCATAATCCACCACGCGGACCCAGTGCGGACTGATAGATGTCACAAATGTCTTCGAATTTCGAATCTTCGGTTCTAGGACATGCCGGTTTCCTCATAATGTTTTCCTTCACCGTTTTCGGAGCAGTGGTGATGAATTATTTTACACAAAGTAAAGCGCCTCTCTAAGTGGAGACCCGTGCCCAGCAGTGGGACAATGTAATGGGTTGATGTTGATGATGATGATGAAAGCGCCTCTCTGCGTTCGAACCTACGACCTACAACTCCGACTGGGCCACCACTGCTCCTTAAGGTTAAGATTAAATAGCCTTATTTAACGTCATATTTTTGTGTGAACTAAACTACGAATAAATAATATTATTTATTCGTAGGAACTAAACTGATAAATTTAGTGAAAGAAAAATTCGGCCTCCGGCTTTGGCTGGGCTAGACAGGGCTGTGATCCAACTTGCTTGTAATCTCGATTTTTTTAATTTTACTTCCACTTTCAACGTTATGTCACAACTATTAAAAATTGCGTATAAAAAAGTTACATACCTTTCCGGAGAATTGATAGCAACCTGAAACAAAAAAACGTGTTAAAAACATAATAATAATTTTTAATTGATTTATATATCTTTATATACATACAATTTTTATTTACGTGTCTATGTAACTGAACTCCTTCCAATCGGCTAGACCGATTTGAATAAAATGTTTGTGTGTATTGAGTGGGCGAGTCGAGTTTTAATACATAAATTAATCCGAACAAATTCGGGACAGGGAGCGTTAGTCTATGTGCTAATATAAAAAAGAGGAAAGATTTGTGTGTTTGGAATCGATAAACTCGGAAACTACTGAACCGATTTGAATAATTCTTACACAATTAGAAAGCTACTTTATTCTCATTTAACATAGTCTTTTTATTATCTGATGGGGTAATTAGGATCCTGTGCGGGCGATGCCACAGGTAATTATTGTTGTAATTCGTGTATCTAGCCCCAACATCGGAAAATGCTAGAAGTGTGATAATGGTTAACGTAAACCATACTACCACGCCCATATCCCCCGAAGAATTACGCAGTAGTGTACTGTAATATAACACAAAACGAACGGACGAAATTTAGGTACATCTCTCTCTAATCCTTTGGGAATTACAAGCGTGATGGCATGTAGTGTTTAGCATGATTCTAAATGTTTTAAATGATTTTAAACTTTTAGTTTTACAGAACTCATATGGAATAACTGCGTTTGGATATTCGAACGAACTGAATTGGACATGCAACGCAAACTTTGTCATATTATATTCACAACTGTTTTCCCGATGGAGTGGTAAATAATAATTATAGATTAACTATTCTATGGTATGTTATTTTATCTACTGACTCTTTTTGAACAAAACAAATTGAAAAAAAAATATATCTTTATTGTATTGTATTCATATGTACAGTCGCGAGCACATCAGTAATACAAAATTGAAAATTTTCTTCAAATAAATTTAAACCTTAAAATGTTTACGATTAAATTCAAAGTCGACTAAGAAAATTTGACATTTTGTGGTAACTTGATGTGCTGGCCACCGTACATATGAATACAATAAAGATTTTTTTTTTTTTGAAATGTTGATAATATTTTATTAGAAAGTGTTGTTGTTACAAAATATTAGTAAGTATTAATATGATATCCTGTATATACTCGTACACAAGCGCAATGCACATCTGGGGAAACATGACCAGATGAAAAAAGGAGGCGCACCCCTAAGAATATCCTTCAGTTTAGTAGCTGCAGGGTTTAGAGGTGAACTCTGAACCGTTAAGTGGCGATCACAATAGACCGACTACAGTCGCAGTGATATATTATATCCACAAACAGCAAATAAAAAACATGAGAGGTGTCAAGGGACACACGGATGGAACGAAGTTCCTTTCGATTAATTAGTGAAGGAATTGTAATAAAAAAAATTATTTTTTAAGTTATAATAATATTTTTTTTATTATTAACAATTATAATGTAATATAAACAAAATGTTAAATAAAACAAAGAGAGAGAGAGAGAGACAGACAGAGAAACATGCGCACGCCGCACAGTTTACAATAGCTTACTATAGCAAAAAGTGTCGTGACAACTTTTTAAACACTGCACTACATTTTTAAATTTTATTTTATCATCATTTTTCATCAACCCATTATATCTCACTGCTGGCCATAAGAGTCTTCTCGGTATGAGAGGGGTTAGGCTATAGTCCACCACGCTGGCCTGCTGCAGGATGGCAGACTTGACACGCCGTCGAGAAAATCTCTCAGGTATGGTTTCTTGTACAACCACAGTTCGCCATCATGTTAAGGTCCCATGTAATAATAAATAAATTCCTCCCGCCGGAGGCCCAATTCTTCCCTCAGTCTTCTTCCTTCTCCTTGTCTCATTTCCCGTTCCGTTTCCTTAAATAGGCTCGGTAACGCATGTGTAACGCCTTTGGTATTGCAAATGTCCATGGGGGGTGACAACTAGGTACTAAGGTTGCGTAAGGTTGAGTAGTTGTCCCATTTATTTTTTAATAATACTCGCACCCTATTTATGAATTCAACGGTTAGTAAGGAAAGTATAGATAAGCTTCCGTAATTCTGTTTTATCTAAGGTACCTATCTAATTAAAATATAATTTGTCTATATCTACATTCAAAACGCCTATAAGTTGCAAAACATTTCTTTTAAATTTTGTCGTTCTTTCTTCTGAACAAGACTAAAAGATTACTTTATTTCATTAAATGTGACTTCAAAGTAATATTTAATGAGCAGGGTAAATTATCCTTATTACTAATTGGGGCCTACGATTGTTATGTAAGGACAATAAAATAATTACGAAGGGTCACAATTAAGAAAATGCGTTTATGTAATAAGGGTGAAGCTAAACGTATACGACCAAAAGCGGGAGGAATCTAATTGTATATAAAACATGGCATCTAATATATAGAACGTGGAACCTATTACATATATACATTGCCGAATCTAATATACAAACCTAAAGTATAAAACCGACTTTCATAAATATAAAAATCGATATGTGTATGGGCTTAGGTTACTCACCCTTGTTTTTATATTCCATAAGGACTCCGAACGACAAGACCGATTTTGATGAAATTTCCAGCCAAAATCCATAAAAAAAACAGAAGTCAAATATAAAAATGGCAAACCTATAGGTAGGTAAATACCTCTTTATAAAAAAAACCGGATAACTGCGACTCTGACTCGCTCATAAAGGATTCCGTACAAACTTACAAGTAGATATCGGTCATCACGGCATCGAGTCCTAAAAATATAAGACCTTACGTGCCCTCCGAGGCACGGAGGGTTCTTGCCTCTGAGGTAACTTAAAGCCGGTCGGTACCCGAGTACAACATAGTTGGAAAAAACCTTGGAAGATGACTCCCATTCTATCGATTTTGTCTCTTCCTCTATTTTTTAGGGTTCCGTAGCCAAATGGCAAAAAACGGAACCCTTATAGATTCGTCATGTCCGTCTGTCCGTCTGTCTGTCTGTCTGTCCGATCGTGTCACAGCCTTTTTTTTCGAAACTATAAGAACTATGCTATTGAAACTTGGTAAGCAGATGTATTCTATGAACCGCATTAAGATTTTCAGACAAAAATAGAAAAAAAACAATAAATTTTTTTATACTTGGAACTGAAACTAAATATGTTTTTTTTTTTCATCAAACCCATACGTGTGGGGTATCTATGGATAGGTCTTCAAAAATGATATTGAGGTTTCTAATATCATTTTTTTCTAAACTGAGCAGTTTGCGCGAGAGACACTTCCAAAGTGGTAAAATGTGTGTCCCCCCCCTGTAACTTCTAAAATAAGAGGACGATAAAACTAAAAAAAAATATATGATGTAGATTACCATGTAAACTCCCACCGTAAATTGGTTTGGACGAGATCTAGTAAATAGTTTTTTTTAATACGTCATAAATCGTAATGATACGGAACCCTCCGTGCGCGAGTCCGACTCGCACTTGTTCAAACATAAGTTTTTTTACGTACCATCACGCTTGTATTCCCCGAAGGGCGGGCAGAGGTGGACTCATGTAAAACCCAGGACAAACAATGACAAACTCTAAGCTGCTAGTGAGAATTTCAAAGAAAAATCCAATAACACTTTGCTCGACCTAGGAATCGAACCCAAGACCCCTAGCGTGGCAGTCGCGCTTAGGACAAATAGAGTAATGAGGTAGATTTTATGATATAAATATCTTCAATATACAGATATAAGTATTTTTTTAATTCTATAGGTAATTATATCTACATAATCCTGCACTTACTTGTAAAGTTCTCAACTTTAATAATGACATGCTACTAAGTTAAACGAACGGCAGAAGTTATCCGAAACTCGCTGCTTGACTTCAACAACTAACTTTAATAATATCTTGATTTAACTTGAGCGTAACTTGGCTATATATACCAACAGAACTATGATTAAGCGGCGGTAGCCTAATGGCTAGGGCGCCGGACTTGCGATCATGTGGTTGCCGGTTCGAAACCCACCTATTGAACTACCGACGTGAACCCACTTGTAATACAAGCATTTAGCTTAGTACGATGAATTTAGGTGTAACTATAGTACGATGAATACTTACTAGTAATGTGTGAACCACATTGCTAGTAGGTAAAATTTTTTCTTCTAAAAAAAATCCAATTCTTTTGTAATTCATTGAAATAAAACTACTTTTTACGGATTTTATCGCGTTATATTAATCAATATAACGCGATAAAATCCGTAAAAAGTAGTTTTATTTCAATGAATTACAAATTCCCGACGTTTCGGATCCTTTACAGCATCCATGGTCACAGATCTAGTTAGTCAGAGTCTAATTAAATAAACCAGATGCTATGACCAACTAAGCTACCGCGAGTCCTGCCACGTCGAAATTTGCTTTGGCATTCTGAATTTACATCTGAGAATCAAACTTGCTTTTCAACAGATGTCGCTGACGTCACATCAAAGACGTAAATTCGGAATGTGAAGGCAAACTTTAAAACGAGACCTGGCGGGACTCGCGGTGCCTTAGCGTCATAGCGTCTGGTGTTTTTATGGCTAAAGCGTCGAGGCTTAGAAAATTGCTATCGTACGAGATTTAGGTGTAAATTGTCATTTTTCGCCGAATCCACGAATTTACACCGAATACTTCGGCGATAACGATCTTTAAGCAAATGTTATAATACTCAATTGTGAATAAGTTATAGTTGATGTCTCGCAATTTTTTTTTTTTATGGGATAACTCGGCAAACGAGCAGGCGAGCTACGTGATGGTAAGTAGTCATCGCCGCCCATGGACATCTGCAAAACCAAAGGAGTTGCAGGTGCGTTGCCGAGCCTATTTAGGGAAAGGGAGGGGAAGGAGAAAAGGAGAAGGAAGGGAATTGGGGGAGGAATTGGGCCTCCGGCCCTCTCGCTCACCGAACGAAGCGCAGTAGCGAAACGCTACTACTCGGACGTCGGTCTTCTGCGAGAGTGTGGTACTTCCCCGGTCGAGCCGGCCCATTCATGCTGCGAACAGCGTGGCCCTACCACAACAGAAATCTCTACTGCCTAGTACCTGGAATGTGTTATAGCCGAAAAATTTGCGAAAAAAACAAGAAAAATTTAAATTTCGCGCCAAACCCTGGCGCGTGAGCCTTAACTAGAAGACGCGAATCCTGCCCGCAGTTGAATTTTTCCTTCACTAAAATATGAACAGTCTAGTGGTCTTTAACGCGACTGCTACGCTAGAGGGCTAGGGTAAAATTCCCAGGCAAAGCAGTGTTATTGGGTTTTTCTATGAAATTCTCAGTAGCAGTTTGGAGTTTAGATAATATGAACGTGATGAACAAAATCAGAAATATACTTGCACAAAATTTTATTCAAGAATATTTCAAATTATTTTAACCACGATTGTGCGTTTCAATTTCGAACGAACATTGAGTTGAAGTGGAAAGTAAACACCATATCCCTAAAGAAATAAGGAAATGAAATCATAATAAATGGGCACAATCGGCCCCACGATAGGGTTGTCAAAAATATAATAAATGTAATCAAACAAAGCTTTTGCTTTTATACAACACTAGCTTTCCGCCCACAGCTTCCCCCGCGTGGTTTCTCGGCTTTTCTGTAGTATAATATGTATGTATTATACATATAAACCTTCCTATTGAATCACTCTATCTATAAAAAAAACAAAATCCGTTGCGTAGTTTTAAAGATCTCAGCATACATAGGGACAGACAGACAGCGGGACGACTTTGTTTTATACTATGTAGTGATTTTTTACTCAGGAAGTGAAAGTTTTATCTATATAATTATTTTAATATATTATATATTCATCATCTTTTATTTAAAAAAATCCAAATCAAATGTTGCCCTCAATCCCAACACAGAGGTACTGAATAACCTCCTCTTTTCAAAAGACTCTTTATCAGATATTTGCACTTTTTACTATGACTAATGACTATAATTAATGTGGTCTTCAAAGCAAAAGGCCACCCATCCATACTCAGGCCACGGAAAGACTGCGTGGTTACTGTTAAGCAGTATTTCAGTTATTTCTATACACAATTAAATATGTAAATGGCTGTCTGCTCACTGAATATTGTTTGACAAATCTGCTGGTGTTCTATGATCAAATAAATAAACCTACTTATTGGTCTAATCTGAAACCTCCGTGTCTAAGAAAACACTCATTCATTTATTAAAACAATTTGAACCAAAAGCTTTTAGCACACCCCTATCCTAACCCGAACTACGCCGAAAGGGCCCGAATGTCCCCGAGGTCGCCCCTAACCTAGCTTTTAATAAATAAGTAAATACGTCCACTTTAATAATGAATAATTCGGGGTAATACACGTCTTTTATTCCTTATAAAAGGAAAAAATGGAGATTAGGCAAAACTAAATGGATTCCCAGAAGAATGTATTATGATATTAGGCAGATTTTATTAAGGAAAATAACCTTTTTGTGGGTTATTTAAAGGGTAATAAGTTTGGTGACCTTAGTAAAATATTTGCCGAAATATAATTTATAAAACTTTCTTATTGCCATCGACTCATGGATTTTGCAGAAACATGAAATTGAAAACTTATAAGTTGCAATATTTTTTCTCTAACATACTCAACGCTTCAACTGAAACATTTCTTAAGAATAGAAGTAGAGTTTTTTGATAGTAAATAAAATACATCACTCGCGCGTTGCCGAACGGGTGTAAATGGCAGGAAAAGGGGACTAAGGAAGTAATAGGGCCTCCAGCGCTCCAATTGATTATCAATTACAAACAAACAAATGTGATCTAAGATCTACAGATGCCATTCACAATTGTGTGCGGTATGCCAGTTTGTCATCTAAGTACAGGTTAAATTTGCCTAATGGCTCGACTTGTTGTCCAAAAAACTTCTGAAAGACTCTCTTGTCTGCAAAAACATATTGTATAGATATTTCTATTGTGATTGCGACGCATTTTAACAATTATTCATGTTGATTGTTGTGAATGAACAACCTTTTGTTGAAACCAATCAACAAATTTATCAGTAAAATTTTCTGGAACTCGGGTGTATTCACACTGAGGAAGAATGCTCTTCAATTATGACTGATTTGTGAATGATGATTATAGGGGATTAATTTATAAGATGTTTTCATTGAATGGGATAACTTTTAATGGGAGTATGTAGTAATCGTCGCCCATGGACATCTGCAAAACCGAGTTGCAGATGCGTTACCGAGCCTTTTAAGGAAATGGGAGGGGAAAGAAAAAAGGAGAAGGAAGGGGACTGATGGAGGAATTGGGCCTCCGGCGCTCACTCACCGTACGAAACTTGAAGGTGGTTCTGCGTAAATATGTAAATGCTGGCTTTAAAGTGCGTATAAATAGTGAAGTCGGTTATTCGGGCTTCAATTGCGCAATGGGGAGCGATGAAGGTTTTTCAAACAATTAAAGCAAAATACCTGCCTTATTTCAGTCAATGGTGGTCTGTTGGAGGTCCTGGGTTTGACAACTAGGTCGAGCAAAGTGTTACTTTTTGGTTTTTCTGTTAAATTCTCAGTAGCTGCTCGGCGTTTGGATTTGTGCCCGGTTAATAACGAAAATAGAGGTGTAGTACGAGAACCTCTCAAGTAGTCACCTGATATCCTATTTCTACTCCCTTCGCGGAATACAGCATCATCAACCCATTACATTTTCCCACTGCTGGGCACGGGTCTCCTCTCAGAGCGAGAGGGATTAGGCTATAGTCCACTACGCTAGCCTACTGCGGGTTGGCTGACTTCACATGCCGTCAAGAAAATCTGTCAGGCATGCAGGTTTTCTCACCATGTTTTCCCTTACCGTTTAAGCGCGTGATAATTAATTATTAATACGCACATGACTTCGAAAAGACAGAGGTGCGTGCCTTGGATTCGAACTCGAGACCTTTGACTTGGCAGTCCAATCAAATCAAATCAAATCAAATCAAATGTTTTTATTTCAAATAAGCTTTCACAAGCGTTTATGAAACGTTATTGACTCTAGTTGCACGGTTCCAAAAAGTTGATCTCATGGAGAAGAATCCGGCAAGAAACTCCATAGACACTCTTTTAAAATATATTGTTTTAACATAATTTGCTGGTACATTATGCCGATAACAGGATGTGAGTGCATTGGAGGTTTATGTCATAATTAGCCTGAAGTCGGGACTAAAATTACAAGAAGGTTCTCAGCAAATGAGAACGCAATGTCAAACTAAAACAGATACACTATGTGTAAGAATACACATCATCAAAAATATGAACTAGGATAACTATAAACTACTTAGACATAAATGGCTACGATGTACTCACATTTACAGTTCCTGTTTATATAAAGTGGTAAACAATATACAAGGTAATTGAGAGTGAATAAAGTAACCTCAGGTTGCCAGGGAGACCACAAGTGCACCCGTATTTTAACACCACACATTTTTATCATCAACGTAGTCCTTGATTTTGTAATATGCTTTCTTAACAAGGACCGATTTAACATAATTTTTAAATTTCTTACCGGTGAGATCGGTGACAGATTTTGGAAGTTTATTGTAAAAACGCACACAATTTCCTAGAAATGATTTATTGGTTTTAGTTAATCTAAATTTAGGTACCACTATTTTATGTTTATTTCTAGTATTATGGTTGTGAAAGTCGCTATTTATGCTGAACATATGCAGGTTTTTGCGGATATACACGATGTTTTCTAAAATATAAAGTGACGGCAGCGTTAGTATACTGACGTTCTTGAAGACTTCTCTAAGGGAATCGCGAGGGCCCATATTGTAGATTGCGCGGATGGCCCTTTTCTGCAAGATGAAAATAGAATCTACGTCAGCAGCTGATCCCCACAGCAGAATACCGTATGACATAATGCTGTGAAAGTAAGCGAAGTATACAAGTCTAGCAGTAGCTACGTCAGTGATCTGCCTAATTTTCCTAACTGCATATGCTGCGGAACTTAATCTGCGAGACAGGGCTGAGATGTGAGCACCCCATTGCAACTTACTATCAACCGTTATACCTAAAAAAACAGTTTCATTGATTAGATTGAGTTTGCTGCCTTCAAGAATTAAATTAGTTTCAACTTGTGGTACATTTGGTAATGAAAATTTTAAACATTTTGTTTTGCTAGCATTAAGTAGTAAATTATTAGCAGCAAACCAGTTAGATAGTGATTTTAGGCTCTCATTTACACTAAAAAGATTGCTATCATTCCGTTCAATCTTAAATATAAGTGAAGTATCGTCAGCAAATAGCACTATATTAGAAATCTCAGACATCATATAGGGGAGGTCATTTATATATGCTAAGAAAAGGAAAGGGCCTAAGATAGAGCCTTGTGGAACCCCCATTTTAACTACAGACCCGGGAGATGTGACTCCATTAATGCCCACTTTTTGTCGCCTCTTCGAAAGATAGGAAGACACAAGCTCCAAAGATAGCCCCCTTATTCCGTAGTAGTCTAATTTACGGATAAGCGTGTCGTGATCAACGCAATCGAAAGCTTTGGAAAGATCACAGAAGATACCTAGGTGACAATGGTCATATCACAAGGCTATCACTGCGGAATACAGGCGTGATGGTAAGTTTTGTTTTTTTTTCTGGACACGGGTCTCTTCTCTGAACGAGAAGGGTTAGGCTGTCCACGCGGGCCTAATGCAGGATTTTCACGTCGTCTAAAAAATCAGTCAGGCATGCAGTTTGACTCACAATATTCTCCTTCACCGTTTAAGCGTTTTACACATTATTTCAATTAATCTCCGAAACGGCAATTTCGACGGAACCTTCACTGGCATAGCTGATGAAATAAGGAGTAACCTAAGCTATTTAACATCTTGCTATGATCCTTAGGAGCCGAGCAAAAAGATAAATAAACTTGAAACAGCATTGAGAAAAAAAATATTTTCTTCGCTTAGTTTCGCACTCAATAAAAAAGGTTCAAATCTACTTAGTAAGTATACAAGTTACCTGCTGACTCGCTAGTATCGCAGTAATGAAACAGGTCCCGTCCATTTGCTCTTATCCTGAAAAGGTCTTAATTAACGTGAGTTTTTAGTCCGTCCCTCACCTAGTTTGCTCAACAGAACCATTTACTGGATCAAGTAACAGGTACTTGTGTTCTCTGGGTATAAATAAAGGAATAGAGCGCCTGTGTATTCATTGTACCATTTACATACATACCATAACGCCTGTATTCCCCGAAGGGTTAGGCAGAGGTGTACTGTAAAAGGGGGCGAGCCTTTTGTCATTAACCGGGCACAAATCCAGACCAGAGTCTGGATTTGTGCCCGGTTAATGACAAAAGCTGCTACTTGGAATTTCATAGAAAAACCCAATAACATTTAGCTCGACCTGGGGATCGAACCCAGGACCTCTAGCGTAGCAGTCGCGCTTAGGACCACTAGACTAATGAGGCAGTCCAGGGAATATTTATTTAAGTAGGATCCCAAAAAAAACTAAAGCGGCGGTAGCCTAATGGCTAGGGCGTCATATTTGCGATCATGTGGTTGCCGGTTCGAAATCCACCCATTGCACTACCGACGTGAACCCACTCGTAACACAAGCATTTAGATTAGCACGAGGGGTTAACAAGAATACTAGTAATGTGCGACCCACATTGTTAGTAAGCTAACCCTACACACCAAAGTCTTATATGCTTTTTCTTTACATTGTATAGTCGCCCCCGCTGTTTGTACTCATGGCTACACATCAAGCTATACTAAACCAGTATAGGCTGGCCTTGAATTGTGCGGAACACCTTTAACAATAGGGGTCAGTCTAAACTGGTTTTGCATAGCTTGATGTGTAGCATTGTGCACGCTTAGATATTTTAATGCAGTTCTCAGCAATAGATCGAGTGATTCAAGAGGGAGGTTTATAAGGTAGTATACATGCATATTATTGTATAGAAAAGCCGATAAACCATGCGGGCGAAGCCGTGGGCGGAAAGCTAGTTATATAATAAAGCTGAAGAGTTTGTATGCTTGTTTGTTTGGATACGGCTATCTCTGGAACTACCACTACTGAAAAAAAATTGTTTGGTATATGATAGCCACGGTCACGAAGAAGGCTATGGGCTAGTTAAGAATATAATGCTTCTAAATAATAATATGCCTAAACATTTATATAACGACTAGCTTTCCGCTCACGGCTTCGCCCGAGTGGTTTCTCGCCTTTTCTGCATTTAATTTTTCCTTTTTTTCAACATTTTTTGCATGATGATATATAGCCTATAGCCTTCCTCAATAAATGGGCTATCTAAAACTGAAAGATTTTTTCAATTCGGACTTGTAGTTCCTGAGACTTGCGCGTTCAAGCAAACAAACAAACTCTTCAGCTTTATAATAATAAGTATAGATAAAGGATAAGAAAAAGTATACCAATGTAAATTATGACGGACAATTTTATGCAAATCACCCAGAAAATGTATTGCTTGGTATGTAGAAATGCTTACTTTAAATGCGCTCTACAGCATTATTCATACCCCAAGGCAGTTATCAAAGTACTTATTTCGAAGTGAGATGCTATTTAGATAACACCATGTACTTATACCTACATAAAACCTCTTTAGATTGGACGCATCCCTTTTAAAGAGGGTTGGTCTTCTCTCTATTGAAAATGAAGGTTTCTTTAGGTTGCAGAGTATGTTTCAAGGTGTGTGATTAGAAAAGTATATTCATAGAATAAGTAGATCCATGCGCAGCTGTGGAACAGTAAAAGAGGTTAATGATGATATCTTAGTGGACTTAAGCCCGTATTAATTAGCAATCAAATAACATACCATCACACGGTATTCCCCGAAGGGTTAGGCAGAGGTGTATTTAGGCTATTATATTAAATGCACAACTTTTAAAGGTGTCACAATATGCACAATATCGTGGAAGCAACACAGCAATAATGAGACAGTCATTAGCAATAACATTAAAGAACACCCAATAGGTAGTTGAATATATATTTGTATCTTAACTCTTAATTAATGTTATCCCTAATACAGCTTTAAATGCATAACATTTTACAGACTCGTTTAAGGGCTGTAAACTGTAGTTGTACAACAGTACACTTCTGCCTAACCCTTCTGGGACACTAGAGTGATGAATGTACAGGCATCACCAAAAGTGCCGGTTACGTAATTAACTAAACGTGCACCACTTCAATATGTAATCTAGATAAGCCGGTTTATCTGGCGGTACACTCGCAAACAAAAGTGTTTTTGTTACAGATTTAGATAATGCGAGGAAAAGTGGCCAAATTATCTTGTTGCGTGCTTCGGGCGATATTGTATCGAAAACGGAACCTTTATGTTCTTGGGCTGATAAAGTCTTTTTTTTTCTTATACAATGTGTTATTTGACTAAGTTACATTGAAGGGAAAACGCTTGATTAAAAATTGTTCAAAAATGTTTCTTTTACGCGCAATTTGGATTAAAAAAGGTAAAAAAAACATTTAAGTAGTAAATTATAGGGATTACTGGCTAAGATATGTTGCAAACAAAAATAAAGATTTTTTAGATAAACTACAACATTATTATTATAACCCAGGACCTCTAGCGTAGCAGTCGCGCTTAGAACCACTAGACTAATGAGGCAGTCCAGGGAATATATATTTATTTAGGATCCAACAAAAAAACCTAAAGTGGCGGTAGCCTAATGTCTAGGGCGTCAGATTTGCGATCTTGTGGTTGCCGGTTCGAAATCCACCCATTGCACTACCGACGTGAACCCACTCGTAACACAAGCATTTGGCTTAGCACGAGGGGTTAACAAGAATACTAGTAATGTGCGACCCGCATTGCTAGTAAGCTTTACAAAAAACCTACATACCTAAGTCCTATATACTTCTTTTTTACTATAAAATAAAGTCGCTCCCGCTGTTTGTACGCACGCCTACACAACAAGCTATACTATACAAGTACAGTATAGGCTGGCCTTGAATTTTACGGAAAACCTTTAACCTTTTGAACGCCATTGTCACATATATGTGACAAACGAAATCTTACCCTGAACGCCAACGTCACAAATATATGACAAATATACGTCGCACCATATTATGAAATAAACAATTTAATCATTACTTTAGTGTGTTTTCACTTCTTTGTGGAATTTGACAGAAAAAGTGGCCTGGCGTCAGGGGTACGGCGATACGTGTTATTTGACTAAGTTACATTGAAGGGAAAACGCTTGATTAAAAATTGTTCAAAAATGTTTCTTTTACGCGCAATTTGGATTAAAAAAGGTAAAAAAAACATTTAAGTAGTAAATTATAGGGATTACTGGCTAAGATATGTTGCAAACAAAAATAAAGATTTTTTAGATAAACTACAACATTATTATTTGCGCAATATTCTCAGATAATAATGCAGCTCATCCAGGAGTTAAGTAAACTTAGAAACGGCGGTAGCCTAATGTCTAGGGTGTCGGACCATCAACCGAGCACAAATAAGCTACTGAGAATTTGATATTGCACTTTGCTCGATCCGGGAATGGAACTCATCACCTCGCAGTGGCACTTAGGACCACTAGACTAATGTGACACTTTATAAAAATAATTAGGTATTAATTTATATCCCTTAAGAGTTTTGTGTTAGTCTGTACCAGGCGTCATCCATCGCGGATTGTGTGCGTTACATCGTTATCATCTGATATGGGATAGCTAAAATTACCACCTGTTGCTGAACTGATTTTTTTCACGTCAACATTTGACATAACTGTCAGCAGGAAAAGTAGCTCGTCAAGAGTTAAGTGGAGATACTGTTTTACCGATGCGTCATCATCATCGTCATCATCAGCCAGCGTGCCAGCATGAATGGGTCGGCACGACCGGGGAAATACTACCCTCCCACAGAATATTGACGTGAGTATGACGTTTCGTCTGGTTAGTGTGGATCGCTGGAGGCCCAATTCCTCCCTCAGTCCCTCAGTCCAGTTCCTTTTTCCTTTTCTTCTTCCCCGTTTTCTTAGAGTCGGCAACACGCGAGTACCCCTGGTGTTGCAAGCGTCAATAGGTTAAGGTAACGTATGCTAATTTGCCACCTAAGTGGTATTAAAAATATATATTGTCCCACTGCTGAGCACGGGTCTCCTCTCAAAGTGAGAGGGATTAGGTTATAGTCCACCATGCTGATCTAATGCGGGTTGATAGACATCATACGCCGTCAAGAAAACCACTTAGGCGTGCAGGTTTCCTCAGGTTTTCCTTCACCGTTTTAAGCGAGTGATCATTATTTATTAATACGCACACGATTTCAAAAAGTCTGAGATGAAACTTGAAAATTTAACAAAAGTTTGGATGACTCCATATTAACATACCATGACCCCTATATTCCCCTATGCATAATATGCACCAAAAGTTCGCTGGTATGTTGAGATCCCATGAAATAGGCAACTAACCCTGATGGTGAGTGGCCACCGCTACCCATGTACTGGCTGAGTTCTAGCATTGTCTAGATAATGCATAAAAAGCACAAAAAAAGGGACTGAGGAAAGAATTGGGCCTCCAGCGCTCCACAACTAAAGAAAATTATCCCCAGCATCATATTTTTCTACTTCAAAAGATAGGTTCTCTTTCAACTTTGCCTAACTTCAGATGAAAGTAACTGAACAGAATCTTGTTTTTCTTTTTTTCACTAAGGAACAAGTTCGCGATACTTGCTTTGTGTCTCAAATTGAAACTTGTAATTTTTTCTTTCGTTTTTGAAAGAAAGTCTTCAAACTGTAACCAACTAAAGAATAATATTGTACCTCCTTAGGTATTTTTTTTAAAAACCGCTTGAGCTAATTACGTAGAATTGGACAGTAACTCCCTTGTGTTACGTAAGCACCCACTAAGACCGGATCGAGAAGAATTCCTCGAGGCTCGAAAAGAATTCCAACGGGACTAAGAATTTGGACGGGTTTGGGAAAAGCGAGATTAAAACAGGTAACAGCGTGAAACAACAGCTAGTGTCAATATATGTCAGGAATTCGAAACACTCAAACAATTATGCTGGCTCATTAGTCTAGTGGTCCTAAGCGCGACTACTATGCTCGAGGTCTTGGGTCCGATTCCCAGGTCGAGCAGTGTTATTGAGTTTTTCTATGAAATTCTCAGTAGCAGCTTCAAAGCTCAAAACTCCGATAATATTATGTGCCCGTTAAATGGCAATAGGTTCGCCCCCTCGGTGTACAGTAAGTACACATCTGCTTAACCCTTCGGGGAATAAAGGCGTGATGGTATGTTTTAACACCATTTCATGAATTCGAAACTCTCAAACAATATGATACCCTGGTAGGTTCGACGAAGACCCTATCTATACGGGTGAATGAAACATAGCTTTACAACTGCTTTATAGGGCTTAGTACAAAGAGGTATTTGATGCGTATAACAACGTTGTCAAAGCGTGGTTTGAAGACAAGCGCTACATAATTATGGTACCCTGGTACTTTGAATTTGGTTTTGATTTATTGCCGAAACAAACAACATTGTTGTACTTGGGTTTCCTTGGAAATTAAACGGTAAACATATAATAATAAGTTGTTAAAAAAAAACTGAATGAGTTATTGGGCCTGAAGAGATAGCTAATGACCACTTCTATCGGCCATTTCCATTTGGCAAACGATGCACCAAACACCCTGTATATTAGAAAATTTTACAATCATTGTTATACTTTTTTTAATGTAGATGGGGCCGGCATTTCCTACGACCTCTGAGAAACACCAAAACAAAATATCAGCTAAGTATGCAATACTCATACTAGTACACATACTAGTCCTATTACATCTATTAAATACCGACGAAATGTTAGGTTAGTGTAGGTAAAAGTATACACATGGTGTATACACCTCTGCCTAACCCTTCGGTGAGAACAGGTGTTAGGGTATATTAAGCAAAATACTGATTACTCAGGCTTTTTCTGCTTCTGACTACAAATTTCAAAGTTCCATAATTTATTCCTCGTAATTAGTGCTTTTAGAATCAGATCAAAATTTCAGATTTCATTGAAATATTTTAAGGTATTGAATAGGCTTATTGAAAGACTTTGTATATCTTAACGAGTACCTTTTATATCTTTATAATTAACAACATTAATTATACAACTAGACTGATAGAATGGTTGTCTACTTGATGATTTAGAAGTAATCAACATAGTATCTCTTAAAACTAAGTATTTGTCGAATAAACATTGAAAATGCTATTAAATAAAATCAAAAACTGTCTCATTTTGTCTCGTGACCTATTCAAAGTTAGTTTAGTTTAAATAAACTAATATAATTTTGTAACTTTACCTACAGAAGTAGAGTGACCTTAATAATTTAACTTTAAATATTTTTAAAATGAACTTAAATTGTCTGCCTCATTAGTCTAGTGGTTCCAAGGGCGAATGCTACGCTAGAGGTCCCGGGTTCGATCCTCAGGACGAACAAAGTGTTACTGAGTTTTTCTTCTATTCAATTCTAACTAGCAGCTCGGGGTCTGGATTTATGCCCAGTTAATGACAATAGGCTCGCCCCCTATTACATGGGACCTAAACATAACGGCGAAGTGTGGGTGTACATTAGTACACCTCTGCCTAACCCTTTGGTAAATACAGGCGTGATGGTATTCTTAAATTGATATCTTAAGTCATTTCAGGAGCTATAATGCCATAAACAGACACACGGATACACACCAAATTATAACACCCCTCTTTTTTGATCGGGGGTTAAAAATTACCATGATCCAAAATTTCACATTAGGTCACTCTCATTCTTAAGATGCCATTAGGGATGTTAAAAAATAATCGATTATTAAAAAATTCGATTATTATTACATAAAAATCGACTTTTTATGAGCGATTATTATTTGTAAAAAAATCGATTATTTATTAATCGTTTTTTTATTTTAAGCGTGGGGATTTACGATTTTTTTCTACAGGCGGCCATTAAAAAATAACAGTGCAACAACGCTACCTAGTCCTTTTGATGGGGGGGATTGTGTTTCGATATTATTTTGCAAATTTTTCGTATATAAGAGTGATATTTAGGTAATACTATTATTGAATATATTCACTAGCTCATTATTAGCATACCATACCTAATACCAGGTATTAGTCAAATATTAGTCAGCCATTTTGAGATTTCGTATTCGTTACTCTAACATAATATTGTTAACTTACCTATTCTAAGTACCTATTCGTTACTCGAAGATAATTTTATTTATTTATTTATCATTGAAATCGTTCCTTATTCTCTAAAAAATCGATTTTTTAATAATTCATTATAGAAAATTATAAAAAAATCGTTTTTTTTTTTAGAAAAATCGACTATTATCTTATTTTTGAGAAAAATAAAAAATCGATTTTTAAATAATCGATTTTTTATCGTGAAGTCACATCCCTAGATGCCATATAGTTCCGGAGTTGCGATCCTACACGAATAAACAATCAAAAACAAGTTGTATTCAGCTTTGTAGCATTTAATTAAAACATGTTGTAGCTTGTGACATGTTTGTTGCAAACTTTTAGGATCAGGAAATGAAGGTCTTCTATATACGCATGGCTACATTTCATCTGACCTCACATTGTGTACAACAATTAATTGAATTAACTCAAAAACTAGAACTACTTTGTCCAGAATTAATATACCTAAGTTATTATCTTTTTGTATTTTTAGGCATTTTTCATTGCAAAGATTATTATTAAAGTTATTTTAGTGAAGGAAAAATACGACCGCGGGCAAGATTTGAACCTGCGTCTTCTGGTTATGTACACCAGACGCTATGACCGCTCAGCAACCACGAGTCCCATCCGCCTAGTCGACTAGTCGCGGGTTCAAATCCTGCCCGCGGGCGTATTTTTCCTTCACTAAAACACACTACATGAATAAACAATCAAAAACAAGTTGTATTCAGCTTTGTAGCATTTAATTAAAACATGTTGTAGCTTGTGACATGTCTGTTGCAAACTTTTAGGATCAGGAAATGAAGGTCTTCTATATACGCATGGCTACATTTCATCTGACCTCACATTGTGTACAACAATTAATTGAATTAACTCAAAAACTATAACTACTTTGTCCAGAATGAATATACCTAAGTTATTATCTTTTTGTATTTTTTAGGCATTTTCCATGCAACGATTATTAAGTTATTTTAGTGAAGGATAAATACGACCGCGGGCAGGATTCGAACCTGCGTCTTCTGGTTAATTATGTACACCAGACGCTATGACTGCTAAGCAACCACGAGTCCCACCCGCCTAGTCGACTAGTCGCACGTTCAAATCCTGCCCGCGGTCGTATTTATTTATTTATCTTTATTGGCCAATCAACAATTGCTTACACTAATAAAAAATACAGTTTTTGGTTATTTTCTAGAACTACGGCGAGTGTAGTAATTTCTTATACATTAGCACCGCATGCACCATGAACGTAATAGTTGCACTGCAAGCAATAAATACTAAATTATACTAAATACCTACATTATTTTTTGGTGATATAACTGTAAATGTAAAAATGTACTTATAAATTAAATTAAAAAGAATTAAAAAAATAAAATTACAATGAGGAACAAATCATTATTATAGGAGTAGATTAAACAGGGTTACAAATTCGAAATACAATTTTATCTTTCCTTTACTTAAAATACCTAAGTTGTTTTGTACTTAAAAATCATTTTTGTGTCATGTCGAGTCTAACCTCGCGTGTTCACTGACGACAAAACATGTTGCAAACAGCGACCTATCCCACTCACTCTAAGTGAGTTAGATAGAGTAGGAACGTGGGGTTAGAACCATAATAGCGTGGCTGTATTCAACTAGTTACTTTTAAAAAAACCTTAGGCACACATTTCACTAACAGAAATGATATATCGTTGCAGGATTTTGTTCCAAGATCCAAAATATTCTGGGTCAAAACTGGGTCAAGTCAGTGATCCATCACTTTGATTCTCTCATCAGAAAACAAATAAAAAACAGGGTCAAGTGCGTATCGTTCAAGTTCCGTATAGTTTGAGACATTTTATCCTGTATATACATACTTATTGTACGTTGAAGTAAAAAAAAAACGATTTATTCAACTACACACTAGAGGCTAATCCTTCGGAGAATACATGAGTGCCTAGGATTCGAACTCGAGACATTGGACTGATAGTCCTATAGTCATATACACACACCGACGTTAAGTGTGAAATAGTGATAAGTTTTATCGTTTTAAGTATGTTTATTTATTTTATGTTTTATATTTTGTAAACTTTTATACCTAATTATTGAATTATATATTTTTTATATGGGCCTTGTTGCCTGAAATAAATGCAAATAATAATAATATAACTAGGCTATCACTGTACCTTTTTGTTTTTAGCCTAATTTAATAATAATTTTCTAATAAATAAATAAGGGTTTTTAGGCCAAGACCCAAGAGGCTCGCCCTCTATTAGAAGGGACCTAATTATATCTATCCTTTAAACTGTGGTAGTACATAAGCACACCTGTGCCCAACTCTTGGGATAAGAGACGTGATTGTATGCAAAAAACTAGAAATCAGAGTCCGGTCGAAACAGTAGGGCTTTTACATAACATACCATCACGCCTGTATTCCCCGAAGGGTTAGGCAGAGGTGTACTTAATGTACACCCACAGTTCGCCGGTATGTTTGGGTCCCATGTAATAGGGGGAGAGCCTATTGCCATTCACCGGGCACAAATCCAGACTCCGAGCTGCTACTGAGAATTTCATAGAAAAACTCAATAACACTTTGCTCGACCTGGGGATCGAACCCAAGACCTCTAGCGTTGCAGTCGCGATTGGGACCACTAGACAAACGAGGCAGTCTAAAAGGCAGATTAAATAATATTTTTCTATTAAATAAAAAAGGGTTTGTGCCCGGTAGGCCAAGGCCCAATAGGCTCGCTCTCTATTAGATGGGACCTAATTATATCTATACTGCAAACTGTGGTAGTACATAAGTACACCTGTGCCCAACCCTTGGGAAAAGAGACGTGATTGTATGCAAAAAACTTAAAAATCAGACTCCGGTCGAAACAGTTGGGCTTTTTGTTTTACCAAAACAGCCACGGGACCCTAGACCTCATCTAATAGGGATTTAGTTGGGTAGTGGAATTAATTGTAATACGTGTGGCATACGTATAAGGATGAACCTCCTTGTCTTCAAGTAAGGGATGTAAGAAGAAAGAAATAGGCACACATAACATAGGCTGCCTCATCAGTCTAGTGGTCGTAAGCGCGACTGCTACGCCACGGTCTTGGGTTCGATTCGCAGGTCCAACAAAGTGTTATTGAGATTTTCTATGAAATTCTCATTAGCAGCTCAGAATTTGGATATGTGCCCGGTGAAAGGCAAAAGGCTCGCCCCCTATTACATGGGACCTTATCGTACCGGTGAAATGTGGGTGTACATTATGTACACCTCTGCTTAATCCTTCGGGGAATATAGGCGTGGTGGTATGTTATAACAAAGGCTTTTTTGTACTGTAAACTGTAGAGAGGCGAGGTGTGTTGCCCCTCCAACCAAAGGGAGGATCCTCCAACCAGGCAGGTGTTTTTGCCTGGCGGGCTACGGCCCGACGGTTGATGTCAGGCGGTTGTATATACTCTAATCGCGCGGTAAACTTCACTTGCGCGATTCAGGATTTCTCGACGTAGTTCCATGTAGCGCGCTAGATGTCGCTACATCACTCCCCCCCGAGACCGGAGGTCGATTGCTTGGAGACAGCGGTCAGTGCATCAGGTGCTTGCCAGTGCCAGTGGCGCGTATATGTTCCAGTGAGTCGGAACAGAATGCCGCGTAGTCCACAGTGAGTCGGGACTGTGTTGCGGTGATACCCCAGTGAGTCGGGGTGATGCTGCATAGTCTTCAGTGAGTCGAGGTGGTGCAGTGCTGCGTAGTGGCTGGCTGCTGCGTCGACCAGGAGAGACGGCCTCTGCTAGTTGACCGGTCGAAGTGCAGTGTGCTGTGCCAAGTCGCTGATGTCGGCTGAGGGTGCTGACCAGGCATGCGCGTTCGCTGCAGGCGTGTGGTCACAATACCCTGTTGAAGCCGGGAGAGTGCTGGCTGGCTGTGTGACTCGCTGCTCGTTCGGATGCTGTGTGGGAGGGAAGGCGATGGCGATGATGATGAAGCTGCTGGTCTTCGAAGGCTGCGCCGGTGTTCTGCTCGGGGTCACCACTGTAGAGAGGCGAGGTGTGTTGCCCCTCCAACCAAAGGGAGGATCCTCCAACCAGGCAGGTGTTTTTGCCTGGCGGGCTACGGCCCGACGGTTGATGTCAGGCGGTTTTATATACTCTAATCGCGCGGTAAACTTCACTTGCTCGATTCAGGATTTCTCGACGTAGTTACATGTAGCGCGCTAGATGTCGCTACAAAGGAAAAGGGAGGGGAAGAAGAAATGGAGAAGGAAGAGGACTGAATGTCCTCCCTCAGTACCCTTCCTTCTCCTTTTATGCTTTAAATATGACGAGGCCCTTTCGCGCGTAAGACGGCTAAAATGTCACACGGTGGGATCATAATTATAGATAAATAAAAGCTTGTTAAAATATCTCTTACACATTACCTCTATGTATGCTAACCCTAATTGCAAATCAAACAATGTACGACCAGAGTAAGTGCATTTACAATTCTATTTCTATCCAATCAAGATGACCTATAAACGTAATAATATTTATCAAGCTTAATTGACGTGATGTGAAGGAGGTCACCGTGAACAAGCCTTCAAGTTCCACGACTATTTGCCCATAAAAAAACTCATAAAGTGCATGCAATATGTTCATGCGTCGGATCATTGGATGACGTCACAGCTAAGGATTGGTCAGATAGACGCGATTGGGAGCGGCGTGTCGCGACGTATTGGGAATTTGTAGTGGGTAATATTTCTTTCTTATATACAATATTTATTGTAACGTTTCGACACGGACGCTAAGTCGTTTACTTCCTAACGAAAATATACATTCTATACAGTATTTATATTTTTATACAGAGCTCAGTTTCTTTAAGTTAATAAGTTCCATGCTAAGTGCTTCTTAGTTCAACTGATCATCAAAAAGTAAACTGATCACGAATATATGGCAGCTGTACTTGTAGTAAATGTTTGGTATAATTGACAATCACATACTTTTGAATCACTTCGACGCCACACAGTTCTAACGCAAACTCCGTTCATTAGTATTGAATTTCTGATTTTGATCATTATTTATATATCATTGGTACTTTTGCCGTTGACTGTACGACTGCACTGCCAAATAATCTGCTGTAGGACTTTAAGTTTTATGATTTTTGTGCATATTCATTGCTTATTATGCAGTTATTGTTGACTAGTAACAATTTAGCGGCATCATTAATGTGTTCAATATATATTCGGAGAAAAAAAAAAACTTTACCACAGAAGATGTTTGTATATATATAGAGCTAAAAGAGCTACCGTATTTTATCGTAAATAGCGCTGAATTACTAACGTGAAGCGCTAAAATGATAATAGTCGGCGTTTTCCATATAAATCGCACCGCTGAATTTTGTAGATACCATTTCACATGGTTGAACTTATTTCGGCGGCGTATTCACTCGCTTTTCCACTCGCTAAAATCCAATAAACAGTAGCAAACAATTAATTCGCCTTGTCTGTTTTCTAGAGAATAGAGGTGGATATTACTTACAGCTTTTCAGTTATATTTTATCGTATAACTTAAGCAAATAAGTTTAGAATTTGAAGGTAAGACAATATTCGGGAATTACTTAACTTTCAGTCTTTCTCACTCGCTTTTCATTTACATATTATACCAAAACAATGAGCCGCATTTCAGATACCTTATTGGACCTATTAGGGGTACCACATAACTGGCATCACTAGACGTACATCAGAATACTCGTTACATACATATTTATTATTTTTATTATTTATTACATAGTTGGTACCTACTTTGGACTGCATTAGTTCATCAACCAGAAGCAGGGACTTTGAATGCAATTACATTTAACAAAAAAGTTAAACCGCCTCCAAAAAATAATAAAATAATGTTGTCTAAAACAGTTAGGGAAGTCGGTGACTTCTATTTGAGTGGGCCTTTTGTTTTCGCCACCGACTTCCCAAACTGTTTTAGACAAAATTATTTTATTATTTTTTGAACGTAGGTATGGTTTAACTTTTTTTGTTACAAGAAATTTTATTTTGTTATTTTTAGTGGAAAGTTTTGTTTAGAAGTACTTGTAAGCCAACTTATCGCACTGCTCCTCTGAGACAGCGATGTTTCGGAGTAAACGATAATATCATCGACGTAAACAATTTTTAGATTTTTGTTGTTTTTTTTTAAACCACTGAACCGATTTCGATAAAATTTAAATGGGACCACCTCTGAAGTATGACCTACTTACCTGAAAAAATCAATAATCAAAATTACTTTTAACAAAAAAGTCAAACCGCCTTCAAAAAATAATAAAATAATTTTGTCTAAAACAGTTTGGGAAGTCGGTGACTTCTATTTGAGTGGGTCTTTTATTTTCGCCACCGACTTCCCATACTGTTTTAGACAAAAATATTTTATTATTTTTTGAAGGCGGTTTAACTTTTTTGTTAAAAGTAATTTTACTTTGTAATTTTTTAGTGTAAAGTTTTGTTTAGAAGTACTTCTTAGCCAACTAAACGCACTGCTCCAATAAGACAGCGATGTTTCGGAGTAAACGATAATATCATCGACGTAAACAAATTTTAGATTTTTGTTGATATACTCAAAACTGCTCAACCGATTTCGATAAAATTTTAACGGGATTACCTCTGAAGTATGACCTACCAAACAAAAAATCGATTCGATCGATTTAAACAATCATTAAAATCGGTCCACAACTGGCGGAGATTTCGCGTAACAAACATACAAAAAAAAAACATACAGACGAATTGAGAACCTCCTCCTTTTTGAAGTCGGTTGAAAATCGATCCACAATAGGCATGATGACTGATTTTCAAAAACTGGTCTAAAATATTCTTATGTATATACTATTTCCGAAAAATATTTTTTTTCTGCAATTAAAAAAGGTTTTTGATACATAAATGCGATTTTAATTCAATGTTTTTAAATTAGCGCGAAAACGGTCCCTGGTGTCATGGCGTCTGCTTATGACGTCACTTCTATGTTTTGACATCGTATACAATAGGAGATTAAGGCCGGGTGGTACTGCAAAGCCCACATAAAAATGTTTTTTTTTAAGTAGTAAATAGTAAAATTAAAATCTGAGAAAACAAATTGATATTGTTGAGTATATATTCTAGGGAACACATACAAGGGAAACACGATTTGATAAAGTTGGCTTGATAGAATAAATTCACAAAGATACCTCTTTTTTTGTAATTTTATCTTCCATAAATTTTTATTAATTTTTATTCTTAAAATAATAAAACCGAAAATGATTTGACATCATGTTTTATTTATTAAAATAAAGTTCATAGATAGCTCGAGAGATTTTACCCGATAGATTTTCTTTATTACATTAAATTTTTAATCAATTATTCAAGTAACTTACGAGGCGAGACACTGACTGAGCCTGAGCCTCGCCGAATGGATCGTAAATTACCTAGTTGAATAATCGGTTCTTCACTCCTACGATGGACCCACATGAGAAATGCAATGGCATGTTTGCAGCCTCCTTGTGAGGCAACGCAGTCATGGCATTCTACCGATATAACTTCTTCCTTTACTTCGTCAACTATTAACGTCACTGCATATAACTTCGCGTGGACCTTGTGTTCTGGGCAGATTTTTGATTTAACTATAAGTACATAGATTTCCATCGCGTTTTAACTGAACGTAGCTAATCGCGTCGTCCCCAAAAGATGGCCTGGAGGATCTAAAACAAAGAAATCGATAGGAAAGCATATTTTATAAAATCAAAACATTATTAAAACTAAATATACGAAGCTGTGCTTTTTAAAAGTGATTTAATTTTTTTAATTATAGTAGGTATAATACAAATAATACTTACATTGTAGTTTTAACATTTCTAAATTCTGCTGAACAGAACTCTTTGTTTAATACCAGGAACTGTCCCAGCATTAACAAATCAATTCTGGGCAAATTAGAGCTGTTTGTCTTGG
This sequence comes from Subacronicta megacephala, assembly GCA_958496365.1. NCBI lineage: Eukaryota > Metazoa > Arthropoda > Insecta > Lepidoptera > Noctuidae > Subacronicta > Subacronicta megacephala. The sequence goes on along the minus strand of OY292539.1, from coordinate 3,233,805 downwards.
TAAACCCTTGTTCCACGTTTACTTAATAAGTTCTTACACAAGTTGTAGGACAAAAAGTAAGTAATATACAATTAGGAAATACATAATAAACAATTTTAAGCGCGGAGATCGTCGAAATTCGTACGAAATTTACGTGACAGCGACAGTTCAACATAGATGTGACGTAATTGAATCTGATTGGTGTTCAACTGAACATGGCGGACTAGTGTATTTTGTAGTTTTATTTTATCCAATATATTAATAATCCCGTCTTATAAATAAAAATGAATATTCTTTTCTAAACATATTAATTATATTTCAGTATATGAACATATTATTTTAGTAATTCTTGCTTACTGTCATCATGCCTATTGGTGGAGATATCGCGTAACAAACATACAGAAAAAAAAAACAAACAGATGAATTGAGAACCTCCTCCTTTTTGAAGTCGGTTGAAAACACTTAATGTAGTATTAACTACTATATTTATTACTATTTTAAGTAGTACAGTTTAATCAAACAGCCTAATGGCGATATCAGACATCTAATTATCCTCAATTTTGAATAATCCAAAAAGTCGGACCCGCCACAGATTGCTCGCTGTTTATGATATTTCTTCCCACCAATTTACTAGCTTATGATTGGTCCTTGAAGATTGACAGTATCTCGACAAATCATATGAAGTACTTTTAATAATAAACTTTATAAATAAAATGAGCAATTATTTACCCAATATGAAAATAATAAACACTACTTCGTGAATAGTTCAAAGTTCAAAAGCAGCGCAAAAATATTTAGATTTTTATAGTCACTTATTTTTTTATTATTTATTTTTTCCTCATATTTATGTATTTCTGTTAACTCTAACTTCTTCATATAGCCTATAATTATGTAGTATATTTCCAATTGTTTGTGTTTTTCTATATCACCTTGATGACGAAATAAATTAGTTTTACTTCTTCTTTTTTCAAAATCTATAAAATATCTCATTTATAATATTTAACATCTCGTCAAGTCGCGTCTATGTGATGCCGCCCTTAAAACTTATGTAATTTATAACTTGCAGTATCCTGCTTTTATTTTTCTTTATATAGTCTTAATTAATACTTAGATGCTTTATAGATACCGACCTAGGTACATAATGCTGCCTAAGTCTCGAACAAAACTATAAATTTGTAGAATTGTTGGTCATAAATACAATATTTTTCAAGAGTATAGAATCGTAAACAAAATGGATGGACACTTACATCGAAAATATTGCTAGTGTCTCTATTAATACCTAGATACATAACATAACATACAATCACGCCTATATTTCTCCCAAAGTTAAGCAGAGATCAACTAATATACACCTACTTTTCGACGGCATGTTTAGGTACCATGTATCAGGGGCGAGCCTATTGCCATTAACCGGGGACAAATCCAATCTCCGAGCTGTGACTGAGAATTTCATTGAAAAGCCCAATAACCTTGAACCGAGAATCGAACCCAAAACCTCTAGCGTAGAAGTCGCGCTTATGTTAAACAAAAAGCCAAAAAAGGTTTTTATGCTCTATTAAAGCCAACAAAACTGGCACAAATCATGATGCAGTTTCACATACTTTATTATCATAATTATCAATCATCTTAGAAAAAAGTAATATACTAATTAAAAAAGGTCTTTACGGCTTCTTCAATTCTTTTTCGTTATAAAAAAAAACATACGTCTACTCTTTGAACCGCCAACCGCCTTTTATACTATTTTTAAACACCGTTTTTCTAAACTTAATGTTCAAAATTCGAAGCATCTTTGAAAGAAAATACCTGTTTTCTTTATAAAATTGTTTTTAATTGTCTATGGCACGGCTAACTTTGTTAATAATTAATTAACTATACTGCAGCTTAAAAAAAAATAAAAAGTAAGTTAAGCGAGTATGAAACTAACGATCTACAAGAAAATCTTACCCGTAAGTTTAAAAAGAAGAGGTTGTTTTTAACTCGTTCCAAACAAATTATTTATTCTATGTTTTTAGAAATTAGATATATCCTTCTTTAGGGTGAAGTCTATGTCCGTGGCAAATTTTATCGATATCAGTTCAGCAGTTGAAGCGTAAAAAAGTAAGTAACAAACAAACTAAATTATTTTCACATTCATAATATTAGTATGGATATTTTAAATTACTTTTTTTGTAAATCTTAAAGTGAGTGAAAATTAACATGTTTACAAACGGCTCGTGCAAAACTTAAAGTTAAAAAAGAACTTATTGAGTGGAGCTTTCTAGTGAACATCAAAGTTAGTAACTTTGATAACTTCATTTCTTACAAGCTGTCAATAAAGAAACTTTTTTTATAAAGAAAAAGCGACTGCCCTTCCTCATTTACCAAGGTTTGGGAGACAAACCGAACCATTTTTTTGTTGTCCTTAGGAACGAAATGATAACGTAACGTTTGTAAACGAGTTGAGCTGTAGACTCGCTTCGTAACCATATAAGGTAGTAATCAGAAGATAGCATTTTTGAAACACTATTTAATTGAATAGGTTGTATGGAAGCGGGCTTTCACTATGTGGTAAATTAGATTGAAAATAAAAGTAGTGACCGATAAATTATAGTAGTATATAGTAGGTTAATTCCACAAGCGTATCCATATTATGCTTCCTGCGTGATTTAAAGTTATTTATTTCGAATCTCAGAATTTGTGAATAAAAGTACCTGCGGCTTGTAGGACCTGATTTTGACGACCATGCGCGTATTTTCAAGTGTATTTGAAAATTTGTGTGGCTTTGAAATTTTATCACTGTCAGCAGAATTTTAATCATCGTCCACGACCCATAAAAGATAACTTCTTTTATGGGTCGTGGACGACGATTAAAATTCTAACCACAACGCTATCAGTGCATTTTTTCTGCACAAAAAACCCCCACTTTTGAGCCCAAAAGTAATGGATGCATCACACGTCCTCAAACAAGGTTTACAGGTATGTAACTCTTCATGTATTATTACATTTGTACCTTGGTTACCCACGTCATAATTAAATCTGAACTTCGTCCCCATAAAGTTTGGAATTAATGTGAAGGACCAAAACGCCGGCCGGAGATCCTGACGCTGGGCAAAACGACATGCAAATTGGGGTCGGTACGCAGGAAGGGACGAAAAATGGCATTGTAGGTCATTTACGAAGGCACTGAGTATCTGCCCTATATTTTAGGAATCCCTCGACGTCTTGAATATTCGGGGATATAAAATGAAATCTGTGAGAAACTGGTCCTCAGGTACGCATTTCAAGATGCCACTAAAATATTACTTTGTGATGGAAAACCATTGAGCTATTATAGTTGGTGCTGTATAATAAGAGGTATAACTCACTATGAATATATAACCGCAATATTGTAGCATATAACTATTCAAATAAATGTATTGGTAAACATTGAAATATACATAAATAATGTCTTATTAATATGTTATATGGATATTATTGGTCCTTTTTTCCGCTCTTGTGCGTGGCTCATTCATTATATAAACGTTGTTACTTATTTCGTTCGAACGACATTAAGTATTAAAAGAAATTTTACGAAACAATTTGTAATTTAATACAATTGACGTAATGCCTGTCAGCATAGAGCTATGAATAGTAAAGTAATTCCAGAAAAACTTTCCATGGGTATCTGTAACGTTTTTATAGCGCACTGGTTTAATGTAACACCTTTAGTACGACAGTTGTTAAAAACTCAATATAATAACTCGATTTTTACGATGTTTTTAGAGCAGAGGATTTTTCAAATAGAGAAATCTCGATGAAGTATTATGTACAATATAGTTAAGAATCGAATAAAGATTAGATTTCCTTGAACTTTTATCAAGTCTTGCAAACAAAGTTTAATCAATTTGTTTACATAATTCGTACATCTGGCACAGCGGGCGACAACATTTTGTAGGCATCTTGTGCCTATATAATTTATACCTCAGTAGGTCATTGCAAAAACAACCAATGAAAATGAACCAAAGAAAAGATTATTTTACACCAATTTGTTTGAAGTCGGTCTGGAAGAAGGGACTCGATCAATCAATCAGTGACCTTAAGCTGTGCATACCGCGGTCGGTCTGTAGATGGGTGACCATTCTTAACACATCGAGACTCCTCCGTGACAAATTAATATAATTATTCCTAACAGAGAATGTAAAATTTATGTTTAGCCTGCCTCATTAGTGGTTCTAAGCGCGACTGCTACGCTAGAGGTCCTGGGTTCGATTCCTAGGGCGACCAAAGTGCTATTGGGACTTTATATAAAATTCTCTGTGGTAGCTCGGTGTTTGGATATATGTCCGGTGAATGGCAATAGGCTCGCCCCCTATTGCATGGGACCTAAACATACCGGCGAACTGGTTGTATGTACATTAAGTACAACTCTGGCTAACCTAATTAATGTTATGTCGTGAATAAAAGATACTGTTGTTGTTTTTGAGTCATAAAAATATTAAACCTCTCATATCTATAATCATTGTAACCAAAACTCTCACCCGACTCACTAAGCCATGTTACGAAATAAATTAGCGAATATAGCCAACGAAATTAAAACCTATTTTCTTCAATCTTCAAAGCAGTATCCGACTATCCGGCTTTATCCCAAGTTGCTAAGTTCCGGACTCTTTTACACAAAGCAAGTCTTTTGAAGCTTTAAAAAAAATAATTCCGGCAAATCTCTCCTTGCTTTACTATCTGGAGCAGAGGAACTAACCTATCTCTCCAAGATTAAACCCCGCCCCCCTCCGTACAAACGCACTCCGAGATAAAGGGTAGACTGCGTAAAATGTCAATTTCGCCGAAATACGCGTTTGAGGACGGAGCCTCGCTCCTAATAGGGTTGCGAATGGTGTGACCTATATATACTCGTACTTTTTTGACGAATACGAATATTGATCTGATATTTTCCCCGAATTTTAAATTTGAGAACGAAATTCGAATGTAATAGTGTTGTGAGTGCTACGACTTATAGTAATTACGCGTGAGGGCAGACGTCATTGACGGTCGTGTTCATTAGCTTGCTCACGTGTTTCGTATTCGGAAAATCTACATGTTTTCGCTGAACGAAACAAATCATGTAACATAGTTTACAGGAGCATATTGTAGTGATGAAATTTGATATGGATAGTCTGTAGCCTGGAGAAGGACATTGGCTACTTTTTTATCAACAAACCATGCGGGCGAAGCCGCGGGGGGAAGCTAGTAATTATATAAAATCGTATTCTTTTGTCAAATAGCCTAAAGCTATGACAAAATGGTCTGCTAAGTAGAGGTGCGTATTATTATTTTAATCAGGTTTCGCTGAAACGTTGAATGAAAACATCGTGAAGGAGAAGGAGTCTCTGCATGTTTGAGATTTTATTGGTGAAGTGTGAAGTCTGCAAACCCAGACTATCAGATAAGTTTAATGAGCTTTATCGAAAATCCTGTTATTTTTAAAGTACACTAATTCTGCCTAGCAGTGGGGCAGTATACGGGTTAATTACGAAGTAGAACTATTGATATCATTATTACACTTAATTTCGAGTTTTAGAGAGAGCCTCGCACTAAATAGAGTTGTAACAGTTGCGACAATGCAAGACTGTCATTATTTTGGCGAATACTTGTACTATTTAATCAGACATTCCAAAATTCAAATTCAAATATTTACTCAAACGCAAAAAATCCACATTCAAATTGATAATTTCTTTACTTCAACTTCGTTATAAAAATTCGAAGACGAATACTTTCAAATCTATCTCAGCGAATACGAAACAGATGACAGTTCCCATCCCTAGTTGAAATCCTTTACCTATACAAAAGTTATTATTAGTATGATGGAGTGACAGTGACACGCTGGAGGCAGGATAATCTTACATCAGATAGTTTTACAAGAATATCTATGCCTATTTTTAAAGGAAAATAAATGAAGGTAGAAGTTGAATTTATTGTTTGGGCATGTTGAGAGAATGAAAGGCGATTAACATGGGGGAATTTATAAGGCGAATGTCGCCTAAAAGCGCCGGGAGGGAAGCCCTAGATATACATACACCGACCTTATTGGAGCAGTGCTTCAAAAAGGGTTTAGTACTCTTAACCGAGGCGTGTATGACAAGTGCGTGCTCGGCGAGCCACGGATGGGTTTCGTTGTGTTGCGAATGGTTCCCCATCCGTACAATAACCATGGCAAGCGCAGCTTTACCGTATAGTAATAGTAATAACTTTATTGTTCCGAAAATATGCATACAAAAAATACAATGAGCACTAGCCTCCACTAGGATACCCTGTGTCGTGGAGACTAGCCTCTTTCATCCAAGAGAAGGAATACAAGGTAAGTTAATTTTTAGTTACTAAGAATATTATTGAAAAATGTTATTGTGCTTTGTGATTGTATCGGTTGATCAGCTTAGTTATTATTTTATCCTCGTATGACAAGGTGTACGAATGTCAACAAATAAAAACAGTAGATAAGCAAGAATAATAGCAAATAAGTAGTTTCTTCCTATCTCAATTTGAAAAAAGGCGTCAGTGTATGTTTTAGTAGACTTACAGCCTGGAAGGGCGTCGCTAAACTCATATTTAAACAATTTTTACTATGGAACCGACCATAAAATCTCCTAAAAATGTCAGCCGTTGAAAATATTCAGTCTCGACAAAATATAAGAAAGAGTTGTGCAAAGGTGAAGTGATGTACCACAGTTTTTTTTTCTCTAGCTGTTACTGTCCCACTGCTGGGCAAAGGCCTCCCCCAATTCCTTCCAGATGCTGAAGTTGAAGTTGTACCATAGTTATGTTTAGTAATTTGTTTTATAACAGAGGGCGACCCGATTGTCATTACCCGGTCTGAAATCCAAACTGAGAACTACTAAGTGGTACTGCGAATTCCATAGAATTAAAAAAAACTATTAATCCCTGGTCACGCATGCGACAATTAAACAACAAGGTAGTGTTTGTTGTGAACTTGACATACAATTAACAGACACAAAATCGAAACATAATCCGCGGAACACGCAATTATTTGGCTCGAATGGGAATTAAACCCACGAGATGCTGCACAAAATAGTGGCAAGGTGATCTCTCTCATTAGTCTAGAGGTCCTAAGCGTGGCTGCTACGCTAGAGGACCTGGATTCGATCCCCAGGTCGAATAAAGTATTATTGGGTTTTCCTATGAAATTCTCAGTATCAGCTCGAAGTCTGGATTTGTGCCGGGTTAATGGCAATAGGCTCGCCCCCTATTACATGGGACCTAAACATACCGGCGAAATGTGGGTGTACATTTGTACACCTCTGCCTAACCCTTCGGGGAATACAGGCGTGATGTATGTTTTTTATCAATAACACTTTGCTGCACCTGAGAATCGAACCCAGGACCTCTAGCGTAGTAGTCGTTAAAAATAATACTGACATTATTTTATTTAAAACTAAATTGTGGAAACATTATATTGATCTTAGCTCCCGTAACTTAGCTAAAACAAGTAAGTTTCTGTCGGTGTTACGCTAAGAGTTTGTAAAGTTTCATATTTCTATATTAACAGAGGATCCTTGTATAATAACATCTATATGGGTACCAAATATATAATATACCAAAGATTTAAGGTAAAACGGACCTTTAAACTCAGCAGGATCTTATCCTAAAATTATTAAATCAAAGAGGATTTACTTAAACTCCAAGTCTAGACGGCGTATGAAGATGAAATATACTTAAACCAAACTTTAAGGTAGATTTTCAGTAGTACAACTGTGAAACCGCATCCAATTTGGTGCAGTATATACATACATACGCCTGAATAATATTAAAAACTGTATTAAGCTGTGTATTTTATTGTGTTAAATATAGATAAGTTTATAAATCAGTCTGTTATAATTAACAGAGAGATTAAATGAAATTCATTATATACAATATATATAATTGCATTAAATCTCGACTGGTTTTCATCAAATATACCTAAGAACACTCCCGACTAATTCTTCTTTCAAACAAAAAAACAAAAATTAAAATCAGTTCATCCGTTCGGGAGCTACGATGCGACAAAAGACACACACACAGACACGTCAAAATTATAACACACCGTCTTTTTGCGTTGGGGGTTAAAAATAGTGTTTAACCAAAGTACTATTGGAGTTTGATTTGGGTGAACCCTTATAGCAATAACCATTTACCGGCGCGACACGATACCTTTGCCTTTTAGTACGAGCAGGTACGGTCAGCAACGAAAGTTGCTGAACACCGTCAAGTTTTGAAAACAACACAGCACCAATACTTTTCAATAGATTCACTTATGAAAAAAATGGTGGTCCGGTATGTAGAAACACGTACTACTTACCACATCTCGGGTCAGTAAGTTTTGGATAATAAATATGTTTAAGAGGATAGTATCCGCTTCGCGCCCCATACAAACGCAGTTTGGCCCTTGCTTGAATTTTAAACAATGAAAGTCATTGAAATTTTGCAGTAACAATCTTATCATTAATATACGTGTTCCTGTAATATAAAATTTCATTTCAATATACGGTTAAAAAGTTACACGAGCTCAAAGATTGGCAATTTTCGTTGAAAAACGGCCCAACTTTATGCTAGTATTTCTCGACAATGTATCAATACAGAAAAGTTCTGATTCGAAGGAAACCCAGATAATATAGTGAATATTTTTTTACAAGATTTTTTTTTTACATATTAGCAATATTATAGGAGTAATCTCCAAAATTCGGAACATACGAAATACGCGTGAAAATGTTGTTGTTTCTCCTCTCGGGCACGCGTTCGCATCGCGAGGGATAGAGACAGCGACAACTGTGCAACATTGTTGCGTTCGCGAAGGACACTCCTCTTAAGCGTTTTGAAGATTTCATCGTGTTCAGCAACTTTCATTGCTGACTGTACTAAGAGCGCCGACACTACTAAATTGAATAACGGGTAAATTCAATAACCCTGCCCCTATCTTAGGACCTAACTGCGAGAGTTTTGTACCGATAACTTAATAGTTTCTACGTTCTTTGCAAGACGTACGTACGTATCTTTAAGAGATAACTACAATTGGTAAGTCAATAGGTAAAAAAATGAGCAGAAACAGAGCCAAAAAACTATATTAACATCTGTTTAAAAATAAGGAACTTTTAATAGTTTCAATTTTCTGCTAGACAGACAGCGCGCTGTAGGAACGTGTCAATATTTTTTTCTATGAATTTAAAGAAAATCTCGGCGACAGGCAGGGTTTTGAACCTGCGTCCCTGTGGTTAACGTCAGCAACACGAATTATGATTACGAAAAGTTAAAAGTGCGTAAGACCTACGACAATTGGCAATCTTCTTTAACACACACAATATTACAGTTAGTGTGAAATAGTGGTTGTCTGAAGTTGTCAGCAAGTGGCTAAGCAGTGTTAGAATAGAATACATTTATTTGCACAAAATGTAGGTAAATAGAAAGAGTTTGTGTATGGAGACTGCCTCATTAGATTAGTGGTAAGCGCGACTGCTACGCTAGAGGTCTTTGGTTCGATCATAAGGTCGAGCAAAGTGTTATTGGGTTTTTCTATGAATTTCTCAGTAGCAGCTCGGAGTCTGGATTTGTACCCGGTAAATGGCAATAGAATCACCACCTATTACATGGGATCTAAACATACCGGCGAAATGTTGGTGTACATTTGTACACCTCTGCCTAACCCTTCGAGGAATACATGCATGATGGTATGTTATGAATCTGTGTAAAAAAAAATTGGGGTCGTATATGTTTCGCGTTTGTGATTCTTACTTTAATAATTTCGTTATTTATGAATAAAACACTTAATAAAGTGTTTTTACCGGTACAACAATTCAGAATTTAAATAGGGCTTTGGAACAAACAGTACCGCCTCTTAATTTTATTATTTTTCAATAATGCATAAAATATGTATTTTAACCTTTTTTTCTCGTGCTCGTTAGAAGGACAGACCTAACTACGTGACTTTGCAAAGTTCTACAATAACACTCATTATATTGTGATATTTTGCGAAGTTTTAAAAGGAAAGTCAACCTCATTAGTGAAGTTTGTTTATGCTTGGCGATGAAAATAGTGTGGGTACGTGAGTTGACGTAGGTACACATCCAGCTATATGTATATAACCAATTTACGCTGGCCTCTTATTGTGTGGAAAGCCTATACAATGCGAGATCAGCTTAAACTGGAATTGTATAAGTGATCCGTGTCTATACCAAATAGTGGTATCTTTTTTTGTTAATGGTCGCATGATAAATTGGCTTAAAATGGCCAATAACTTTGTATTCCCGATAAAAAAAAAATCTATCTTTAAATCCGTTTCGGTAAAAAAATTGCCAAAGTATTACCTCCATAATAAAGGGGAAATTAGAATGGAAATCAATTTGCCCGTTCCGGCCTGATAGCATTGCTATCGTATTTATGTATTACATTGGTTATTTAAGTTAGGTTAGGTTAGCCCCCTTTCACGAGAGAAAAAAAATAATGACGGGTGGAGCCCATCATTTTTATATTTTTTTTTTCTGTCTATAAAAAGGTTGTCTGGAAAATATCGCTTTAAGCAATAAGACCGCCATTGTACCCTTATTTCCTTATTCTTATTAATTACGGATTATTCTGTTCTATCCAAATAGCAAACATTTACCTGTTAATAATGGAAAAATATGTATTTTATATAATCTACCCCCAGGGTTTTATTAATGTGAGTACATTACTAGACCGATTGTCAACAAGACGCACCCTCGATATCAACGATTCGTGTGACATTCGATCTTTTATACGAATAACAAGATCGCTTGCCATTCTTATACGAATTATACCAATTCCACGAAAAAAAATGTTATGCGAATTATTCGATTTGCTTTTGAATAAGTCACGTTTAACGATTTGCAATATGTAGAATTCTACTTTATTCATTATTAAAAGCATTTTCGGTTTAAAATTTCCCGTTATATTTTTTGGCAATTAATTTTAATTGGTATAATGCCTTTTCCGGCGCTGTTAATAAAAAGCAACCATTTTAAAAGGGAGTAAACTGGCAACCTATTATGATATTTACTCAATTTTGGTCTTTAAGACAACGCCCGAAGTCACATGTACTTCTAATAATGAAACTTTAGACGAACTCTTATTTATCATGTTTAATTTATTTGTATTGTAATATTATTTTTTTTGCTAATAATAATATAATCAATACCTTCAATCAATGACGTGTTTCTGTCGGTAATTAATATTGAGAATAAAAATATAATCCAGAATAATTTATTCCAAATGCCAAATATTTACTTATAACCCGTATTTTTAACTAAAATACACTCACCCTCTTTTTTGAATCCAAGTCCGACCGCTCCAAAACCACAAACAATAAAAAAAAACAATAAATACTCGTATCAAAAACAGAACGTTAAATAAACAATATAAATGATAGCACACACGATTAACCCTCAACCCGTCCGAATAAAAAGTTATTCCGAAAACATACAATTTAATACGTTTTGGGTCAAGAAAAATAAACACTACGCTCAAAAAATATATAATACACAGTCAAATTTTACGAAAACACTGAATTTGGAACAGCACATTATTTTACATAATTTCAGGAGTCGTAATTTACGCGAGCGCGCGCGGGAAACACGACCGTCCTCTGCGAGCGACAGGCAGTGACTGGCTTCATGGATTTCATGCTGTGTATCTGAGCCTGCTGAAACTGTTGATTGCCTCCCCCCCACCCAAGCTTTCCCCTCCGACATCTTGTCGGAAAAATTTCATTGCACATCGAGACAAAATTGATGCCCCTCGCGTCCTTGCAAAGTTCCTATATTTTTTTTATTGTTTGTTCCGCAATCTATTGTCATGTAACGACAGTATGAACGCGTAGTTTTTTCTTTTACATACCATACGCCTGCATTTTCCGAATGTTTACCTAGAGGTGTACTAATGTACACCTAAAAATTCACGGGAAAGTTTAGGTATCATGTAATATGGGGACATAAATTCAAACTGACGCCTTAATTAGTCTAGTGGTCCTAAGTGCGTCTGCTACGCTAGAGGTCCTGAGTTCAATTCCCAGGTCGAGCAAAGTGTTATTGGGTTCTTCTATGAAATTCTTAGTAGCAGCTCGGAGTCTGGATTTGTGCCCGGTTAATGGCCATAGGCTCACCCCCTATTGGGACTTAAACATAACAGCGAAGTGTGAGTGTACATAAGTATGTAAACATCTGCCTAGCCCTTCGGGGAATACAGGCGTGATGGTATGTTATGTAAATCCAAACTGCTACTAAGAATTTCATACAAAAAACGCAATAACAATTTGCTTGGCTCACGAATGGAACCTTGGACCCCTAGTTTAGCAGTCAGTTTTTCCTTGTCGAGTCAATATCTTGGCTATGAAGATTCTAAGGGTCAGATGTGTACAGAATATTAAAAGGCTGTTCCTCAAAATGGGGACGGGAAATGGACTTGGGAGAGTGCCTCGAAGGGACGAATAGTTCATATAAAATATAATATCACGCCTGTATTACTGGAAGGGGCAAGCAGAGATCTATTATTATTTTATAAAGAATCAACAATCAACAATCTCTTTTTATACCATTGCAATATTTCGAATGATTTTAGTACGCATAGTTTTATTTGGTCAAATTTTTGCTTGGCAAAATAATACCAAGTATAATGTAATTATGGCATTTGGTCTTTAATCAAATGATTCGACTGCCTCAGTGCCTAGTGGTCCTGAGCGCGACTGCTACGCTAGAGGTCCTGGGTTCGATCCCCGGGTCGAGCAAAGTGTTATTGGGTTTTTCTATGAAATTCCCAGTAGCAGCTCGGAGTCTGGACTTGTGCCCGGTTAATGGCAATAAGCTCGCCCCCTATTACATGGGACCTAAACATACCGGCGAAATGTGGGTGTACTTCAGTACACCTCTGCCTAACCCTTCGGGGAATACAGGCGTGATGGTATGTTATGTTATGTATATGATTTATTACAGCAAACAATCTTCAGACAAAAAACGTTTGGTGAAATGATTTGTTAAACAAAAATTAGGTTAATTTCTTCTTTAAAAAAAGGATAGATTAGGTTAGAACTGTGACCTCCTACGAAGAAACGACTTGCATCAATAGAAAAAAGAGATATTTTATTTTATATATTTTTTGCTAAGTTATAATTTGGCAAATGAAATTATGCGAATCATTTTTTGGGAAGTGAAAATTTGACAAATTCCTTTCGGTCAAACAAGGGAGACCCCCTCAGGATAGATAGATATATTGCCCGGAAATTTGTGGAGGTCTGATGGCAGTCGGTTCGTTTAAAATACTAATTTAGCCGCATCTTATAAGCCTGGAAGCTGAGTCCGACATAGTTGAGTAAGGGCTAGAAGAATGAGCTTAGGCATCATTTCATCATCATCATCATCAACCCATTACATTGTCCCACTGCTGGGCACGGGTCTCCTCTCAAAACGAGAGGGAGCTACGGTAGCCTACTGCGGGTTGGCAGACTTCACAAGCCGTCAAGAAAATCTCTCGGGCATGCAGGTTTCCTCAAGTTTTTCTTCACCGTTAGATTAAGCACGTGTAATTGATAATTAACTTAGCTATTAATACATACATGACTTCAAAAAACAACAATACCAATTCCAATTCCTTATTTTTAGACGAATTTTAATTGTTGTTGTTGTCGTTCGACTCCTTAAAAGGGACCAATTTCGGAAAAAGGAAGATCAGGCGTGGAAAAATATATTGGTTAAGGAGCATCAGGGAGTGGACCGGAATTTGGAGTGCATGCTTTCGCATTGCTCAGGACAGAATAAAGAACTCTTTCGCATTGCTCGGGACAGGATAAAGTATGCGGAGCTGACTGCCAACCTCCATTAATTTTAGAGGCACCTGAAGGAGAAGAAGATTGGACCAAAAAAAAGTAGCCATTTTCACCGTGATAAACGATCTCCTTGTGTATTTATATTAGCCTAGTTGACTTATTAGTCGGAGATCGTTTATCACGGTGAAAATGGCTGTCAACATGTTCCTACGTAATGATCTTAATGACACAGCATCTGTAAACACAGGAAAAATCGGATCACTCATAATAAAGCTTGTTTTCTCTAATGACGTCACGTGTCACATCCGTAATACTTTTTATGGTGTTATCTACGGTATGTTGTAGGCAGTATGTTGTAGTTAGTCCACTATTATTATTTACACATACCATCACGCCTGTATTCCCCGAAGGGTTAGGCAGAGATGTACTAATGTTCACCCACACTTCGCCGGTTTGGTTAGGGCCCATGTAATAGGAGTTAAGCCTATTGCCATTAACCGGGCACAAATCCAGACTCCGAGCTGCTACTGAGAATTTCATAGAAAAACCCAACAACACTGCTCGACCTGGGAATTTCCTCTAGACTAATGAGGCAGTCTTACATATTTTATGAGTAGTAAAAATGTTTTTACGGCATTGCCAGCTGTAAAAGTAAAAGTACCTATAATTCCCCTTTCGAATTGGCATACCGTTTTTCCGAATCACATTTCATAGCTGTAAAAAAGCCAATAATTATGTTCCCATTTATTACAACGATTGATCCAAAAGTAATAGGACGAACGCCAATGATTTATACGCCATTTTTTCCGTCGAAAAGATACAAAGTGTTGCCATAAATTCACATGAAAAGCGCGTGAATGTCTAGTTCCATACGTTCTGCGAATGATTTAGTATAGTTTTGTTGTAGCGACAACAGTTCCTACTTGCAAGTAAGGGTGATAGTAAACAAAACAAAAAATGTCGGAAAATGTCGGAAAAATCTTTCTACTATCTTCCCTGCCAATCGTTGTACAGCAGGTGGGGAAAAAATGTTGTACCTATAAATATGTCTTTATTTTGATACATACATACACTTACATCTTTTTCCCACAGGGGTAGGTACAAACATCGATAGATAGAAATTTAAACTCCAATATGTCACTACTTCCGCTGACTGCCTCATTAGTCTAGTGGTCCTAAGCGCGACTGCTACGCTAGAGGTCCTGGGTTCGATCCCCGGGTCGAGCAAAGTGTTATTGGGTTTATCTATGAAATTCCCAGTAGCACCTCGGAGTCTGGATTTGTGCCCGGTTAATGGCAATAGGCTCGCCTCCTATTACATGGGACCTAAACATACCGGCGAAATATGGGTGTACATTGGTACACCTCTGCCTAACCCTTCGGGGAATACAGGCGTGATAGTGGTATGTACTTAATGAATGTAAATGTGAAATAAAAATTTATTTATTATTATTTATTAATGATGGTATGTATGTTACTACTTGCTACGACTCTTGCATACCTCTTTCACTTCTGTCAAAGTCATACTTCTTTTATCTGTCTTGTTATCTCTACTATAATAAAATTGTAAAAAAACCCGATTCTGTACATTGAAGATATTAAAAAAACTAGTACAAGTATATACTTAGTCATCTCCAAATCCAAAAATGTGATTTTAGGAATTCTTCTTTGTTTGACTGTTCCTTAGGGGTAGGCACATAAACTGCTGTTATTATTAATTTTTAAAAGCATATGCTCAATCGCATAGCTAGCGATGCAAAAACTAGTAGGTAACAATTTTACGCGACTGATCAGCGTAAGGGATTTGATTCCCAAATCGAATACCCATTTAAAATTTTATTAGATGTATTTTCCAGCAACGAACTGGCCATATAGTCAAGGTGGCGCTAGCCTCAACAGGCCTATCTTACTTAGTTTGCCACAAGTCAGGCGAGAGGTAGGGTAGGCCCGCGCAAGTTGGTCCGATGCCTTGTGGAGAGCCCCAGCCTTACGGCCCAGTCCAACCCTTTTTGTTGACTGGGTTGGAAATGCTTTATACACTATCCACTGCTCCAGGGAGAGCGGTGTGGTGTGTTGGACTCCGCTCTGAAAAGAGCGATCTACCAATCTACTGACTAAAACCAACCTCGGCGTTTCGCGTCACCACTTTAGTGCCGGAACTACGGGAGCGCTGTAGCATTCGTCCGCAGACCCCGCAGACGTCCCAACCCGTAAGGGAAGAGAGACGTAGACGTTCTCCCTCCCCTTCTTCCACCGATCCGCAGAGCGGGGCGCGGAAACTGCAAACCGCGTCGCCTTTTCGAGCCTTGTTAGTGGGCGCGATCACACTACCCCAAGTCCCGTGGCCCTCTCTAGTCCGACCCTGCCTAACCCTTCACAGTTACAGACATCACGAAACGGTAGATTATGTAATGTTCATCAAATGCCAACCGAATTCGGTATCGAGCAATACCTAAGCTCTTTCGGGGTCTTTTCTCGGGTCGAAGGGTTGACATTTAGAAGCGTCTCCGTCCATGCCACGGGGATTACGATGTCACGCGAGCTCAGTTCGATATTGTACAATGAAATGGCAGTGTGACGAATTATTATTGAACAAGCATTTACTGCTGTTACATAATATGTAGTACTTCTTGTATTTTCGGTATTCATTGCTGTTAGTTTATTAAACAGAAACCATTATGGACCCTGTCGGGCACAACAAAACATTTATTAATAAAAATAATTTCGACTGAATCAGTTTCGGAAGTCGGTTTTAATACTATATTTAGTAATAGTAGTTAACCAAGTTTGGAGTTTGTTTTATTTTCGTTGGATTGCTGGGTGGGGGGTTCGAACAGTCTCCCTCAACCGTGGTAAAGATCGTTACCGCGGTTTTCCACTGCTAGGGTCTCTGTCTGTCTGTCTGTTTGTGATAAGCACAAAACTACTGAACGAAAATTCAAGCAGTTTACACCAATAGACAGAGTAACCAATAGACATACACTCAACAGCACACACACCACACCACACACACACTCCACACACACACGCACACACCATACACACACACACACGCACACACCATACACACACACATACTCAAATGATGTTGATTGTTCTAGTTTAGGTTTTAAGTTCTAGAATTAAGTTTTTGTGAACGGATCGCAGAGCCTAGGTCCTACAACACAGGGAATCCTAGTGTAGGATCTAGGGCATTACCAATAATGTAAAAAATTCTGGCAATAAACGATTTTAATTTTCATTCATTATTGTCATTTTCAATTTATGAGGAAGGTTTAAGTGCATTGTTTGTTAAGGTTTTGTATAAATTGGTTGATATATAGCGATAATTGTGTACAACTTGTTAAAGTCGGGGCGGGTCCTTGCTACCTATAAAAGAGTACTTTTGGCGTCGACAGTACACATGAAAAATGGAGGACAATTTTATTTTGTTTTTAATATAAATTCTGCATGCTGCGACGTCCAAACGAAACCAATTTAAATTGAGAATAGTGGTATTCAAACGCAAATGCTGTAGTTTTCCGTTTCCGTTTATTTTTTGCGGGAAATATTTAACCGCATCTAATTTATATACAATCATACATTATGTTGTAACATTGTTTCTTTGTAACAATGTTTGTTACTCAATTACGTGAAAACTGCTGAATGAATTTTGACATAATGTGCCGCAGTGATAGTTTATAATTTTGACTAATCATATAATATTTTTATCCAGTTTCATACACAGACGAAGTCACATACAGGAGCAAGTTTGATATAACGTATAAAAGGCGCACGCAGACGATGGTAAGATCTAATAACTGAGGCAATTTTTTTATATAGGTTTCCCCCCTTGTTTATCTAAGCTGTAGTCCTTTCTATTAATCATCATCCTAGCCTTTTTCCAATTAAGTATGTTGCTTCCAGTCTAAAAAAATGCGGCTCAATATCAATATTTTACGCCAAATAAAATGAAATGATACGATGATATTTATTTCTGAGAATAGATCTTTGAACGACACTTTTACAAGTTGTTTTTTTTACATTTTTTGTGGCGCCATCTCGTTTCGTTTCCCATCTGACGACCTCTGAGAAGAAACGTTGAAACAAACTCAGAGAATCATGGTCTGTTTTAAAGTCCAGACAATAGGAGTATAGTAATAGAAGCGACGGCCCTCAGCCCTCCGCAACAAAATTTCTGCAACACCGATATTTATTTATTTATTATTTATTTATTTATTAAGCCATATCAACAATAATAACATAAACATTGGTAAGTAGCAAATAGTGGGATATGGACATATGTTAAAATCAATAAAAGATATGCACAGCATTTACAATATTTAAAGTTGAGTAGAAAAACTAATATTAAAATTATCAGTATCTGCAATTAATAAGCTTCACAATAGAATTTAAAACCGCATAATCAAATATATTCACAAACAGGTTGTTATACTATATATAAGAAGGATATATTTGTTATATTTGAAGGATAAACCGGGTTTTCAGGCTTGTTGGGTTTCTGACTACCAGTCTACCACTAATGATTGTCAAAGGTGTTCGTATGACAACCGGGACCGACAGCTTTACGTACTCTCCGAGACATGGTCATCCGTTCTGTTGTATGAAGCAAAAGTTTTGAAACATTTCTATTTTGCAACCTTTTGCAATCATCATCATCATCATCATCAGCCCGTATTCGTCCTTACAAATATCGGTATTGCAGAATATGTGTTCTGGAGGGCTGATGGCAGTTGGTTCGTGAAAAATATTGATAGTCAGCCTCATCTGGGTAGACTGGAAGCCAGACTCATCGTCATCATCAACCCATTACATTGGCCCACTGCTGGGCACGGGTTAGGCCGCCACGTTACCCCAACTTGATTTGGATATGAAAAGGATGAACGTGAAGGTTTAACATAAATGATAAATAATATGTATTTCTGTTAATAGATCCATTAAAGACACTTTTACAAGTCAATTTCTTAAGTAGATGGCACCGGCATTTCCTATCTAACGATCTCTAAGAAGAAATGCCGAAACAAACTCAAAGAATCATGGTCTCTTTTAAAGTCCAGACAATAGTAATATTATTAGATAGTTTTTTTTTAACTCAATGGCAGCGGCATTTCCTATCTGACGACCTCTGAGAAGAAATGCCGAATCAAACTCAAGGAATCATGGTCTCTTTTAAAGTCCAGACAACAGATATATTATTAGATAGATATGCGAGTTTTACAATGTAGGGTAAAATCTAAACAGGGCTTTTGCAGAAAGAGCCATAGCAGCTTTCAGTTGACCGGTCCATAATAAGCACAAGACCTGAAAGTAGTTTGTTCAGAATCGAATATAAGTAGTAGTTTTAACGAATTATTATAATACCTGAAATTACAGCCCCCTGATCAAGTTACACAATCATCGAATAAGATTATTATTGTGTGCTTATCCCACAAATCATCA
Source organism: Subacronicta megacephala (assembly GCA_958496365.1). NCBI lineage: Eukaryota > Metazoa > Arthropoda > Insecta > Lepidoptera > Noctuidae > Subacronicta > Subacronicta megacephala. The sequence continues at coordinate 3,214,616 of OY292539.1, read as the reverse complement.
CCCCATCTTGCCGGAGGGCGTCCTACACTACGTTTACAAATCTGCAACCTTAGACTCACCTAAAAAAATGGAAGTAGATAGTAGATTGTACTTACTTATTACGTTAGTTTTTGTATTATTATTATTTTCTTTTGGTGTACAAAAAAGCATAATGTATTCATTCATCTGCACTGTTAACATTGGATTTGGAAAATAAAATTGCCTAAAGTAATACGAGGGGTCCGCTACAAGTTAAAAAATAAATACAAAAACATTTCCCGTAACCCACAAACAAAACAAACAAAAGTGACGTAATTTCTCTCCAATATCTTTTACGATATCATAGTTTCGTCCCCTGTTGATACTACCGGCATCATAAACTACAAGTAGTTAGTAGAAAAATTTAACCCCTGTGAAGTTATATAATACGTACCTGGTCTATTTCATATAGGAAATTACTATTAGATAAACTTAGGCATTTTGACGTTTTTGACAATTTTCGAAGTTTGAGATGGTCTCGTATCTAAGTCGTCGGGAGTTGCTGATGCGATGTCAACCCTATCAATGCCGAATAGGGTAGGCAAGGCATTAGCAACTCCTTACCAGGTCTAGTCCAGCTAGTCTGCTCGTTTGCCGATTAACACATAAAAAAGTACCTCAGGATTAGTCTTTGATTCATTTAGCATAGCCGATTATTAAAATCAACAACACAGGTGGATTAATTAATCCATTAAAATATTTTTCTTGAACGTTGTTTTTAACGTGACTGATCTTTTGTAATTAAGTACCATCCTTAATAACCACATTTTATGCAAATAAAAGTTTGAAGTTTGAAGTTTATATTCTAATTGCAGAAGTAACAATAACAAAAACTCTAATGTAATGTTTGTTTTTCAAACTAGACAGTTAGCTGCGACTTTTATGTAACACCTATATTTTGTACACTTAGTATGCAATCAATCTTTGAATCTTTGAATCTTTGCCGCATAAGATTCTGATTACCCCGCGGAATATTAAATAACCTCTGTTAATCGGGAATAATGTAGATTTCTAATGATGGCGGAATTATTTAAATCGGTTCAGTAGCTTCAGAGTTTATAAACTACTTACAACTACCTCATTAGTTTAGTGGTCCTAAACGCGACTGCGAAAGCTAAAGGTTCTGGGTTCGATTCCCAGGTAGAGCAAAGTATTATTGGATTTTTCTATGAAATTCTCAGTTGCAGCTCGGAGTCTGGATTTGTGCCCGGTCAATGGCAATGGACTCGCCCCCTATTACGTGGGACCATAACATACGAATGCGTATATGGCATACTGATGGTGCAATATTAAATACAGAAATAAATACTACGGCTGCTGTTTTACGCAAGATGACGTCAAACGGCGTTGGTGGCAATTTGAAGCGGTGGCAGCCTAATGGCTAAGGCGTTGGACTTGCATTTAGCTTAGCCTTTTGCACGCCAGAGTATAAACGTAGCCCCTGACGCCAGGCCACTTTTTCTGTCAAATTCCACAAAGTAGTGAAAACACACTAAAGTATTGATTAAATTGTTTATTAATTCATATTATGGTGCGACGTATATTTGTCATACATTTGTGACGTTGGCGTTCGGGGTAAGATTTCGTTTGTCTCATATATGTGACAATGGCGTTCAAAAGGTTAGTACGAGGGGTTAACAAGAATACCTACTATTAATGTGCGACTCACATTGCTGGTAAACTTTACGCTTTACGCTTATGCTAGACAGCGTAATTTTTCGTCGCTTAGTGCCAGTGTTGGCGCCGAGCATCAAAGTAGGTTCACGTTTAACACTGTCGCTCACTGTAACCAGACTTGATGGGAACCCATTTACACCACACGACTTTTTTATTCTATACAGTAATACATATAAACTATATATAATATAAACTATATATGTCGGTTAGGTGTGCCCAAACATTGCCTGCGTTCAAAATATTGGTCAAGGAGCATTATTTGTCGCTATAGTTGACATATTCTATATTCAATATATATTTATATAAGTATATAATATTTATAAAATTCTATATTTATTTGTATAAGATTTATATATATTAGTAAATTATTTATTTTTCTATGTATTTGTGTATAGTTAAAATTGTTATCGTATCTTAATTTCCGTAGTTTCTTTATAAGTACGCCAGACTACCTAGGTATCACGTCTCCTTTTCTTACAAGTCCATCCAAAGGTTGTCTGTAAGAGATCGCTGTCAGCGATAAGACCGCCCATTGTACCACTCTGTTTTTTTTAATTGTTCTTAGCATTAAGTTTTTTTGTTGGTGTGCAATAAAGAATATTCTATTCTATTCTATATATAAAATAAACTGTGTATATAATATACGTTTCTTTTAATTTTACGGGATATTTTTTTTTTTAAAAAAAGCTTAGCTTCTAGCAATGTGGTAGCAATATATAGACTACCTCATTAGTCTAGTGGTCCTAAGCGCGACTGCTACGCTATAGGTCCTGGGTTCGATGCCCGGGTCGAGCAAAGTGTTATTGGGTTTTTCTATGAAATTCCCAATAGCAGCTCGGAGTCTGGATCTGTGCCCGGTTAATGGCAATAGGCTCGCCCTCTATTACATGGGACCGAAACATACCGGCGAAATGTGGGTGTACATTAGTACACCTCTGCCTAACCCTTCGGGGAATACAGGCGTGATGGTATGTGTAAATAATAATTGTCATTACTTACTAACTATTTTATTACTACTAACTACAACATAGGTACTGCCTACAACATACAGTAGATTACACCGTAAAAAGTATTACGGATGTGACACGTGACGTCATTAGAGAAAACAAGCTTTATTATGAGTGATCCGATTTTTCCTGTGTTTACAGATGCTGTGTCATTAAGATCATTACGTAGGAACATGTTGACAGCCATTTTCACCGTGATAAACGATCTCCGACTAATAAGTCAACTAGGCTAATATAAATACACAAGGAGATCGCTTATCACGGTGTGATGTGTATACAGGCGTGATGGTATGTTATATATAGCATATGTCACTCAGGACTAATGTAGCTTTCTATTGGTGAAAGAATTTTCAAAATCGGTCCAGTAGATCCAGAGATTACCTCCTACGGCGTCACAAACTCACAGACTTTACCTTTTTATAATATTTATATAGATATAGTAGATTGGTAATACTTTTAATATTATCGTAATTGTAGTAATAATTGTTTTGCAAGCGGTATTTATTAATATTTTATGCTACAAATCGTACGTCAGTGTTGCCAACCAAATGGCAGCGAATCATTTCAACGAAAAAGTAACATCATAACTCAAAGCCTTTTTTTTCATAAACAACAACAAGCAAATTGATCGCCGTCAAAACCATACATTCCCCTTTGATAACAATAGCTACTCAGTTCAATTCTTTGTAAGCAAGAGGGTAAAAACTCCTTTGACAGTCATTCATGCGTAAAAGGAAACTTCATTTTCTAAGCATTCTGAGAAAACTTCTATTTATATATACTCGACGCATTTGAAAAAGTTAACGTCTTTGATAAATATGTGATTGTATAAAGGTCGACTGGTAATTAGTGTAAATGATTTAAACAAAATTCGAAGTAATGTCCGTATTAATACTTAATTATCAAGCGATTAAACGGTGAAGGAAAACATCGTGAGGAAACCTGCATGCCTGAGAGATTTTCTTGACGTCGTGTGAAATCTACTACCCCGCATTAGGCTAGCGTGGTGGACTATAGCCTAATGAGAGGAGACCCGTGCCCAGCAGTGGCACAATATATTGGGTTGATGATGATGACTTAAATACACGATTGTTCTCATGATAACAAAATAACTGAAAGAAAGAATTTATATCGAATCGGTTTAGGTTCAATTTAAAATGCATTAATAAAAATAATGTGTCTTTGGAAAACTTCAAACATACATACATACACTCACGCCTTTTTCCAACAGGGGTAGGCAGAAACTATGGACTGCCACTTGCTACGACTCTTGCATATCTCTTTCGCTTCTTCCACATTCATACATCTTTTCATACACACGCGCCGGTTGCGAGTACTACGCACCTGACCTTTTTGGAGAACCTCGCCGATAAGATCGGTGTACGCCCTTCTAGGGCGACCTCTCCCGACGCTGCCACTAACATTCGCCTTATAAATTCCATTCGTTAATCGTCTTTTATTCATTCTCTCGACATGCCCAAACCATCTTAGCATATTCCTTTCAATACGTGTCACTATATCATCTTTCAGTCCGCAACGTTGTCTTATCACACTATTTTTCAGTCTCTCATTCCTAGTTACACCGCACATACTACGCAAGGAACGCATTTCAACAGCATTTATTCTACTTTCATGTCTCTTCTGCCATACCCAACATTCACTTCCATACATAAGTGTAGGTACCAGCACACCGTTGTGGATAGCCAACCGTGCCTTTTTTGACAAGGACTGATTAGCCACAACTGCATGCATAGCACCATTCACTTTATTTCCCGCATTCACTCTCCTTTCCACATCTGCATCAATCTTACCATCCCTGGTAAACACACTTCCTAAATAAACAAACTCACTCACTTGCTCAACACTGTTACCCTCTATATTTACATCGCACACACATCTGACTGCTGAAAAGTTTTAATGTTTAGGATTGTATCCTGAACTGTTAAAATAGTTTGTAATGTACTGTAGAAGCACCAGGTTTAATGTTTAGGGATCGTAATGCTTCTACGTTGAAAACACTTGATTAAGGAATTCACGACTTCTTTTATTGTTCAAGGAATCACTCTTAGTCCTCTGACATTCATATATCATTATTTACTCTAGACATATTTCAAACTACTTACTTTTTTTGTTTAAATATTTCTACATGCCGGGACGCGCACATAAACACTTCTTGTTACAAACTCCTACATCAGCTACGCCCCCGCATTTGGATAAAACAAATAAATTAAAAATTAAAAAAAAAGTTTTACCCAACTCCAAACAAAAAAGTAACTAACTACCTGCCTAAGACCTAACTCGAAAAATTACTATCAGGCGAAGAAGTCTTTATTATACCTATTACACTGGTGCGTGAGGCTGGTCCCTTATAGTGGGATAGTGTATGGCATGTGCATGGTTAAGTTATCATTAAAATTAATAAAGCTTCAGCATAGTTAATAAACACAACACACCATAAACTTTAACGCACCAAAACGCCTGTAAAAGATGCGTAACGGCCTCCTATCCAATGATGCTTCAAAATTAATTACATTAAAAGCTAAGCATCATACCTTAAGGGTTAATGAAACTAAATATAAAAAGAATTAATATTATATGCAAAAACTTTAACTTCTTCTAACGCAATTGAGTCAGAGAGAGGGAAAGCTTAAGAAAACATATTAACCCTGTCATGAATTCATTCCGAACTATAATTAATTAATTTCCGAGACTAATGTTAATACCCATTTTACATTGTATTATTATACAATTAAAAATAATATTTGCTGAATCATATGTGTCCAACTCAGACACCCTTCGTAAGGACTATATCCCTTTCACGAAGTCGATACAGCATGAGCAGGGTCCCCCTCCTACTAGCAAAAAAAAACCCTTAGAATATATTCGGAATGCCTTCACCCTATAACGCATTGGCATCTTCTTCCCTCTCTCCAGCTCGTTCAGACAGCACATCAGATATATGAAAACACACGAACAAAATCATTAATATTAAATATTCATCTTTTACCAAGCAAAATTAATGAACTATAATATTATGAAACTATCTATAATCTAACATGAAAGGGTTTTAACCTGTTAACATGTACTATATCTCTATATCGATTATTATTTATTTTCCTAATAACATAATTTACATTAGAAATCCTTCTCACAATTTGATAAGGTCCTTTATATAACCTACACAATTTTAAACTTTTACCGTCTATTCTCCTAGGCGTATAAATCATAACTAGTTGGTTAGGCGAGTAATTATTAACTTTAACTTTCTTATCATAACTTAATTTCTGTTTTATTTGTGCTTTTCTCAAATTATGTAAAGCCTTTTGTGATAAGAAATTCTGAAAATCATGTCTTCCAACATAATCAATTATACAATTTCGCCTATCAGAATTAACAACCATATCAGTTTGGAATAAAGGTTCTCTCGCATAAATCATCATGTGTGGTGATATCTTAATGCTTGACTGTTTACTCGAATTATATGCATAACATACTAAGGGTACATAACTACACCAATTCTTTTGATCTGCAGAAACATACATAGACAACATTTGTGTTAACGTTCTGTTAAACCTTTCTACTAGACCATTGGATGCCGGATGAAAAACTGTAGTAAAGCGAGATTTAGCACCAAAATAACCAACAGTATCTTTAACTAGATGTGATGTAAATACTGAACCTCTATCTGAAATAACTTCTTTCACCCCTCCAAAACGACAAAATACCTCTTCTATCAAAAATTCGCTAACTCTTTGGGCTGTAGCCCTAGGCACTGCCTTGCAAATTGCATACCTAGAAACATATTCTACACAGACTATTATATATTTATTGCCTCTCAATGATTTTCTGAATGGACCTAATATATCTATCCCTACTTTCTCCATTAAATGATTCACTAAGACAGGTTGTAATTGAGCCACTTGTCTCACCTTTTTCCGCTCCTGACATAAACTACAACTCTTAATATAATTTTCAATTTTCTTCTCTGCATCTTTAATAAAGTATTTATCTCTAAATTTGGTTAATGTCTTAGCTAAACCTAGATGTCCTCCAGCCCAAGGATCATCGTGTAACTCTTTTAATATATCTGATATCAACCGCTCTGGTAATACCACTAAATTCTTCACACTATTAAATCTCATAGCTTGCCTACATAAAATACCATCTATGACCCTAAATCCTTTATATGCATTTTCCTCGTTAGTCGCTATTCTATCTAATAACTGTCGACAAACCTGATCTTCACGTTGTTCATCTGTCATTTTTGTGACACCTATTTTATACACCTCCAGACCATCATCTTGACCTGCTACTTCTTTATGATTCTCATCATCCTGACTCAATGGGTTTCTACTCAGAAAATCTGCAATCACATTTTCTCTCCCTGCACAGTGGACTATATCAAACTCATATGCCTGAATAGACAACGACCATCTAGCTAATCTCCCATTCATATCTTTCTTATCTCTCAACCAACACAATGCCTTATGATCTGTAACAACCTGAAACTTCATACCCCATAAGAAGTGTTTAAAGTAATTTAATGCCCATACTAAACCTAAACATTCCTTTTCTGTTGTGGAATACTTCTTTTCTCCATCACTAAGTTTCCTAGAAGCATATGAAACTGGATGCATGACATCTTTACCTTGCATTAAACATGCTCCTAATGCTTCTCCGCTGGCGTCAACATATAAACGAGTCAACACATCTTTGTTATTAGTATAAAAACTCAATATAGGAGGATTACACATATATGCTATGATTTTATCAAATGCCTCCTGATGTTTCTGCGACCAAACAAATGGCACACCTTTTTTCAATAATTTAGTGAGAGGTAACACTACTTGTGCAAAATTATCAATGAATTTACGATAGTAAGAAAACAACCCTAATACTGACTTTACTTGTTTAGTATTCATTGGTGGTTTTAACCTTTTTAGTGATTTTAGTTTTTTATTATCAGGTTTAATACCAGCTCCTGATATTTCGTGCCCCAATACCGTAGCTTTGTTGTAACCAAAACTACATTTACTCGGTTTTAATGTTAAATTTGCTTTCTTAAGGCGTTCTAATACTTGTTCTAGAGCTATCCTAAATTCTATAAAGGTTTTACCCCATATTAATATATTATCCACGTAACAAATAGCATTCTTATATTTTATGCCAGCTAATACTTTATCCATTGTTCTTTGGAAAACAGCCTGACTTGTCTTAAGACCGAACGGTAGAACATTAAATTCATAAAGTCCTGAGGGTGTGACAAACGCAGTCTTGTGTTTATCCCTCTCAGAAATTGCTAGTTGCCAATATCCAGAATTTAGATCCAAGTCAGCAAAATAACTTGCCCCCGAAAGATAAATCATTATATCTTCAATGATTGGCAGAGGATAACTATCTGTAATTACCTTTTTATTCAATTTACGATAATCGATGCAAAATCTCCAAGATTGATCAGGCTTCTGTACCAATACCACTGGAGAGGCATAAGCACTCTTGGATTCACGGATCACTCCCGTGTCCAACATATCCTTGACTTGAGAATTAATTATGTCTAATTGTTTAGGGGACACTCTATACGGAGGTCGATGAACGGGTTGCTCATCGGTCGTATTAATATTAATTTCCACTAAATTACAATTTCCTAACTCGGAAGTTGAAAAAGCAAAACATTTTCTATATGAAGAAAAAAGTTCACGTAATGACATCTTGTCATTGTCAGATAAGTCCGGATTTATGTCAATTTCATTTACATTTTTTAAATTATTTGCCAGCGAAAAAATAAATTTATCATCATTTCGTTGTGCCAGCTCTAGAAAATATAAGTAATCATTTTTGGTGATTGAATTAAAACTTTTTTCTTCATTCTTCGTATGATCATACATAATCTTATTTTGTTGAGTTTCATCATGTTGATAATTATAAATCATGGAGTGCGACACAGAAACACCGCTTTGTAGAGACGCTTTACTAAGAAACTTTATCTTAAATTGTTCTTTCAACGTTATACAATTATTTCTGAAATCAACAACAGCATTATTTTTATAAAAAAAGTCTTGACCAAGGACTACTTCTTGATTTATATCCCTGATAATTATAAATTTATTATTAAAAAGACACGAGTCCACCATAAAGTTCAATAATGTCTCTCCGACTACATTTAAACACGCACCGGAAATTGACCTTACAAAACGCTTCTCTGATGTGTCACTGCTACATTTTGCTTTCACCTTCGCTGCTAATCTCTCAGAGATACAGGAGATAGATGCACCTGTATCTATCAGAGCTACCAATGTCTGCCCGTTTATATCAATGTTAATAAAAGGGCTGTACTGACTTAAATTTTTCTGTTCATCTGGGAGTTTTTGAATTTCGGACGCAGTCGTCTGCAACTCCTCATGCTTATTTATTGGCTGCGTCCTTGGAAGTTTGGGTGCTGCGGGTTCCTTCTCACGCTAAAATTATTGGGGGTATTAGCGTTTGTGTAGGTGAAACGAGACCGTGGTCTCAAATTATAACGGGGAGTGTGAAACTCTTCCCTATCCCTCCTTTCTGGGGATTGATATGGGGTTGAAGTCGCTGTCGTCGACGAATTCCATGCTCTCGGCGGCGTTGGTGACCTTGGTGCGGTCGTGTTGGACGGTTGTTCAAAGCGTACCTTTGATAATATGCCGCGGGGCGGTTGAATCGGCAGATTAATCGAGGGTGTTTCGTTGTCCTCGAATATGTCTCTTAATTGTAAAATGGTTTCACGCAATTCATTTTTTGTGGCATAGAGTTTGGTGCCTAATTTGACTTTATCGCACGGTAATAGCCCCTTTAAAAATGTTTTTATAAAGATGCTTTCATTTACAATATCGGCCTTCGCGGCTAAATCCGTCAACCTATAATAATACGTCAACGAATCTTCCTTCACGTCTTGTTTGTTGCTATAAAATTTCTCCACATAATTGATTCCTGATGGGAATTCAACTCTCAACTTCTCGCATATGGTTCTGTAATCAATCCCCTCGCGATACACGGACTTAAAAAACATCAAGGCTGGTCCTTGTAAATACGCCCCGACTATCAGAGCTAAATCACTTTCCGGCCATTTATTAATTGCGGCTACCAGCCTAAATTGTACTAGGAACTCATCTAAACATACATTGTCGGTGCCGGTGAAGAAAAACATTTCTTGCGCCATCTTTTATACCACCGAAGAAAAAACAAATGAAACTCGTTCCTGTTTTTTTTTTTTTTTTTTTCTCTTCTTCCTCGGGAAGAATCTTCGGGTTAAGCGGTTCCCTCTTTATTGTTGCACTCGTCAGTGTGCTCCGTGCGCTCCAACCTCGCGTCGTCCGGGCTTGCTTGCCGGCGCAGTTGAATACTTATTTTATGTTTTCTGGAAATTCACAGAAAACGAATTAATGCTTTGTTCTTTATCCTTACCCGGCGCCTCCACCATATGTAGAAGCACCAGGTTTAATGTTTAGGGATCGTAATGCTTCTACGTTGAAAACACTTGATTAAGGAATTCACGACTTCTTTTATTGTTCAAGGAATCACTCTTAGTCCTCTGACATTCATATATCATTATTTACTCTAGACATATTTCAAACTACTTACTTTTTTTGTTTAAATATTTCTACATGCCGGGACGCGCACATAAACACTTCTTGTTACAAACTCCTACAGTACGGTGGCCAACTCATCAAATTACCACAAAATGTCAAATTTTCTCACTTGATATTGAACTTGATCAGCAACACTTTAAGACTTAAAATCATTTGGAGAAATTTGTCAATTTTGTACCTGATGAGCTGGCGACTGTACCTACTTATCGCCCAAAGTGCCGTTGGTTCATATCCCGGATGTGTACGCCAGACCTAAGAGTAGCTAATTTTACGCATCGAGTAATATTTGGGGTAATGAAATGATGTTAAAAATTCCCGCGTTGGTAATATTTGAAGGATTGTCACCAACTCGCATCATATTTTGTTGTCCAAGCGCACTTTCCCTTTTTAAGGGTATTGCCAAACGACTGAACGCGGCTTCACGTGACCCAAAGGCTGGCTTTGCTCAGAGAATCAGCATTGCCATACAACGTGGCAATGCAGCCAGCCTTTTGGGTACCCTCCCGGCTGATAGCGATGCGGAGGAGTTTTTTAATGCCCTTTTTAAATTTTTCTTTTATTTATAAATATAGTTTAGCTGTAGTTTAATTTAAAAGGTAAATTATAATTAGTGTTAACTATTTCATATTTAAACATTGTTTTGTCATAGTTTTGGCATGTCATCTTCTTACATAAAATTGCTCCCAATAATTCTTGAGATTCTCACTTAGAACAAGATTACATAATATTTAAAACTTTGATGCCTATTTGCATTTTGTTAGGCATTAATTCATCGCTAAGGAATTCCCTAAGTCTCTTTTAACAATTTCGTATTTGACAACTTAGTTTTTGAAGTTTGTTAATGATTGTAAACAGAATCTTAAACAGTATTAAAGAACTCTTTGAAATAAGATTTAGCATTCATTTAGATAACGTCGGTCAATTATCATACTGTTAGAAATCGGGACGGGTCGTATTTTTTTTAAGATTTAATATGGCCCTGGGTCAACGTAACAGTGTTATTTCAGGGCAAACAGACATAACAATAACACGTAATGATCGGACAGAGACTCGACATCAAACGACTATTATCAAAGTGACTAGCGGACGAGTTTCAATAGAGAAGATGGCTGGGTCTTACCATCTGCTTGGAACCCTATCATAGATTTCATTAAATCGAAATCCAAGCACAAGACTGCGAGACCTAAGGATACGGTGACCTCATTCTGCGTAACCGGATCAAATAATAATCAACAAAATGTAGGGTAGCTGTTGATAATTTTGACATTAAGTTTACCAACACCTCAGTCCACCCGTGACCATGGATGCTGTAAAGGATCCGAAACATCGGGAATTAAAAATATCAATAAAATCCGTAAAAATTTGTCAAAATTTCATCTTTTTTAGTATGTTATTTATGTAAGAATCGATTATCATACCATAAAAATCCTTTCAGTCTTCTAAACATGTCAAAATATGAAAGCATGAATGTGTAGGATTCTCCGATAATCGGTGACCTACTAATTATAACCACACGGCTGTTTCGCCTCGCCACTTTTTGCGTGGGTTACTAGAGAAAAGTTCTTGTAATAGTAGTATCTCACTGGCATGCCTACATGCCAGTATGAATGAGTCGAGTATGAATGGGGAAGTACTACCCTCCCACAGAATATCGACGTCAAGTACCTACATTCTGTTGGATGAAAATGTATGGGCTTCCTTTTTCGCAACTCTATTCGACTACCTACGTAGTAAGTCAACAGAATATCGACGTCAAGTAGCGGTATGCATACGATTGCGTATTGTACGGTGCCCAATACCTCCCTCAGCCCCCTTCCTTCTCCTTTTTTCTCTTTGCAACTCCTCTGGTATTGCAGATGTCCATGGGCGGCGATGACTACTTACTATCAGGTGACTCGCCTACTCGTTTGCAGAGTTATTCCATAAATAAAATAAAGTCGTGCTATGTAAATGGCTTCAGTCTAACAGTTTAATTTCCTTCACGAAGCGTAGTTGTCAATCGAGCGCATCAGAGGCGACATCTCGCGAGAACTCGCATACAACTACTAATTGTGTATTCCCTACATTGGGTATTTGCGTACATGCCTTTGTTTGACAGTAGAGACAACTATTGGTACACAATTTGACACATCAATCCATATAGTTACACTACAAAAATAACCGCTATTGCCACGCAATATGGTTCAAATTACAGACTATACCAACTATCTTTCTTGTAACTAAATTACTTTTGACGGATCGTACCGCGGTATTTCATAAGTGGTTCTAAGCGCGACTGCAACGCTAGCGGTCCTGGGTTCGTTTCCCAGGTCGAGCAAAGTGTTAGGTATTCAGTTTTACTATGAAACTCTCAGTAGCAGCTCGGAGTCTGGATTAGTGCCCGGTTATTGGCAATAGGCTCACCCCCTAACCTATAACATGGGACTCAAACTTACCGGCGAAATATGGGTGTAGATTAGTAAACCTCTGCCTAACTCTTCGGGGAAAACAGGCGTGATGGTATGTAGGTATCTTATAAACCTTATGAAATTTTAGGAGACTTACAGTCGCGCTTAGGACCACTAGACTAATGAGGCAGTATACAAAGCTGATAAAGAAATATTGCTTGTTTCATGCTCAACATTTGTTTTTTTTTTCGTAGTCGGGTTTTTTTCATAACTTTTGTTTTTTCACCGTTCCAAGTGCCCCAAAACACAATCATTTGAGTTTGATACGCATACTACATACATACGCATAAACATTACCAATTAAATATTCTTCAGTATAGATAATCGATTATCATACCATGAAATAGGCAGATAGCTAAATCCTATCAGTCTTAAGAACATGTCATAATAAAAACTACGAGTTGAAATGTCTAAAAAATATCAGTTCATTTTAGTTTTATTTTTAATGACGTGTAATTCCAATTATGTGTTTAGCGAGTTTTATACTGTAGCTCCTAAATACCATAGAGCGTATGCACACGTCCGATCAAGGGCAGAGAAGGGACACACTGCGCTTGAAAGAGTTGGAAATGTGAAAGAGAATCGGACAAACATGGAAGCTAGGGCAAAAAAAGAAGATACGTCGTTAAAAAAACAAGCTCCATGGCAAATTCCCTTGGTAAAAGTTTTTGTAGCGAAAGACCATGATATACAAGTCTCTCTTGGGAAAGTTTCTAAGTCCAAAAAATCCACCACAAAAAACTGGTCAAGAACGGATTTAAAATCTCTAGGAGCTGCTCAGTCGAACGTAAGTAAATTTTAAGGGACCATCTTACCAATGGTGAAGGCTCCATCCTACTCTATTTCTACCGGCTTCCCTTGGAATATTGACACTAATAGAAAGAAGAGAGAAAGAAAGGTAGGTCTACTATTACTCTTATCTAAGGCAGGCAATGAGTCGGGCCTTTAGGGTCGCGAGCGCTCTTAGAGGTGACTCATCATGACTATTGTCATCCGATCATAAATAAAAGGGATCCTCAGGGATGAGCCCAAACAAGTTTTACACAGGGAAGGTTCTAGGTTGGTTTTTAAGAGGATACAGTGCACTCATGTGCCGATGGCGTCGACCAGGGTGCTTTTGGGGGTCCACAAAGTTCGAACTCTTTCGTATTGCGCGGTACAGGATAAAGTATGCGAAGCTGACTGCCACCCTCCATTAATTGGAGAGGCACCTGAAGAAGAAGAAGAAGGGTGCTTTTAGTCGGTTAGAATTCCACACTGTCTTATCCCCAAAGACCAGTCACTTTTTGCGGTTTCTCTCCGTTACCAAAAAAGAAGATTAAAATACAATTCCAATTTAGTATCATGCATGCATGACAAATGTCGCAAGGTATTCTTTTAATTCCTCAATCAACGACTTACGTGAAAATTTTCTTATATGGTAATAAACCCACTAAAGAATCACTGAATATTAACATTGAGATTAGATTGGATTACAGCGTTTAACCAGCTGTCACTCATGTTTTTCTTTACCGTCTGTATTCTACACGATTTAAAATTAAAAAGGTTACCTTATTTCTTTTTTAAATGGTTTTCAGTCAAGTACCAGATCGTCTGCCCCGTATGCTCATCGCAGTGTGTCTATAGGCAGTATCCCTGTGAATCGAGTAGCCATACCTAGGAGCCACAACTCCGGGAAACCACAGTCGCAGAATTTAGTATCAACCAAGCATGGCTCGAATCTCAAATGTGTGGAAAAGGTAATTATTTATTAAGCCTCTTCTCTCACCGTGGGAGACTGTGAACATGTTCTTTTTTTGAAGTGCAGTAAAATCTCATGGGGCTTCTGCTACATGGGGAAGTAGCAGGGTATTTCCGACTCTAACCCTCTAAAAACCGCTATGGACGGCGACATTTGCCACAAACGTGACCAGGCTGTAGTCCAATGTGCTAATAAGAACCCCTTCATAGAGTGAGGTTTTGCATGACATACTACTCTAAGACGCGCTAAAAACGCGACGGTTCCTGGGGCCATATTCATTTATTTATTTATTCATCAACAAATCCATACATTTGTGTCGAACAATTACATTACGTTTACAATATCACATTTTAAAAAGTTCTGGTTGGGCGGTGGATTACCTAAAGTGCTCAGTGAAGGTTCTCATGGACATGACCCTACACGAAACCATAACCAATACCAAAGAAGTTGCAGATGCGTTGCAGGGCCTATTTAAAGAAAAGGAAAGGGAAGGACAAAAGGAGAAGGAAGGGAACTGAGGGAGGAATTGGGCCTTCGGCGCTCCACACTCACCATACGAAACGCAACAGTATGCATACTGCTACTTGACGTCGATATTCTGTGGAACTCCACGTGGAACTCCGACGTGGTAACTACCACGTAATCGATTAGAGTTGCGCAAAAGTAAACCCATACATTTTCATCCAATAGAATGTAACTTCCCTCCAGGGAAAGCTCTGGCTACATAATCAATAAGCTTCATAATCTTCAGATTAAAGCATTAAATTCCTCAAAAACAAAGCATCTAATTCCTAAGATACTACTGTGAAAATACCTTTAATAAGTTTAATTCTGTTTTCAGTGTTTCAGCCCAAAATGCCAAGTTGAAGTAAGTCTTATTTAACGTTATTTCTCAAAAGCGACACTGGTGGATTCTTCCCCAAAAAAATGTTTACAGTATTCGATGAAATACCTACATTGAAAGGAACTGCTTCTTTCGTGCTTTCTAAATCTAGACTTTATTTTTGGGGAACGAAAGATCTTTTAGTTCTGTATCAATCGCTACCGAGGTCTCAAATAAATGAGGGTATAAAAAGTTATAGGTAATTTATTGCTTTGTATTTTAATATATACACAATGTACATGTTTTTGATACAGTTAATATTAACATACCATCATCACGCCTGTATTCCCCGAACGGATAGACAGAGGTGTACTAATGAACACCCACACTTCGCCGGTATATTTAGGTCCCATGATATATAATAGAGGGCGAGCCTATTGCCATTAACTGGGCATAAATCCAGACTCCGAGCTGATACTGAGAATTTCATACAAATTCCCGATAACACTTTGCTCGACCTGGACGAATCAAGCCCAGGACCATTAGCGTAGCAGTCGCGCTTAGGACCAATATACTAATGAGGCAGTCTCTTCCACAGTTAATATTAATTGTATTATTTACCCTAGTGTGTAGGGCGTCGAGGATCAGCTGCGGTAAGTGAAGATTGCAAGTATAACTCTGAGTAGGGTATTGATATAACCATGGATTGCCAAATCAATCTCAAACGCAAAGCTATGCACCACTGACTTGTTTAAAATATGTGCATCTTAATACATACATACATGCATACACTCACGCCTTTCTCCCATAGGGGTAGGCAGAAACTACAGAACGCCATACATACTTCTTTTGCTTCGTCCACATTCATACATCTTGTCATATACATGGGCCGGTTGCGGGTACTACGCACCTGACCTTTCTGAAGGATCTCACCAATAAGGTCGTGGTATGCCTTTCTAGGGCGTCCTCTCCCGGCGACTCCACTGACATTCGCTTTATAAATCCCTTTCACCTATTTACATATCAATTTAGAGGAAGTTTGAAACTGGCGCCAGTGACAGAAAAGACAGAAAACTCCTTCTCTCGAGTTAAAAGTAAAAATAATACTAATGAAAATTTAATTATTGTTATTTATAGTGCAGTGCCGAATCTTGCAGTTCCTTGGTATGTATCTTAAAAACACATAATTCGGTAGTTAGTCATATAATTTGGATACAATGGAATGCATGCCTTAACTATTTACAATTTTTGTCTTGCTGATCTGGTATCATCGTGTGACAGGCCATTGAAGCTCCCTAAAAAATTCTTGATCGACACGATGACAGATGCATGCGTGCCGTCAGTTTGGACAGGTCAACTCCAGCTGACATGGCCCTTTCTTCAAAAGACCTGTTCGGATATTTCCCTGCATATTTGATAATACAATTACTGTCTGGACTAAAAGAGACCATGATTCCCTGATAAAAAAAAACATTAATTCAATGAATGTTTCTAATAATTCATTCATTCAATCTACATTCAATAAATGAATTTATTAATTTATTCCATCATTTCCTCGGGCAATTTCGTCTATTAATAGATAATGCCTCTTTATGATTTTGAATGATTTAGACACGCGGCGAAGATTCTGCTTCATTGGTAAGTAATAATTAAAGCTTAAAGACATAAGTTTCAGACACTCTAAGACCAAACTAAAGTAAATTTTAACCCTATCGTCCTAATTATCTGTACTACATACATTAGAATATTAGAAAAATCCAAACAGTGATACACATCAGTTATTTGTTATATTGTTGAAATGACTGCATTTATGTGACTAAAATTTATAAATATTTATTAATATTAGATACTAGCTTCCGCCCGCGGCTTCGCCCGCATGGTTTGTTGATAAAAAAGTAGCCAATGTCCTTCTCCAGGCTACAGACTATCCATATCAAATTTCATCACTACAATATGCTCCTGTAAACTTTGTTACATGATTTGTTTCGTTCAGCGAAAACATGTAGATTTTCCGAATACGAAACACGTGAGCAAGCTAATGAACACAACCGTCAATGACGTCTGCCCTCACGCATCTGTCTGCTCGCGTTCGGGTCGCGCACTTGGTGATGGCGCATTGCTTAAACCGCCCCTCCACCCCCGCTCTACGCGCCGCCGGCTCCACTCAAGTCAATCTTATCGTGATATATTTCTTAAACTATTCGTCTAAATTACTTTATGTAAAAGACAAAGTTGGTCTTCATTAAATACTGAATGCATTAAAAGTATCAGTTTTCATAAAAAAAATGCTAAATATTCTAAAATGAGCATTGTAATAAAGTATCAAATTTAAATGTAATTTATGGCTGATAATTTGTGATATATTGGCTTCCACATAAAAGATAGATATATGCTGTCGCTGACTTTTATTTAGAACTGTTTATGGCAAACAATCCTACGATACATTATCTTCATTTAACTTCAACGGTTTAGGCAGCGCACGCCAAAATAGCTGTCAGAGGGTAGGATTTTTCCGATTTACTTGATACTTATCGTAAAATTATGGCCAAAATTACACAAAATCTTTATAGATTGTAGCCTATGTGTTATTCTGATGTATAAGCTATATTACTGTAAAGTTTCATCAAAATCCGTTCAGTAGTTTTTGCGTGAAAGAGTAACAAACATCCATCCATCCATCCATCCTCACAAACTTTCACATTTATAATATTATATATAATATATATATATATATATATATATAATATATATATATATATATATATAATATATATATATAATATTATAAATGTGAAAGTTTATATATAATATATATATATATATAATATATATATATTAGTAGGATATTAGTAGGATAGGATTAGTAGGAAGTAGGATAGGATAGTAGGAAGTAGGATAGGAAGTAGGAAGTAGGAAGTAGGATAGGATAGGATAGGATTTAGGTTATATAAACATCGAACAACGATAGCGTTGTAATTTCTCAGATGTTTATAATAAATGGAAAATATTATATAAGAATTTTATAACAATTAGATATAATTATATAATAAAAATAAATATATGCGTAATAATAAATTACATATTAAATTGTTCACAGTGCACGGGAGAACTATGTCACGCATTGGTGAGTAGGAAATTATCTTTAAGAGTTTAGTGAGTAGGATTTCTCATAAAATACCGGAAAACAAGCAGACAAGCCACCTGATGATAAGTAGTCATCGAAGCCTAGGACACCTGCAACACCGAAGGAATTTCTGATGCGTAGTTGACCCTTTAAAGGGAAAAGGAGAAGGAACGAATCACTATTATAGTGCCTATCAACAATAAGAACATTGAAATTGGTTCAAAAATACAAGGAAAGTATAAAGAAATGCATTAACATTTTAAGGCAGAGAGAAAGTAGGCTATGAAGCGTTCAAACATTCGTTTCTCGGGAAAGGGACACAATTTCGATTCCTGGGTCGAGCAGTATTATTGGACTATTTTTAGTAGCAGCTCGGAGATTGGGTTTGTGCCCGGTTAATGGCAATAGGCTCACCCCCTATTATTAGTCAGTAACCAATGGCATATAACCCATTAGAAATCCTACAATTAATTATTATCTAATTCATGGCACAATAACTTCAAATAATATGAAAAAAAAACCAGTTTGTTGACTGTTCACTCTAATTGGTTCAAAACACATAGGCTGCATATTGTGAGTAACACTTTGGATTTTGTAAAAAATGCTGGACGGACTAATAACATTCAATTCTGACGTAAATTTAAATTCATTTAAGAACATAAATAATCATCATAGTTTCTTTTTTTTTCTAATTTTTTTTTTTTTATTGTAAATGAAACTGAAAGAAGCTAGTTTCTATAACACAGAATGCTATTTTATATGTAATACCACGCCAAGGGATAGACAGAGATGTGCAAATTTACACCCACAGTTTGTCGGTATGTTTAGATCCCATGTAATAGGGGACGATCCTATTGCTTAATAGGAACAAAATTAAATCAAACCTTCGAGCTTTTACTGAGAATTTCATAGAAGAACAATGTCACTTAGCTCGACCAAGGAATCGAAGCCAGGAGTCGAGAATCTAATAAAAAATATTATGAATAATCTCTACCAAGAGTTCAGTGAACTAAAGACGTTTAAGGCTTCATACATTTTATCTGAAAAAACCTTTTATGTATCATTCTGTTACGTCCTCGCTCCTTCTACCCAGTTCTGGTACTTTTGGTGTGAATAATGCACAACAAACCCAGTGTGAGATTGAATTATCCTATAAAATCTGTTCGGGTGTGTAACCTACTCAAAACTGGTTTACACCGGTGGCGTCTAGTTAGAGGCAGTTTATAACACGTCACACGAACCTAATTCAATAGTCTTTCGCTATTGTTACTATGGTTCACGCCGTTGGTTGGATAATGTTGTTACCTACACTGTTGATAAATATATCTTATTTAAACTAAAGGTGAAATAATTATGAAACTAGATAATAATTGCCGTGGTTGCCATTTACTAAAAACCTAACAATACTTTGCTCGACCTGGGAATCAAACGCAGTATCTCAAGGATAGCAGTCGCTTTTATAACCACTAGACTAATAAGGCAGTTATAATACGTCTTCTGGTGTGACGTCAGAATAGGAAAAGGCCTTTTGAGGAATATTTAATCTAACGATGATTATTTATTTATATTTTCAGTGCTTCAAGGATCAATGCATAGCAGCGGTATACTTTTTGGAATTATTTTATACTTTATTCAAAACTAGGGAATATGCATGAAGCTTAAATTTATCTTTATTGTCGCCATAATAATGTACTACTTATCAATTTTTTTTTTATTTAGTTCCCATACCATTGATAGCCTAGTGGTAAGACCATTGGACTGCCAAGTCAAAGGTCTCGAGTTAGAGTCCAATGCACGCACCTCTGACTTTTCGAAGTCATGTGCGTATTAATAATTAATTATCACGCGCTTAAACGGTGAAGGAAAATATCGTGAGAAAACCTGCATGCCTGAAAGACTTTCTTGACGGCGTGTGAAGTCTGCCAACCCGCAGTAGGCTAGCGTGGTGGACTTATAGCCTAATTCCTCTCGTTCTGAGAGGAGACCCGTGCCCAGCAGTGGGACAATGTAATGGGTTGATGAAAAAAAAAAGTTCCCATACAACCATAAAATATTACATAAAAAGTGCAGAAAAGCGGGGAAATTCAAACTACAAAACGTCATCGTTTTTCGAAACTAAGTGTGACGTCAAATGACAACAAAAAATTGTAAAACAAACACGGGACGTGTCATGTGACGTCATCCAAAGCCCGCAAAAATGGCGGCGTTTGAATGACTTAAATTAATTCAGTGTATTTATTTATAAAAAAAAAAAATTATATATTATATTTTTTACACGTTAAAAATTTCAGTGTATTTATTTAAAAAAAATATATATTTTTTTTTTTCACGTTAAAAAAATGCAAATAATTATGTAATAAAAAAACATGCATATTCCTATTAGTCATAGCATTTACCTACTCACAATGTATAAAATATTATTACAGTGTGAAGGACCCGTTTGTTTTGCAAAGGTAAGTAGGGATCGTCGTAATTAATGTATCAATATTGTATGTAGGTATATAACAAAAGCAGAATTATATTTTTTCAGTGTTACGGTAGAGGATGCCACGCTGTGGTAAGTAGCATAAATAATTAGGTACTATTATTATGGAAATAATATCAGGTATCAACAAATCATCAGGAAAACGCGAATTATATTTACTAATATATTTTTTAATACTTCTTGACAGGCTCATGGTAAATCGTCCCAATCTGTAGTAAGTACTTATTATTAAATTAAATAACATACAATCACTACTGCATCTATTCCCCGAAAGATTCATAAAATATAATTTCTAGTATAACATATAAGTACTTAAGAGTAGAATATTCCACGTACTTTCAACGAATTTCAGACGCCTGAGTAACAGTGTAACAGTTTTATATTATATATCAAATCATTCAAAATAGATAGGTAAACCTATAGAATAATTTGATAAAAAAAAACAATTTCCTTCAAATTCTCAAGCAACTTCTTACCTGTAGTAAAATTTTGATTTTGATTAGATATCCATGTAGTCTTTTAAGTAAAGCTAATAAATTAAAAATCTTGCTTTAGTAATAAAAAACATATTTTATAATGACTGAAATTAACAGTATATTTTAGTGTCAACGGGATGAGTGCATGGCCTACGTAAGTTCTTTAATATTGCTATAAACAAATAGTTCTTGAACCCATCACACATACATATTTAAATTATATTACCTACACATCATGAACTCACTACATTTTCCCACTGCTGGGCACGGGTCTCTTCTCAGAACGAGAGCGATGAGGCTATAGTTCACCGCTATATCCTACTGCGGGTTGGCACGCTAGCCTACTGCGGGTTGACTCGCCCACGCTAGCCTACTGCGGCTTGGCTTGGCTTGTACGTATATAGATAGGTACACAATATAGGTAATTTTGTGAATTTACATACCATGATACATAAAATGTACCAACCACCTAAATGTGCCTGTATTCCCGTGAAAGGATAAGAAGTAGAAAAAATATTTATATAGACAATCACGGACAATGCACACAATATCTTAAAAATATCTTAATTCACTGACGCATGGAGTGGTCTCCTGTGGGTAAAACAATAGATTTTGCAATTTGTCTACAATATGAAGACTGTAATTCTGACAGGTTAATTATAAAAAAAAACAACACAAAAAGTATTGTCTGCCAAACTGTGCTAAATTACCCCGAGGTTAGGCAAAGGTGTACTTGCTTTTTTAACTCTGTATTTTTGTTTTACTCCCTTTGCAGGCTAGCGGTTTTGACGTCGATGTAAAGGTGAAAATGAAAATATTGTATTTCAACAATACATTTACATTAATGGATAGAAACGTTTAAGTCACTGTAAAAACAAAATATATTTGGTGTCTTTTTGTATTTTTTAGGCATTTTCCATGCAAAGATTATTAAGTTATTTTTGTATTTTAACGTCACCTCAAAAACGTAAATTTAAAATGTGAAGGCAAATTTCGACTAGGCTTGTGGGACTCGCGGTGACTTAGCGATCATATCGTCTGGTGTACTTAACCAGAAGACGCAGGATCGAATCCTGCCCGGGGTCGTAAAACATAAAAATAAAAAACCTTTTATTCCATGCATGACAGTAACTGCCTCGTTAGTCTAGTGGTCCCAATCGCGACTGCTACGCTAGAGGTCTTGGGTTCCATCCCCAGGTCGAGGAAAGTGTTATTGGGTTTTTCTATGAAATTCTCAGTAAGAGCTCGGAGTCTGGATTTGTGCCCGGTGAATGGCAATAGGCTCGCCCCCTATTACATGGGACCTAAACATACCGGCGAACTGTGGGTGTACATTAAGTACATCTCTGCCTAATGGTATGTTGTTGTTATGACAGTAACATAAGATTTTCCAATTTAGAAATTTTTCCTTCACTAAAATAACTTAAATATATTTGGGTTTGACTTTTGTAATAATAGAAAATATATTTTGTAATAACTGCTTTCAACAGGTCGTCATCCCTCTAGGCTTTTTTTCCAATTACGTTTCGGTTGGCTCCCATTCTACCCAATAACGGCTAAATATCAGAATTTTACAAGAAGCGACTGCCATGTGGCACGACGATTGATCAGCAGATATAACTTAGCCACGAGCCCCATTGCCTTCAAAAGGTAACATGCCATAACATAACATACCATCACGCCTGTAATCCCCGAAGGGTTAGGCAGAGGTGTACTTAATGTACACCCACAGTTCGCCGGTATGTTTAGGTCCCATGCAATAGGGGGCGAGCCTATTGCCATTCACCGGGCACAAATCCAGACTCCGAGCTGCTACTGAGAATTTCATAGAAAAACCCAATAACACTTTGCTCGACCTGGGGATCGAACCCAAGACCTCTAGCGTAGCAGTCGCGATTGGGACCACTAGACTAACGAGGCAGTCAAAAGGTATATAGGTATATTTATAATTCTTCATTGTGTTTTCAAGCGAAGTAACTTTTTATTTTAATTAAAACAGTGTACGGGGCAGTCTTGTCAAGCCCAAGTGAGTTTCAATCCATTCTTTAATATTATAAATACGAAAGTAACTCTGTCTGTTACCTTTTCACGCTTTAACCGCTGAACCGATTTAGATTGAATTTTCTATGGACATAGGCTACCATTTGTCTCAAAGATAGAATGTTTAGGACAGTTTTTATCCTGGAAATCATCATCAATCATCTCTTTCTAGAATAAAAAGGGGGTGGAAGTTTTATCGGGATTCAATCATTTCTCAAGTATAGGAGTATTAAACTAATCATCATTATACTTTTGATTAGACATGAAAATTTTCTGCATAATTGACAAAACGGAAAAAATGGCTACTCGCATTAAAATTCTACGCAAACGATATCGCGGTCTAAAGCTATCTTTATTTTCTAATGTCATAAGCAAGCGCTTAATATTATGTCATTCTTTTTCAGTGTGTTGGAGAGAAATGTGTAGCAAGAGTGAGTAATAAATAGGTTTTTTGGCTGGCGCCATCTAGTTAAAAAAAAGAAAAACTAAGAATTGTAAAATCTATTTACAGATATAAATATTTATCATTTCAGTGCAAAGGTGCGAGATGTATGGCTACGGTAATTATTGTGTTTTTTTTTTTTTTAATAATTATCTTAAATATTAGATTGGACTGGTCTGGTAAGCAGTATTCCAGTGACCTCTACGCAAGAGTCTCCTCACGATGATGGATGGATGGATGTCTGAAAATGGCGCTGTTGACGCAGGCCCAGAAAGAGGCGGGATGGCTTAGATACACACACGGCTTACAGACACAAGGAAAGTGTACATTGAAGGGCCCCTGGCAAGGCCTTTGCCCAACAGTGGGACAGCAATAGTTAAGGAACAAAAAAATATATGCATACATACACTCACGCCTTTTTCCCAAAGGGGTAGGCAGAAACTATGGACTGCCACTTGCTACGACTCTTTCGCTTCTTCCACATTCATACATCTTTTCATACACGCGCGCCGGTTGTGAGTACTATGCAGCTGACCTTTTTGGAGAAAATCTATTTCTTTTAATAATCTTTTTACGACTCGCCTGGTGTTAAGCAGTTACGTAGCCTTTTTGACGCTTGCCGACTGCTTGACGCCAGGGGTACCGCTCGCGTGTTGCCGACCTTGTAAAGGAAAAGAGAGGGGAAGGATAAAAGGAGTAGGAAGGGGACTGCGGGATGAATTGGGCTTACGGCGCTGGACAGACAAAACTTTTGACAATTTATCCAATCTATTATCAGAAGTTATTTAAGCAAAACGTGCGAATACAAATTATTGTATAACTCTGACATAAATAATATATTTTAAAATTTTCGTTTTTTAGTGCAGTGGACATGCTTGTGAGGCAAGGGTAAATGATTTTTTTTTATATACAAGACACAA
This sequence comes from Subacronicta megacephala, assembly GCA_958496365.1. Lineage (NCBI taxonomy): Eukaryota > Metazoa > Arthropoda > Insecta > Lepidoptera > Noctuidae > Subacronicta > Subacronicta megacephala. The sequence goes on along the minus strand of OY292539.1, from coordinate 3,189,800 downwards.
AGACCAAATATAAATATCCTCGGAACCGTGTCGCGGAAGAATGACACCTCGCTTTTTTATGGGATAAATCGGCAAACGAGCAGCCGAGCGCTACCTGATTGTAAGTAGTCATCGCTGCTCATGGACATCTGCAATACGAAAGGGGTTGCAGATGCGTTGCCGAGCATATTTAAGGAAGAGGAAGGGGAAAGGAGAAATGGGACTGAAGCAGGAATTGGGCCTCCAGCGCTCCACTATTAATACTAAACAACGAAGTTAAGTGAGTTCTTTGTAACCAATGGGTTACAAAGAAATCAGGGAAAGTAGAATAAGCCCAAAAATAGATTTTATATAAAAAAAAAGTGTATTTTCTAGTGTAATGGACAACTCTGTCAAAATCAAATAAATTCTAATATTGAAAGTGGCGCTGCTTACGTACCCGAGTCTCACGAAAACGATGAAGATGATGAAACTAGCGAAGATGAAAATGAATCTGATGATAACGACAGCGCATATAGCGATATTAGTCAAGAAAATAGTGGTGATACACATAAAAATGGTAATAATGGTAAAAATGGTCATAAAAGTCATAACGGTCATCGTAAAAAGATCAAAAGCAAGAATCGTATCGTACCGCATGAACAAAGCGACGAAGATAATGATGGGTACTATGGAAATAATAACAGTCGAAATAAAAAGAAAGAATTACCCAACCATGTCAATGATAATGTTGGAAGTCGTATAGAAAGTAAAAATGATAATGTCATCGTCGATTATGCCATAGCAATAAATATGGGTAGAGAATTAGCTAAGTATTTGCAAACGGAGATGTTGAGATTAAAGGAAAACGGCTTGTTGAAAGAATTGCCCAAACTTAGGTCATTGTTAAGAGTTGAATAAAATAAAATTTAAATATTATATTTGTTTTGTTTTAAATAATCCTAGCTGCTACTGGTATTCCTTTAACCTTTTGAACGCCATTGTCACATATATGTGACAAACGAAATCTTACCCTGAACGCCAACGTCACAAATATATGACAAAATATACGTCGCACCATATTATGAAATAAACAATTTAATCATTACTTTAGTGTGTTTTCACTACCTTGTGTAATTTTACAGAAAAAGTGGCCTGGCGTCAGGGGTACGGCGATACGTTTATATTCTGGCGTTCAAAAGGTTAAATACACAAGATTTGTATACTTCATAAATTATATGCAGTTTATCAACCTATATAAAAGTCCTTCATTTTGATATCACAGTAAAATATTCTTATTTTCTTAGTTTTTATTATTTTAAATCTAATATAATCAAAAATATACCGTTACGCTTGTAGGCCCCCAAGGGTTAGGTAGAGAAGAAGGTACTAATGTACACCGACACTTCGCCGGTAAGTTTAGGTCCCACGTAAAAAGGGCGGGCCTATTGCCAAAAAAAAAGGAAGTTGTAAAAACTTTAACTTTATAACAGAGAGAGAGCGCACCACAGCGGCTTCTGACATCACAAACCGATATGCCATACAAATTCTGTACTAACACTCATTATGCAGGAAAGAGACAGCATCCCCATTCGATCCCCACAAAAACTTTGAAACGCTATATATTAGAGATTAATAAGCCTATTTAATTATTTTTTCAGTGAATGTGTTATATTTAATTACCTATATTTCACAGTGGGTCTGTTATCTATACTTACTAATAAATAAAATTGGAGTGTCTTTTTGTAATAATAAAAAATAACCGCTTTTTACTAAATGTAGGTATATGGACAGGGACACGGTACATATACCAAAATATAATTTAGTCTGTTTGTTCCGGCTAATCTCTGAAACGCCTGGACCAATTTCGACGGGACTTGCACTGGCAGATAGCTGATGTAATAAGAAGCTACTTGAGCTTTTATATTAGAAATTTATATATTAAATAGAATAGAGAGAAACCGAGAAACCTCGCGAGCGAAGACGCGGGCGGAAAGCTAGTTTTTAATAAATTCAAAACCAGTCAACTAAGTATCTAACTAAGTACCTAACCTATTCGCAATTATATGGATTCAGGTAACGGAATCTCAAATAAACGAAACAAAATTAATCCCTGAAATCCATTCATCAAATTTCCTTGGAAGTATATCGTTGTTAGAGTTTAATTCTCTAAGACTTCAAAGCAATATTTAACGAAGCATAGAAGCTACTTGAGCCCTTCTGTAAACCATTTCTCGAGATATCAAACGCTGGGAAACTTTATACAAGTAGCCTTATATCTCTACAACTTGAAAAGGTCAAGAGTACCGACCGTTTTTACAATGAATTTCAACATCAAGGGTTATTGAAAATGTTCAAAGGATTTACTCATGTGATATATCTCTGTGATATAACCGTAATTGTCGTGGGGTTTTTAAAAAACGAATTCTTGATCCTATTCTTAAAAATTAATGTATTCTTTCGTTATTATATGAACGATAACTTGTATGTGTAGTGTAAACTGTAAGTACTCAGATCAAATGAAAAGTAAAGATGGAACTTTGCGTACAAAGAAGTGAGGCCGGCTTAAACTATGCCATGCCGTGTACAACACACAATTACACGCACGCATGTATTCGGATATTCGGTATACGTGTGTGCGTGTAATTGTGTGTTGTAGACGGCATGGCGTAGTTTTAGCCGGCCTCACTTCTTTGTTCGCAAAGTTCCATCTCAACTTTTTATTTGATCTGAGTGTAAGTATAAGTTGGTTAATAAATAAATAAATTATTTTGTATTTATCTTTTATAAGGGCTGATCTTAGCTATATGGGGACGGCAAAAAAGAGTAAAAGCCTCTTTAAGAGGATCTCCACTCCGAGATCCATACAAAAGTAGTTTAGTCCTATCTTGAAGTTTAACCAATGAAAGTCTTTGAAGTTGTGCAGTAACTATTTAATCGTTAAAATATGTGGTCCTTGTACATTGATACACACATATATATTGTCACGCTTGTCTTCCATGGTGGTAGGCAGAGACTATGGATTTCCACTTGCCACAATCCTGGCACACTACTTTCGTTTAATCTACATTCATTAATCTCTTCATGCATGACCGTTGGTTTAGGGTGCTCGGAACCTGGCCTTTTTTAAGAACATCCGCAATTTGGTTGCGGAACGTTCGCCGAGGTCGTCCGCTTCCAACTCGTCCATCCGCACCCGCCATATATAGGTACTTATTTCGTCAATCTCCGTTCATCCAGTCTCTCTACATGACCAAACCATCTTAACGTACCATTCTCAATCCTTGTTACTACATCCTCTTTCACTCCACAAAGCTCCCTTATCACACTGTTTCTAACTATGTCTTTTTTTTTCTTTCTTCTCCTTGTACAGTCGCCAGCAGGTCTAGGTATACAAAACTGTAAAATTTCTCCAAATGATTTTAAACCTTAAGGTGTTGAGGATAAAGTTCAAAATCAACTGAAAACATTTGACATTTTGTGGTAACTTGATGTGCTGACGGTTAAATATTGACATGAGCTCAAAGATTGATAATTTTCGATAAAGCAACCCAACTTTATGCTAGTATTTAAGGATAACTTATCAATACAGAACCATTTTGACTCATGGGGTCCCCAGATAATATAATGAATATCGTTTTACAACCAAATAAGCTAAGTGATAACGCAAGTAAGATTAAGATTTAAAAATATAAGATTTGTTAAGCGGAAATGAATAAAAAAAACACTATCCATCCAAGATTTTTTATTGATAAACATATTATTTCTATAACCTCTCCCAACAAATTGGCTACCGATGTAGACATTATCGAATTTAGACATTCTAATCATAATAATCGTCGCCGCCAGGTTCCGGTGCAATTTCAATCCGCTGGTCCTGTTTAGTGTATACATCTGGGTTGGCTCTCATGTCGTACTGTGGATACATCTGGTCCCAAGTTGCATTGGCTCTACTTTCAACGCCGTTCACGCTTTTTTGGCATGAGAATGAGTGGCACTGCAAGTAAATACCATAATAGATAAGTTGACTGGTTTTTAACAAACCATCACGCCTGTTTTCCCGAAAGGTTAAGCAGAGGTCTACAAACAAACGTATGTTTAGCTCCCATGTAAGAAGGGGCGAGCCTATTGCCATTAACCGGGAACAAATCCAGACTCCGAGCTGCTACTGAGAATTTTAAAAATAACTCGGTAACACTTTGCTCGAACTGGGAATTGAACCCAGGACCTCTAGAGAAACAGTCGCGCTTGGGAGCTCGAAGGCGACGTGAACGTCATGTCAGATGATCATTACGTGTAATTATTGTGTGTTGGCCCTGATGTAATCCTGACTCTGTAAGTTGTTACTATGGCTTAGAGCCACGTTAAATCTTTCTCACGCTAAATTAAATTAACGTACATCCGATTCGCAGCTCTTTCCCCAGCACTGTAAAATATATACAGAATTAATTAATGGATTGTGAACCTTAGTATCTTTATCTAGAAATGTTTAAAAAATTGGGCTTAAAAAAACGGAAATGATTGCTATAGACACGAATGAAGGTATATTATGAATAATCGGCCTATAATGTTCCCACTACTGGGAAACAGGCTTGGTGCGGATGGGAAGATATCACAAGTCGTCGTATATTTTATTCTACGACATGCCGGTTTCCTCACAATGTTTTCCTTCACCACTTTGACCAGAGGTGGACCAGTGGTGATGAAATAATTAACACTAAGTAAAGCGTCTGTCCGATTTCGAACCTACAGCTGCAACTCGTAAGTAGCAGCTGTTACCACTTGGCCAGCACCGCTCCCTAGCTAGTCAATTTTGGCAAATACTTCACAAATCAAACAACAAAATCGAATAAAAATATTTTCAGTTTGCAAAATAAACAAAAGAATTGGATTCTATACTTACTCGGGACTCGCAGTTGAGGCCCTCACACTGCAATCCAATAAAACAATAATAACCACAAACACAACAACAGAACAATGCAATACACCACAATTGTCGTGGTAGGGCCACGCTGTTCGCAGCATGAATGGGCCGGCTTGACCGGGGAAGTACCACACTCTCGCAGAAGACCGACGTCCGAGTAGTAGCGTTTAGTTACTGCGCTTCGTTCGGTGAGCGAGAGGGCCGGAGGCCCAATTCCTCCCCCAATCCCCTTCCTTCTCCTTTTTTCCTTCCCCTCCCTTTCCCTAAATAGGCTCGGCAACGCATCTGCAACTCCTTTGGTTTTGCAGATGTCCATGGGCGGCGATGACTACTTACCATCAGGTAGCTCGCCTGCTCGTTTGCCGAGTTATACCATAAAAAAAAAAAAAAAAAATACACGCCGTGGATTGCAAAACATGCATGCATTTTTGGTTACACTTCCTTTATATACATATTACTTTAGACATATATAACTTGGTACACTGTACGGTAACTTTGTGTTATGTATTTATGGAAAATGGGAATTTGGTATATGACGATACAGGGTAAGCTTCGTCATTTCCCCTGGCTTGCGCAGGAGCAGGTTAAGTAGGTCATACTCTTATGTAAAGTTAGCTGTAAGTTTACATAAGAGCTAGAGAGAGAGCTAGAGCTAAATTTGCATGCTTATATGATAAAAAACGGCTATCTGTATAGTATATAATTAGGTCATTCACACATTTACTGATGGAACGTGTCAGAAATAAAAAAGAAAGGAAATTATTCATTAGACAATATAATATAAATTTAATGGATATAGGTCACATTCAATTGTTAGTTAATTTATATAAGTTATACTAGGTAGAATTTAGTTTAAATGATGGTTTTCATATACGGTACAATGTGGTTGATATATCCGTGTGGATAAAAACCCCAAATGAAATAAGGATGTAAAGAAATCGAATACGAAAATCGCAATACTTGCAATGATCTTATGATTTTAATGATTGTAGGTATAGTCAAACAACGAAGAAAGCTTCTCTCCATTTTTTAACTAGTCCCAAAGTGTTATTGGACATTGAGTACTTCGTTCTGACCCTAGGATGTCTGTAAGAATCGCTTTTAGCGATAAGACCGCCCATTGTACTGTCTATATATTATAATGTACGTATATTATAAAATATTGTAAAATATTGTATGAAAAGATGTATGAATGTAGAAGAAGCGAAAGAGATATGCAAGAGTCGTAGCAAGTGGCAGTCCATAGTTTCTGCCTACCCTTGTGGGAAAAAAGGGGTGGGTGTATGTATGTATGTATTATAAAATATAGACAGTACAATGGGCGGTCATTATTTTTTTTCCTTGTCATTCGGGCCACTATTTGGACGACGTTGTCGTGACACAGATTTAATCTAAAAATCAAACTTACTAATTGGTTGCAAAGTTTGTCATATGATTCCACGGAAAATATTTTAATAATCACTTCATAATTACTATAGCATTGCCAAATGTCTAACGATTTTCTTAATTCTGTTACACACACGTCTGTTATTGAGCTATTTTAATGTACAAGTTGTCCTATAAATGCTAGACGAGGAACCTCGGCTCCTGAGAACAAGTATTTTTTTTACTTAGTTCAGGAGTCAGTTGCTCATTTTTATGTGTTAATTGTTCGTACAAATAGTAGTTTTAAGTTAATAGTTTTTTGTAATTATGTTTTAAGGTACGTGTGATTGATTACAAAAATAAATAACAAGAAAAAAAAATAACAGCTCAGAAGCATTAAAAATTTATCATGGCATTAACAAGTAAAACGAAAAGGTTGTTAAAAAAAATACTCTTTCGTTTTAATTTTGTTAGCAAGCAATACTTTTATTCTTCAACATGGATTTAATTGAATTGAATCGAAAATGGAATTACCTTTGCTGTACAGTGGTCCCCGATGCACTAGAAATTAAAAGTAAATTTTCATAAGTTTACCCAAGTGTCATATGGTCGCTTTGGTCAATATTTGTTTGACAAATTGAATAAATGATTTGTCACCTATACGTTCAAAGTTTAATTCATTAGTCTAGTGGTGCTTAGCGCGACTGCTACGCTAGAGGTCTGAGTTCAATTCCCAAATCGAGCAATATGTTATTGAGTTTTTGCTATCATATTCTCAGTAGCAGCTCGGAGTCTGGATTTTTGCACAGTTAATGGCAATAGGCTTGCCTTCTTTTACAAGGGACTTAAACAAACTGGCGAAATGTGGGTGTAAATTACTTACACCTATGCCTTACTCTTCGGAAAATATAGGCGTGATGGTATGTTATGTAATATTAGAGCTAACGAACTTTGTAAGTTTATTTTCGTAAAAAGTGGCGACATCTCTTATTCTAAATAGCCATTGCTATCGTAGCATCTTGCCGTCATTACGGCAAGATGCTACGCCGTAGCAATGACCGCAAGATGCTACGCCGTAGCGATGAGCAGAAAGCTACGCCGTAGCACGATGACGTCACATGTATTGTATTTTTTTCATAGTACGGATCGTCATGACTCGTCTGCCTCTAGGTAAGTCAGCATGATATTTGGGACTAAAAACCGTACTTCCCCTTTAGCCATGGGACATAATTATAAAATTATGGTAGCTGCTACCATAAGTCCAATATGCTATTATAGATTTTAATATTCATATGAAATCTCTTTTCTTTTACTTTTAGAAATTCTTATTAGCAACTCGGAGTTGGGATTCGTGCCTAATTAATGGCAATAGGACAGCCCCCATTTAGATCTAACCTACGACCCAGCAGCGAACTGTGGGTGTACAACAGTACACCTCTGCTGACCTTTTTTTGGTATACTTAGGTGTGATTTTTAAAGAAAAAATAACTCTTTAAAATAGTTTATAAAAGTGCCAAGTTATGTGCGAATATACACAAAAATATTATGTAAAGCAAATAAAAATGTGGTCAAAATTATAGAGACGTTTTAAAACTTCCTCTTTTAAGTTGGTTAAAACATACCATACTGAAACACCCCGGTCCTTTGCACTGGAAATAATTATTAAATTCCAATAATTTTATATACATATTGAACAAGAAATTATGTAGGTAATTTATATCACAAAGAAATTTATTCGTTATTATTCGGATTTTTGTACATACAATCTATGCAAATAATAAAAAAATTAAAAGTATATAGGCCTTTAGTATGAAAAAATATTTACAACAGTCCAGTTGTCGTAAGCGCGACTGCTATTCTATAAGGGTTGGGGTTCGCTTCAATGATCGAGCAATGTTATTCGTTATTTTTATCAAACCCTTAGTAGCCGCTTGGAGTTGAGATTTGTGTCCGGTCAATGTCAACATATGTGCGTATTAATAATTAATTATCACGCGCTTAAACGGAGAAGGGAAAACATCATGAGGAAACCTGCATGCCCGAGAGATTTTATCGACGGCATGTAAAGTCTGCCAACCCGCAGTAGGCTAGCGTGGCGTACTATAGCCTAATCCCACTCGTTCTGAGAGGAGACCCGTGCCGAGCAGTGGGACAATGTAATGGGTTGATGATGATGATGATGAATGTCAATAGGCTTGTCTCCTATTGCATGGGACCTAAACATACTAGTAAACTGTGGATGTACATTAATACACCTCTGCATTACCGTTCGGAGACAACAGGCGTGATGGTTTTATAAAATATTGAAAGGATAACTTACAACAGCATTGCAGCTTACTGCCACACACTGGAAGGAAAATTGTTTAATGTAATAATGCAGTGATAGCCTTGTGATATGACCGTAGGACTGCCACGTCTAAGGTCTCGAGTTCGAATCCAAGGCACGCACCTCTGACTTCTCGAAGTCATGTGCGTATTAATACTTAATTATCACGCGCTTAAACGGTGAAGGAAAACATCATGAGGAAACCTGTGTCCTTGAGAGACTTTCTCGATGGCGTGTGAAGTCTGCCAACCCGCAATAGACTAGCGCGGCAGACTATAGCCTAATCACTCTCATTCTGAGTCCCGGAGACCCGTGCCCAGCAGTGGGACAATATATGGGTTGATGATGAATGTAGTAATATTAACCTGTCAAGCGGCATATTGTAGACACAATGCAAAATCTATTGTTATGTGCTCAAAAGAGGAACTGTAAGCATTGACAGGTTAATCTATATTCGTACTTCAATGTTAGAATTATTTATATGCTGGTTTACATACACTTACGCGAATATTATACATTAAATGAATTACATTGGTCTGTGGTGTACATTAAGTACACCTCTGTCTAAACCTTCGGGGAATACAGGCGTGACAATAAATGATGTATGGTAGACATTGAAATAAAACTATAATCAGTACATTACACCTCAGTCTACCGTGACCATGGATGCTGTAAAACAGATGCTTTAACGAGACTTATTATCAATATAACGCGATGAAATCCGAAAAATTAACTACTTTTATTTAAATTTTAAGGATAATTTTTAGTTTGGATATCTGCCGTATATTTACGAAATTTACAAGGCGCAATGATAGGATCTTAAAAATGCCAGCGAGGTGTAGGTATATTATGGTATATTATCAAAGATTAAGACCAAATATTTATATTTATTAGATTTATTACCCCGGTAGCACAGGTGTCTCCTTTACACTGTAAATATTGCAAAAGGTTAACTTAAATACGTATAATATATATATATATAATATAAATAAAGACTGCCTCATTAGTCTAGTGGTCCTAAGCGCGACTGCTACGCTAGAGGTCCTGGGTTCGATCCCCAGGTCGAGCAAAGTGTTATTGGGTTTTTCTATGAAATTCCCAGTAGCAGCTCGGAGTCTGGATATGTGCCCGGTTAATGGCAATAGGCTCGCCCCCTATTACATGGGACCTAAACATACCGGCGAAATGTGGGTGTACATTAGTACACCTCTGCCTAACCCTTCGGGGAATACAGGCGTGATGGTATGTAATGTTTATGTTACGTTTTTAATATAAATAAAAAAATATGTTTGTTTGTCATTTCAAAATAACAACCCTTAATTATAATATGTTTATTATCTCCGAAACGGTTGAAGCGATTTTGACGGGGCTTTCACTGGCATATAGCTGATGTTGTAAGGAATAACTTGGGTTCATAACATCACGCTATGACATTTAGGAGCCGAGTACAAAGAAAATAAATAGAAACGACTGTTGTTTCCAACATGATCTTCCGGTAGTCTCAATACTCTGCCTGACCTTTTAGATATTTGATGATGATGATATTTTTTCTCTCTTCACAAACAATACAAAGTACTTACCACAGCATCACAACCAGTTTTGTGGCACTGGAAATAAAGAAATAATTCTAATACATTTTGTCCTTTCACCAATGATATTTAATAAATACAGATATGGCTTTAAAAAACCAGTATAAGCTGGCCTTGAATTGTGCGGAAAACCTTTACAATGGGAGGTAGTCTGAACTGGTTTTTCATAGCTTGATGTATAGCCTGTGTACTAGCACGTATTCTGAGGACTCTGAAGCAACATAATTGTGTTACTTAGATAATAGTCCGCATCAAGGAAACCGGCTAGCTTGACCAGTTACACAAAAACACAATCGAAAATGTCTTGTATTTGTACAGAAATGTAAGAGATATAAAATGTAATGTACGGAACATTTATTTCATTTATTTTGGGGTAAGTATACCACAACTTAACGGCCTTATTAATCTAGTAGTCTCAAGCGCGACTGCTACGCATGAGGTTCTGGGTTCGATTCCCAAGTCGAGCAAAGTGCTCGGAGTTTGGATTTGTGTTCGGACAAGGTTTGTATGAAAGATTTATTTGAAAAATTGTCGATAGAATTGTTGTAGATGAAACTGATGAAACGGATCAGTAGTAGTTTATAAATAACGTAGTAATAAGTATTAAAATACATGTAGGTAGGTACAGTAAAAATAAAAAACTTACCCTTGCTTGACACGATTGTTCGTCACACTAAAAACATAGTTTTTTTAGTTTAGTAGAAACACTAAGCATAATTGTCAACCTCTACCTACTCGTATAACGTTTGTCTAGGCTATTTGTTAGTCTTAAAACATTGTACACTAATTCACACGATAAAAACAGACATCTCCCGGTAACAGAACAATAAAACCGGCGCGAGCGCGGGTAGTCACCACCCACGCGGCGCAAATGCACAGAACACTACTCGTACAGTTTGTTCGAAATAACTAAGCAGTGGAAAATTTTAATAGAAAGAGTCGATGTAAAGATAATTTTGGCCATGTAATATGTTTCCCATTTTTTACTATTTTCTTAACTAATTTAGATACTTGTGTATAAAAACTGTTAATTAAGCGATTATAAAAGCGCGGACGGCTAACGTCAGATAAGCACAGTTACTTCGAACAAATTATAGGCCCATAGCGCATGCGCGTCTCGGCGACGCGTCTCGGCGAGCACTTTGTTGCAAACTGACAGTTGACAGCGGAATAACACCAGGGTTGCCTACTCCCGCTTGTCATTTTACCACCCACATACGAGACGACGGAGACGATGATGTTGACGATTTCGAGATAAGCCTCCATACAGAGACAATTGGAGTTGTAAATGTTTCGCGATTATTTTCCTTGCTTATTTCATTATTTGTGTATAAAGTGATATTAACAGTACCTATGGCAATTCGGAACGGCTAACTTGGATAAACCTATACTTTATATACTCAATCACAAAATTTGAACGGGACCACTTGCGAAGACAAAAACGACCTACTTACCAAATAAAAAATCAAATAAAGAATCATCAATATCGGTCCATAATTTTATTGGCGGAATTATCGCATAACAAACATTTTTTTAAAACATACAGACAAATTGAGAACTTCCTCCTTTTTGAAGTCTGTTAAAAATTAAAACAAACCTGCTTTTCATGCTGTTTCTTCGCTCCTAGGATGGTTTCATAAGCCAACCATTCTCGTTCATCAGTAGTATTGAGGTTCATTGATCTAAGCACCACTTTGAGTACTGAATCGTTGGGAGGTATGACTATGGACTCTGTTGTAAATGCCAACGGATCTTCAGTCTGTAGGATTAATGAAAAGTGTACATTATTTTAACTTTAACTAAGGTTAAATTTTGCTCATCAATGCAGTTTTGGATATTTTTATGGCCTGTTTTTTATAAAGAGATTTGTTTACGTGTTTTAATTTAATATTTTCTTTTTTTTAAGGTCTTAACTGCTGCGCTTGAAGGTCCTGGTTTGATTACTAGGTCGAGCAGTGACTTGATTACTAGGTTTGATTCTCAGTAACAGCTCGGGGTTCCGATTTGTTCTCGGTTAATGGCAAAAGTGTGCCTCGAACCTGCATTCATACCAAACCAGGGGAGCTCAACACAAAATGTATAACTCAAAAAAATCTTTAACTTGTGTAATTTTACTTTACTTTAACAAGTTATTCAAAATACTTACGAAATAAAAAAAATGCAGCTACAAAAAACTATAAAAATATACTTACTGTCCAGCCTAATCTAGACATACTCTCATCTATGATGGGCACATATAGTTCTCCCTGTAAAGTTAATAATAACACATAAATCACTATTAAGGAGGGATGAGCAAGCTGAAGTGGCAATAGGCCGGTCACATCTGTCGGAGAACTGACAAACTGTCGAGTGGACACTGCGTCTAGGTAGGGTAGTGTAGGAAGCCCGCCGGCCAGGTGGAGTGACGACTTGCGGCAAGTGGCAGTGACTGGATGAGGAAAGTCAAAGATCGGGCTCTGTTGCATTCACGAGGAAAGGCCTACATCCAGCAATTCATGAATAGGTTACATACATATCTACATATCGTCACTCCTTTCTCCCATAGGGGTAGGCAGAGACTACAGATTTCCTCTTGCTACGATCCTGGCACATAACTTCTACATTCATTAACCTCCTCGTGCAGGACCGACGGTTTGGGGTGCTTGTAACCTGGGCTTTCTTAGTCAATCTCCGTTCAATATAGGCTGATTATGAATAGTAATTATTATAAGGAAGTAGGTCCCTAATTTATTTTATAAATCACACTCTGGAAAGTCCTTCGAAATAGAAACTTTCCGATACTTATGACCACTAAATGATATTTTTTTCTATTATGAAAAGACCTACGAGTCTCCGACTTGGCAGACCAATTGTCTAATCACTGGACTATCCCTGCTTAAGTTTTTACCCTAACTTCAAATAAATGTTTCATACCTCAATGACGTACTGTTGATTCTGATGCGTTTTTCTGTCCTAAAACAGGATATGGATAACGGGATATCTTGTTACAGGATATTTAATATTCTATATTGAGCGGGGCCTCCTAGCACAGTTATATCATTTACTTAAAAGGAGGTCCCTATGTAAGATTAACTGTAACTGTAAGTTGTACAAGTTTCTGCAATAAACCTTTTTTATTTTGAAATTGAATATAGAATTATTCATGTACAATAGGCTCCAGCGAATAAAGAAAAAAATCCATCTAATTTACAATATTGGGTATAAAATATATAATATAATAATCTTCGTATAAAATATAATAATCTTCTTTCTTTTGATTTATTTAAATATTACTTTAACTTCACAGTGTACTACTTGTAGTCTCCGAATATTGTTAATGTGGTCAATGTCATTCATACCTGTAATTTGTACAATTGCTAGATACTCAATTTTACTAGTTATTTTTTATATTACATATAAGTGATTGTATTGTTGGTGTGCTTATGCTTAAATAAATAAACGCCCAATATGATATTTTTAATTAGGGAAGTGTTATTAATTAAATGTATAATGTATTCATTAAATGTATACTTTTGTTAATGAAAGGAGAGTTGCCCGCGGCTGCCCCCGCATAGTATCCCGGTTATCTCGTGGAATGAAAAACAAATTTTACCCGGAAATAATGTAAATACCTATGTTTATAATGGTGAAAGATTTTTTAAATCGGTTCAGTGGTTTGTAATTACAAAAAAAACTGTGAAGTTTATTAATGTTTTTGTAATAACAAATAAAAACATATTTCCTCAGATAAAAGTATTCCATGACAATAATTTTCTGTCTAGTAAAATATAAGTAGTATTTATACATGTTTCTATTGCCATCGTTTACTAAATAAATTAAAAAGCTGAAAATTTTCTCTGTAACTATACCTTTTATTTTACGTTAATAATATTTACTTCAGTAAATATTCAATAGTTATTTATACAAAAGAAGAAAACTATTGGACAACATACCATCACGCCTGTATTACCCCGAAGGAGTAGGCAGAGGTGTACTTAATGTCCACCCACAGTTCGCCGGTATGTTTGGGTCCCATGTAATAGGGGGCGAGCCTATTGCCATTCACCGGGCACAAATCCAGACTCCGAGCATCTACCGAGAAATTCATAGAAAAACCCAATAACAGTTTGCTCGACCTGGGGATCGAACCTAAGACCTCTAGCGTAGCTGTCGCGATTGGAACCACTAGACTAACGAGGCAGTCATCTATTGGACAAGTGACGGAAAATGTGAAAGTTGAGTACCTAGTATCATGAGTTCAAACAGAAGATAGAGAATAGAGAACAGTGGCGATTTCTCTACCGACAAGAGTATAGAAGAATAGAAGAAGAATATAATAAAGGTAAAAACACAAATCTCCAAGTTCTCTTACCGTTACTCTAGCTAAACCATCTCTTGTATCCGGCTGTGAAACATAATTTATAGTTATTATTTTTTAGTATTTGTCGAACCAGGGAATCAAATCGAACCTCACAGTCAGCAGCCGCGCTGGAGACCACTCGATCAATGAATCAGTTCAATTAAATTCATATATTGATTCCTTTAAACTTACCGAATTGAATTTCACCCAGCGTATTGGAGCGTGGAAATCATCCTGGAAGAGAACACAATAGTTTTCATGCAACCTCCGACAAACAAAAACATGCGTACAGCGTTCAGTTACTTAGTTCCTGTCATAATTATGCCTATAATACCCATAAGGCCGATAATGCCGACTTCTTGTACGGATCTCTGCAGTACCTATATTTATCATATCTACCTGTCGTTGCTTCGAAGTCGCTATCTCACTTAAAGTTCGCCTGAAAGCCGTCAACTTAAAGTTACTACCACTCTCGGGAAGACATAACTTCGAAATATTTGGGATAGTATTACCTCACTAAAGCCTGGATGTATTTTATGACTAGAGTATTTTATCGATAATGCTACAAGATATCTATGTGAGTGAATCCTCATGGATCGGAGGCGGAAGAATATTGTTGGACGAGTCGTTCCAACTAAAACCTACACTTGCTTGAATCTGATTTGATTATTAAATAATTTAGTTTAGATTTGTACAAGCAAAACCCGTACAATTGTATAGTTTAGATTTTATGCTGACAAGCACGCGCGGCGAATTATAACAATATAATTCAGGCTTTACAGTAATTGACAGTAGTTGTTTAAAAGACATCAAATAGACTAATTCGCCTCACGTCTCTTAGCATTTTTACTACCATTTTTGTAACCAGTTTTGTATTTTTTAGGCATTTTCCATGCAAAGATTATTATGTTATTATTTTAGTGAAGGAAAAATACGACCGCGGGCAGGATTCGAACCTCGAGCGTCTTCTGGTTATGTACACCAGACGATGTCGCCTCAAAGACGTAAATTAAAAATGTAAAGGCAAATTTCGACATGGCAGGTGGGGGTTGCGGTGGCTTAGCGGTCATAGCATCTGGTGTACTTAAGAAGATGCAGGTTCGAATCCTGCCCGCGGTCGTATTTTTCCTTCACTAAAATAACAACTTAATGTACCTAAGCCGTACATTTTATGGTCCTTCGAGCCGGATTAATGTTGGTAACACAAGTAAACAATAAGTTAGTAACATGAGTAAAAAAATACTCACCAATTGTGGCAAACCATTTAGAATTTCCTCTTTTGTGAGGGGCTGTAATTTTATAATTAGTTAAAATATATACAGTATTATGGTTATTGGTAACACACTAACACCCTCTCCAGACTACATATATTTGTAACATCACAAACAACAACGTTTGTTCTGTGACATTTTACAAAACATAAATACCATTTGCCAAAAACATACTTTCAAGATTTAGCTGTTCTAACTAAAGACAGACAGACATAGTTGTATTTATAATATTAGTATGGATTATCGAGTACCAGTATAACCTGATTTTGTATTGTATTATAAACTTTTCGTACACTTACAGTTCAGCTTATATTATAGGAAAAGTATGGAACGTTGTGTATGCAGATGCCCGGGAATCATAAGTAGGTAGGGTTTTCCACTAAAATTGCCCAATTTTAACTCATAATTCCATTTTATAGGTTAAAAAAAATGTTTCAATTTTCAAGAATCTTGATCATACTTACCCGCGGCGTTGTAGTTCCCTGTAAAATTGATGAATATCATAATAATATTTATATTACCTCGTTAGTCTAGTTATTCGATTCCAGGGTCGCGCAAAATTATGTTATTGAGATTTTCTATGAAATGTTCAGTAGCAACTCGGAGTTTAATTTGTGCCCGGTTAACGGCAATAGGCTCGCCCTTCATTATATGGGACCGAAACATACCGGCGAACTGTTGATGTACATTGAAATGAAATGAAATGAAATGATATTTATTTCTGTAAATTGATCTTTTAAAGACACTTTTACAAGTCGATTTTTACATTTTTTTTAAACTAGATGGCGCCGACGTTTCCTATCTGACGACCTCTGAGAAAAAACGTCGAAACAAACTCAGAGAATCATGGTCTCTTTTAAAGTCCAGACAATAGTTGTTGTTAGATATGCGAGTTTAACAATGTAGGGAAAAATCTGAACAGGCCTTTTGAAGAAAGAGCCATAGCAGCTTTGAGTTGACCTGTCCTAACTGACGGCACGCATACATCAGTCATCGTGTAGCTCAACCATTTTATAGGGAGCTCAACGACCCGTCGCACAACGATACCAGATCAGCAGGATATTTGTGTAGGTCATGTGAAATACTCAAAACTGTCAGAGAAGTTTATTATACATTAGTAAACCTCTGCCTTTGGGGAATTCAGCGTTATAGTATGATGTGTTAATTATATTACCCTTAAATTTACAAATAATCCTACCCTTAAATATTATAAATATTAAAATTATCTACTACGAATTCACCAATCTAAGTTAGTCGGTCGAATAGTTAGAATTTACTTCTAAATTGTGATGAAATGTAACCAAAACAACGAAACAACAATTATTATGTTTAAGCTTTAACAGTTGAATTAATTGAATTGATAATCTGTTGGTTTGAATGCGCTGTTGTTTCAGGTGTCGATAGTAACTACCATGGACTCGAAAATAAACTCGAACTAATCTCATAACGGATTACAATCGCCAACAATGTGGATAAGTAATTTGATTACTGTTGGTTATGGGTAAAACGTTGTAAGTCGTGAGTCGCGTATTTTTGGTCACTCATTTTACGTTCAACTGAATTTCTGTTGAGTTTGCAGACGAACTTAATTTATTTATTCAGTATTGAGCGTTGGTACGGGCTGTTCGTGTCGTCAAGCACGATGGATCCATTAAAAATATTGTGTATTACGAAGCATATTCCGAAGAGGAGGCCAGAAAAAGAAGCTGGGTAAATCCACTCAATAGTCAGAGATTGATAAGTGGACAGTTCCACCGCGACCGAAATACGGTCGAGTTTATGCGCATTGAGTCAGCAGACAACGGTTTGCGTCGTCGTGTGCGCCAACTGCCTTTTTGTATGAAACCGAATGCAGCAGAATGCTACCGAAATTCTGCGACTCACGACTCACAAAATTGCTCACAATTGAATTAAAAATTTAAATACTGTATACTAATGTACATTGAAACGCCTTAGTAAATGAACAGACACAAATGTGTTGGTGGGGAGTTTGTTGCGCCGCTGCTTCTTCTTCCCAGCTAAAATACTAGGAGGCGGTAAAGGGCAGGCGTTTTGGGGGCTGTCTATAATGTAAAAATGACGTTGAAAAAGTACTACCTAACTAGTATTGTATCTTGAATAAATGAATTTTGACTTAAACAAGCTTTTGGTTGTCAGACGACTATAACGACACAGTGTAGGTATTTATTATTTTCACGGTGAATGTTTGAACTGTCACCATTTCATGATCATCACATGCTCCTTATGCATCTCCTTTTAAAAATGAGTGGCGAAAGGGTCCACCAAGCATGCCCAATGTGGATTCATAGACTTCACACAACACATCGTTATCATTGTGAAGTGCCAAAAATGTATCAAGTAGAGAGTATCTGAGAAAATCCCTCAGGGATGCACGTTTCCTACCTTACACTATACACCATATACAAGAATTATAATTCTCGCAACAAAAAAAATACATCAATATCACAACGTATTCCCAACTATGTATAAGATGACTTCCATTGTAAACAGATATACCTAATATCAATATTTTACACGAAGCTGATGGATTTTGGGCATAAAAGAAACGAAATATAAGGGATGAACTTCGATATTTATTTAGTTTTGTAAAACACACGATCACAGTAACAGGGCCGGCCATAGAGAGAGAGAACAACAGGAAGTGTCAAACTCAATTGACATTTCAATTTGACGTTTCATCTGACAGATTGACAACATTGGATTGTGTTTACTTAAAATCGTATAAAATATTTAACTTCAACACTGGCCCTTAAACCAATACAATTTTTACAAAGAAAACACAAATATATCAGACCAATTAGGTAGACATACATTTAAACAGTTATCATTAGTTATTTTCTAACATTAGTACCTAAACATATACATCTCAATAACAATCAAACAGGTACATGTTTATCATTATATGAATAGCAGCAAGTTACATAATTATATTTATTTTAATAACAACTGAGTAGTAAAGTTATTATGTTTTTCTCTAGACAAAGGCTTTGTTAGCAGATCAGCTATCATATTATTAGTACACAAATATTTAACATCAATTATACCACTAGATACAATATCTCTGATAAAGTGGTGTCTTATGTCTATGTGTTTGGTTCTTGCATGAAACATAGAATTTCTACATAACTTTTGTGCAGATTGATTATCATTATAAACTGTAACTTTAATTGTTGTATTAAGAATCTCTTTTATAAATTTGCGAATAAATATAGCTTCCTTACATGCATCTGAGAGCGACATATATTCCGCTTCAGTGCTTGATAGTGCCACAGTGCGTTGTTTTCTGCTTTCCCATGAAACAACTGACTTACCAACCTTGAATACGTATCCTGTGCAGGAACGTCGATCGCCTTCATTTCTTCCCCAGTCAGCATCAGCATAAGCGTTGATCTCCATGCCACCTTTTTCAAAAGATAAGCGGTAATCTTTTGTACCTCTTAGATACCTAAGAACTCTTTTCGCGCTCTTCCAATGGATCTCACTGAAACAATTGTTAAATTGGCTGAGGTAGCTAACTGCATAGGCTATGTCTGGACGAGATCCCACAGCTATATACATAAGCGATCCTATCAATCCTCTGTAATCATATTTGTTACAGTCCTCTTGCGATGCTGATGACTTTGGTAGTTTTAATCCTACTTCCATCGGTGTAGCTGAAGACTTACACTCTTCCATATGAAATTTCCTCAATACTTTCTCAATATAATTAGTTTGATCAAGTGTGATTTTATCTTCATGTTTGCAAATTCTCATTCCTAAAATTTGACTTGCTGGTCCTAAATCTGTAATATCAAATTCCTTTTTGAGTTTTTCTTTAATTGTATCTTTTTCACAACAATTTTGAGTAGAGAATAATAGTATATCGTCAACATACAGCGCTATTATTATCAGAGAATCATGATTTGATTTGTAATAGACACATGGTTCAGAGTATGATCTGTTGAACTTCAACTTGTCACACAGAGTACTATTTATCTTTTCATACCATGCCTTTGAAGCTTGTTTGAGTCCATAGACAGCCTTATTGAGTTTATATACTTTATCTTCATTTTGTTTTGAGACAAACCCTTCAGGCTGTTCCATATAAACAGTCTCCTTCAAATCACCATTCAAAAATGCTGTTTTAACATCAAGATGTTCAATATTCAAGTGGTGTTCAGCAGCAATAGCCAATAGTGTTCGAATACTCGAGTATCTTACAACAGGAGAGAATGTTTCTTCATAATCAATCCCTGCTTTTTGAGTACAACCTTTGGCTACTAATCTAGCTTTATATTTCAAAAGTTTACCATTTAAATCATACTTTCTTTTGAACACCCATTTACACTTTACTGGTTTCTGGCCTGCAACACGGTCAGCAAGAGTCCAACATTTATTGACAATAAAGGAACTATACTCATCTTGCATTGCTTTCCGCCAGTTGTCAGCCTCGGGTCCACTCAGTGCTTGTTCCACACTTTGTGGTTCATCTATGTGACTTACTTCAGTGTACATGCATGCTGACATTCCCACTTGCGAGTCTTCAAATTCTTCCTCGGTTGATTCTTCTTCATTCAATGTTTCATCTGGAACATATGTTTCATCTGCTGAATCATCAGCTCTATAACTATCCCCACTGTCGGAATCAGTTACTGTGATCGTGCTCAATCTCTGACTTTCCAATGGTTCTGACCGAGTTTGTTCAACCCTTTCTGTGTCATCAGAGGGATCCTCAGTAAATGCTTCCGAGGTCAGGGGTATCTGACTAGGATCATTACTATGTACTATAGAATCAGATGTGATAGTTTTCATAATATTATTATTATCATCATGTGACACAATGAATTGGTTTTCTAAAAAAGTTACATCACGAGCTATGATACAGTCCTTGGGTTGTTCAGGATTAATTAATTTGTATCCTTTTGTTTCCTCACTGTACCCAACAAATATATATTTCCTGGCTCGTGAATCAAGTTTATTATGAATCGGTTTATGAGCATAGGCAATGCAACCAAATACACGGAGGTGTGAAACATTTACCTTATTTCCAGTCCATTTATCCTCAGGAGTACACCCTTTAACTGCAATAGTAGGTGAACGGTTCTTGAGGTAGATGGCTGTATTCACTGCTTCTGCCCAGTATTTTTTTTCTAAACCAGCCTCCTGTAACATGCAACGTGCCTTCTCCATTATGGTTCGATTGGCACGTTCAGCAACACCATTTTGTTGCGGCGTGTGTGGTACCGTTGTCTCATGCCTAATTCCATGCTCTGTCAAGTAATTCTGAAACATAGAATTTTTATATTCACCTCCATTGTCACTGCGAAGAGTTTTAAGTTTTTTATTTGTCTGATTTTCTACTAATGCTTTCCACTCTTTGAACTTAGTGAACACTTCATCTTTCTTTTTCAAGAAGTATACAAAAGTTTTTCTAGTGTAATCATCTATGAAAGTTAAGAAGTATTTAGCTCCACTAAATGATACACAAGGCATAGGACCACACAAATCTGTATGAACCAATTCTAAACTTTCCTTTGCCCTATTAAAAGACTTCTTCGGGAAGGATAATCGAGTTTGTTTACCTTTTATACAAGATACACATTGCTGAAAATCAGTATTATCATATGAAATTCCAATAGCCATACCTTGCTGTAATAAACTCATGCTTCTATGGTTAAGGTGTCCTAAGCGACGATGCCAAACCTCCTGTGTAGCCACACCTTCCTTCTTCGAAGTCAGAGCCAACGCGTTACGCGCCTTAGCAGTCTCTGGATCACTCGCTGATACATCCCCTTGATGCTCTGGTGACTCATCCATTGTGGGGGTCTTACCTGAACACATCGCACCTGTGACAAAAGAAGAGCCCATATTCTCCGCAAAGTTACAGCGATTTGACTGAGATTCAATGGTATCCAACTGATAAATACCATCACAGAGTGTGGCACTAGCAACTATGTTTCCTTTGAAATATATTTTACAACCGCTAGAACCAAACACAACATTGAATCCCTTTTGAACCATTGCACTTACTGACAATAAATTAGTTGCTAAATTAGGTATATAATGAACATCACTTATTGTCTTTAATTCACCACTGTTCATTTGAACACGAACTGTACCTTGTCCTTTTGTATATAGAATATCACCATTTGCAATTTTTACTTGTAATGACTTATCATACACTAGATCACTGATAATATTTTCATCACCGCACATATGTCCTGTCGCACCACTATCAATGTACCATAACTCCTTCTTGATGTTGGCTGATAGTGCAGTAATTAGGGCTTTTGAAGCGCCTGCATTATTCTTCACTGTCTTCTTTGACATTTGTGTTGCCTTAGGACAATTCTTTATAAAGTGTCCGGTCTTCTTACACCTAAAACATTTGGGCTGTTGTTTCCGTGTAACTAAGGCTACTGTATTCTCTGATTTGTCATCACGGCGTAAATTTTCCTGTAACAATTTACCCTTAACAATTTCGCTAGACAACTTAACGTTGCTATTCTCCATAGCCATTATGAGAGGATCATAGTCACTTGTTAGTCCACTTAGCATGATAACGGCCACAAAATCGTCCTCCAGTGCCGATCCTATCTCATTAAGTTGCTGCGAAATTTCTGTGATTTTATTTAAATAAACTTCCATATTTTCGCATTCATTGAGTTTCGTAGCGAACAAAGTCCTTAGAAGTCCTAGCCTGCGGCACAAGCCTTTATCTTCGTAGGCCTTTTGTAAATTATTCCAAGCTTCGTGCGCTCTCTTAGCACATCTAATATGTGGAATCGCTGCTGGACTCACCGACAATGCAATTTTAGCGAGGGCCTTCTGATCCTTTTTCATTTTATCTGCTGCGTCATCCGGTTCCTGTACCACGTCCCAGAGATCTTCATGAATCAGCGTCATGCGCATCATGAACTTCCATGAATTGTAATTCTCTATCCCTTTGAGCTTTTCGAAGCTCAAGAAATTTGGTGCAGGCGTGGACATTATATTTTTTTACAATGATAACCGTATTAATAATTTTAGGTTACACGCGGTTTCTTTTATGCCGACAAAAATTTGTGGAAATACTTGAAATACGATAAAATCAACTTTGACTTCAATTCCGTATATTACTGGGCCCATAACCTGATGGATTTTGGGCATAAAAGAAACGAAATATAAGGGATGAACTTCGATATTTATTTAGTTTTGTAAAACACACGATCACAGTAACAGGGCCGGCCATAGAGAGAGAGAACAACAGGAAGTGTCAAACTCAATTGACATTTCAATTTGACGTTTCATCTGACAGATTGACAACATTGGATTGTGTTTACTTAAAATCGTATAAAATATTTAACTTCAACAGAAGCAACTGCCGTTAGACTTTGGCAACCCAATTTCTGGAAATACGAGATCCTAAAGTAATCGAGTTTCAATAGTAGCAGTAAAAATTCTTACGTTGCCACGCGCTGAGTCGTCAGTGAGTTCATCCATTCGATTTGATACCTGCAGATTAAAACGAAGCAATTAATTTACGAGGATATCTTTATTAATTAACCAATCACAATTAAACAAAGTACTTATTGAGCTACGGCTATCGTCTGTTTGTAGTTGATAAGAGTTAAAATTGTTTATATACCGCAGAGCCTTAAGACGAAAGTCTTCAATGCGTGCGTCCTACCTGCTATGACCTACGGAGCCGAAACGTGGACACTCACAGTAAGACTGGTCCACAAACTTAAAGTCGCACAGCGAGCTATGGAGAGAGCTATGCTCGGAGTCTCTCTGAGGGATAAAATCCGCAATGAAGTTATCCGTCAGAGAACTAAAGTTACCGACATAGCTCAAAGGATTAGCAAGCTGAAGTGGCAATGGGCCGGTCACATCTGTCGGAGAACTGACAAACGCTGGAGCAAGCGAGTTCTCGAGTGGAGACCGCGGTTAGGCAAACGTAGTGTAGGGCGCCCGCCGGCCAGATGGAGTGATGACTTGCGGGAGGCAGCTGGCAGTGACTGGATGAGGAAAGCCGAAGATCGGGCTCTGTGGCGTTCACTAGGGGAGGCCTACGTCCAGCAGTGGACGAGTATGGGCTGATGATGATGATGATACAGGCTGGATAAGATTTTTTTCTAAAGAAGAAGCACTATTTAATAGGAAATTGTAATGATAGTCTGATTGGTTTTTTCCCCGTGTAGGGAATTGTAGGGAGCCCCTACAATTCTTCATGCCATACAGATCGGCATCTTGTAAGAAGCGAGAAAATATCTGACTTGCTGAGTTGTTGGGTAATAAGTGCGAGTGGAATTCATGGACTTTTGGTGCCCGGAAGGCGATGAGGCGTGTCAGAGTGGGTCACCACTTTTTGCTGGGGTGCTCCTCGACGCGACCCCATAACCTCCTTGCGGCGTAAACGAGAGAACTATATATTTTTTTGTTTAAAAGCTCAGTATGTGGAGTGTTTCTGAGAGTTTCATTGTTCGGAAACCAGAGACATGGCTCAATCTAGTTCTAACTACAGGTACATACCGCTATCTTCTTCTTAGCAATCATCATCAGCTCGTAACCAGTTGGCTGTCAATGAAATATAGAATTAAAAACTTAAACCGATTTGGTCCGTAAATCTATTCTTATCCGCAGAAAAAAAACGGAGAAGAATTGATAGATTTGGCCTAAGGTCCCTTTTGATAAATTAATATTTAGTTTTAAAAAAAGCTCAAGAGCTGGGTACCAAATTTGAAATTATAACATAGATATTGTTTTTTTATATATACAGCCTTTCTTGCTTTCCAGTCCAAAAAGTACTGGAGAAAATAGATTTTGGAAGCTCATATAAAATCAAAGATACTTACTATTCTCGTATTCCGTGATGGTGGTCCCTGTCTCATTTGATTGGGGTTACCTGGTCCATAGCCGGGCGGAAATTGCGGAGCGTTTGGACCGATATAATCCTCCAATGACTCGCCAGGCTCTCTCATGGGTGGACCACCTGGGAATCTAATAGCTTGGGAATTTTTCCCCTGAGATCCCGGCATTCCTATTGGACCTCTTGGTGAAAACCCCGTTGGTGACGGGCCATCTGGCATTCCTCCCGCTTCTCCTCTCATTGGAGCAGCCTCCTCCATTTCTTCTGGCGGAGGACCTTTTTGCATGCCCCGTGGAGGACGTCCATGCCCTCGTCCTGGCAACGGTCCCAACTCCTTTGGTGGCGGTGGCAAACCCATATTTGCTCCAGCCATATTTGGGTGAAAACCTTCAGGGAAATCTCCTTCAGATCCCGGTCCAGGAGGAGACTTGATATCACCAGGCATCGCACCCATACGGAGAGGCGAGGTGGCATCCGGATAATTCCCTGCTCCCATACCTGGTCCCGGATAATCCATTGATGGATATCCTCCACCCTGTCGTAGAGCAGTTGGATTAGCTCCTGGCCTTTCATTAGGTCCAGCTTGACGAAAATTTTTAGGATACATCCCTCCTGGAAGCGGCCCCGCCCCCATTTGAATTGATGGCCTACCCATGTTTTCTCTACCCATACTAGAGCGAAAACTATCAGGGTAAGCTCCTTCGGAACCTGGTCCTGGACCTCCCTGAGACTGACTAGGCATTCCACCCATCCGGAGAAGTGAACTGTAAGCATCTGCGTAATCTTCTGGTAAACCTGATCCTGGATTATGCGAGACCGAATACTCCCCACCCTTTCTAAGGGCAGCTGGCTTGGCGTCTGGGTATTGTCCTTGAGGTCTAGGAACCCGTTCATCATTATTGGAGTAGCCTCCTCTAGGGCCCCCTGGACTTATTCGGGGTTTCATCGGGTAAGTTCCCGGTTGGTTGAAGTTCATCCCAGAACTCATTTGGGGTTGCGAACCATATGGACGGTAACCGTTTGGGTAGTCACGCTCGGAACCAGGTCCAGGAATTTTCCCAGCTGTTTGTTTTAGGTTGACCAGCAAATTTGGACTGAATTCTTCAGCGGATACCATTTCGGGCCCGGAACGTAAATTATGGTTTGGGTACGGCGGTAGGTACTGAGCCATATCACCACCATTCTTCAGAAAATCAGGGTAATCCATTTGCGCTAAACGATCAAGTGCTTGCCGATTGGGTACGCCGTCTTCTTCGGGTTTATTCGGGTCTTTAAAATACATCGGGGGCATTTGGTTATACCTTTCCATTGATCCTTGCATGTTATCGTTGTACACGTCTGGATTTTGCTGACAAAACCGTGAAAAAATGTGAGTACGATTAATATTTTACAGTTACATTCAAAAATCCGAAAATTTCCAATAACCTTTTAGCTGAATCTGTCAAGAGCAGTTTTGTAAAAAAATTGTTTGAAATAGGAGACAACCAAAATTAACGGTCGGAACTGGCATAGTGTGTAGACCAATTGCAGTATTTTCCATGAAGAAACTGCTATCAGATCTCCGCAACCCAATTTATTTGACTGCCTGGCATTTTTAGCTTCTATTGTACCATTTTGCCGTGTTGTCGAATTTTTCTTTCACTAGGAAATTTTCTTTCAATGGGAAATTCATATCTTTTTGTGAATAAGGTGGTTTTTAAATTATGTAAATTCATACCATATTATAAGGATTGTTCATTTGGCGGCGTTTAAATGACACAAGTTGCCCCATTTCATTCCACGGACTCTGCAAAAAAAAATATTTATGTAGCATAATAGATTATAAAGTTTTATACGAATTTCAGTTACTATAGCAATAGGCTCGCCCCCTATTTCATGGGACCCTTTGGGGAATACAGACGTATCTTAATCGTATGTTTAATAATTAGGAAAAAGTCACTAGGATTAAATACTCCAATTGGTAACGTCCCCAATTTTTTTTCAAGATTTTTTTAATAATAATGATATCTGATGATGACAATACACCGACTACCGTCGGTTACAGTGTATTGTTACAGAATAATAAATAATATTACAAGCTCTGCCCCGCATTGCTGCCTGCACTGATGTAATTTCTGCTAATCATGTGGGTTTATTACCATTTCTTTCTTAGCGGCTGTCTGGACTTTACGAGTGAATACAGAGCACCTAACCTTCAAGCCACCCTTAATTCACCCTTGACTCTCATTCTTTAATCTATACTAATAATAAGCGGCGGCAGCCTAATGGCTAGGGCGTCGGACTTGCGATCATGTGGCTGCCGGTTCGAACCCCACCCATTGCGCTACCGACGTGACCCCACTCGTAACACAAGCATTTAGCTTAGTACGAGGGGTTAACAAGAATACTAGTAATGTGTGACCCACATTGCTAGTAAGCTTTTATTTAAAAAAAATAAAAAATATATAAAAAAAATAACGCTGAAGGAAAACATCGTGAGGAAACCTGCATGCCTGAAAGATTTTCTTGACGGCATGTGAAGTCTGCCAACCTGCAGTAGGCTATCGTGCTGGACTTTAGCCTAATCGCTCTCGTTTTGAGAGAAAACCCGTACCCAGCAGGAGGACAATGTAATGAGTTGATGATGAAATACTTAATACTATAATAAAGCTAAAGAGTTTGTTTGTTTGAATGGGCTCTGAAACTACCAGTCGGAATTGAAAAAATCGAATAGTATATAATAGCCACATTCATGAGAAAGGCTATAAGATAGGCATCACGCTGCGATCCTTAGGAGCGGGGCAGAGTGTGTGATGCGTGGTTTTAAATATGTTACCCGTAAACCTGGATCTTCAATGTTGCTTTGTCCCGGCACTGGCTGAAATAAAAAGTCATATGATTCCGGTAAATAACTGCTGACTGCTAAGGATCTGATGGGGTAATACACCATTTAAACTAATTATAAGGAAAACGATACAAAATAAAGAAGCCATAATATTAATACCTTATTAGGTTTTAAAAAAAAAAACTTCGAACTATTTATTCATCCCATACTCTCTAATGCTCTCTTTCTTTTTCCCACTCAATCAGTCTTTCTCCCTCTCTAACTATCTTAATATCATCCACAGCTAATATTATATCTTATTTTCTCAACTGCCATGGCCGGTCATTTTTTATTATTAAAAAATAATTATGATTATAATATAATTCTTTATATTTACCTTTACCTTTATTGACATTTACCTTTGGTTTCGGAATTGCCTCGTCTCCCCAATAAGCTTCATGCTGAAATTATCATTTTTTTTAATGAAATTGGCCAGTAATTCTCATAACATAACATACCATCACGCCTGTATTCCCCGAAGGGTTAGGCAGAGGTGTACTTATGTAAATACACCCACATTTCGCCGGTATGTTTAGGTCCCATGTAATAGGGGGCGAGCCTATTGCCATTAACCGGGCACAAATCCAGACTCCGAGCTGCTACTGGGAATTTCATAGAAAAACCCAATAACACTTTGCTCGACCTGGGGATCGAACCCAGGACCTCTAGCGTAGCAGTCGCGATTGGGACCACTAGACCAACGAGGCAGTAATTCTCATTTTTATTTATTTATTTACACACATACCTACAACTATAATCACAGGGTCTCACAAATTCAAAATTCTCAGTTGAAATTCTCAGTAGCAGCTCGGAGTCTGGTATTGTGTCCGGTTAATGGCAATACCCCTTATTCGACATTTCGACCTTAACATACTTTTTTATGGGTTAGCTCGGAAAACGAGTAGGCGAGCACTCCGATGGTAAGTAGTCATCGCCGCCCATGGATATCTGCAAAACCAAAAGGAGTTGCAGATAAACGCATCTGCAACTCCTTTGGTTTTGCAGATATCGCGTCGAGTCGAGCCTATTTAAGGAAAAGGGGAGGAAAGGCCAAAAGGAGAAGGAGTGTGAGTGTACATTAGTACAACTCTGCCTTACCGTTCGGGGAATACAGTCGTAATGGTGTTTTATCTTATATCATCATCATGTCAGCCTATTGCCGTCCACTGCTGAACATAGGCCTCCCCCAAAGAGCACCAACCACCCCGGTCTTGGCAAGCTCGCATCCAGTTATCTTATATTGAAGGTATTAAAATAGACTTACTCCAAGGCTTGGTTGGTAAGTCAAAGGTGACGGCTGCCATTGTTTTGTACGCTGAAATAAACAATAATGTTGTTAAACTTTTGTGTTATTTTAACCCTACCACATACGGGCCGTTTTCTCTAATAAAAATCAAGTTCAAAGGTTTTTTTTAAATAAGCTTTAACTAGCGTTTCGGCTCTAGTTGTACGCTTTCAAAAAGTTGATTCTATGAAGAAGAATCCGGCAAGAAAGTCTATGGAACCACCATGTATAAGTAAATATTACTCGTTTATGCAATGCTGAAAAACTTATTGCTTATACATATAGGTACTTACAGCTGCTATTTTTTGTTTCTGCAAAAATATATATCCATTAATATCGTTACGTTAATGAAGGACATATATATATATACCGGAGTTTAACATGCCGCTTGAAAGTCATAGTAATAATAATATGTCTACTATATGTTGCGTCATAAAGGTGACTTCATCTTTAAGACATAGAATGTGGAAGAGAAATTCAATATCGCAAGCAGTGGTCTCGATAGCTTAGTGGCTAAAGTATCCGGTGTACTTGACGGGAAGGATTCAGGTTGGACTCCTGCCTGAGATCGTATTTTTCTTTTGAAAATTCATAACTTTGTGAAGAATTGTAGCACTCAATACCAAATGCGTTATAAGTAGTTAATGCTTCAATTCCTCCTGTAGTTTTTGTTGTTTTTTTTTTCGATTTATGAAAAAGCGAAAAACTAATTTGGCATCCAAAGCGAGGCTTAATAGCGTCAATTTTTTTTAAATTGGTCCTTACCTCCTTTTTTCCTCTTTCCAGTAGATTCCTAGAATATGCCTGAAAAAGAAAACGTTTTTAATAAGCTTTTACTCTGAAGCCATATAATTTATCTAATTACGTAGGTGTATATATGACTGCCTCATTAGTCTAGTGGTCCCAAGCGCGACTGCTACGCTAGATGATGAGCAACGTTTTATTTGGATTTGTGCCCGATAATACGCTCACCCCCTATGTCTTGGGACCTAGAACATATAGAGATGTGGATCTACATAGTACACCTCTGCCTTACCTTAGGGAATACAGGCGTGATGGTATGTTATCTATGTTTTGTCTATATCATGCTTACATCTTCTATTTACATTAGGTTTTTGTACATACCGCCCATTTGTGTGCGTCATCTTCCCACTGTAAAAGAAAGAAAAGAAAAGAAAAATGTCTTTGTATGTATGTATGTATCTTTATTAAACTTTTTTAAAAATTACATTTTTAAACAAGGCCCCACAAAACCGTTTTCACGGTTTGTCTGTGGGAACAGAAAACAACATAAGCACTAATTATTATAAGACTTAATTAATGACTTCTTTGGTTCGAATACAGCAGGTAGTTCGGTGCGTATACAACAGTTAGAGGGACTTAAGGAGAAATTCCTTAAGCAATTTCGCAAATTTACTTTTTTTGGTTTCACTTTATTATTCTAAGAAATACAATTTAGTCGTTTACAGCCCTAGACCCCACACTAGGATTCCCTGTGTCGTGGGGTCTAGTCTCTTCCATTCCGAGACTATAATATAAAGACAATATACAAGACAATTTTATTATTTAGGTTGGTAAGTTACAATCTTAAAGTAAGTACTTACTACTATTATTTGTTAGTGTACATGCCATAACCTTAGTTTATAAGGATGCGTTCACATTGGTAGAATTAATTAAATCCAATTATCTATAATTATACGGAATATATACCAATATGCTTAGTTACAGTTAAAAAAAATAAAGCATGTGATGACTGTAATAGAGCACAATATAGGTCGTGCCAACATTTTAAAAATGTCATCACAAAAATATAAATGTAAACGCTAAAGCGGCTGAAAATAATTATTAAAAAATTACTTTAAACAAAAAAGTAAAACCTTCAGGTTGGTGAATCTTTCGGTGACTTCAATTTGAGTTGTTTTTGCCACCGACTTCCCAAACTGTTTTAGACATAAATTTAAGTATTTTATAATTTTTTGAAGGCGGTTTTACTTATTTGTAAAAAGTAATTTTATTTTATTATTTTTAGCGGATTTTTTTCTTTATAAGTAGGTACTTGTTAGCCAACTTAACGCACTGCTCCAATGAGACAGCGATGTTTCGGAATAAACGATAATATCATCGATGTAAACAATTTTTTGATTTTTGTTGATTTTTTTAAACTGTTGAACGGATTTCGATAAAATGTAAACGGGACCACCTTTGAAGTATGACCTACCAAACAAAAAAATAATCATCAAAATCGATCCATAATTGACGGAGATATCGCGTAACAAACATACAAAAAAAAACATACAGACGAATTAAGAACCTCCTCATTTTTGAAGTCAAAAGTGAAAAACTGAAAAACTGAAATTAATTCGATTCTTGCCCAATTTCCTAATTTCCCAATTTTAAAGAAAATATCCTCTATGCAGAGAATAACAACAAATTTTAAACATGTAACCTTTTTTGGTAAAAAAATAAATATTATAATTTTTATTTAACTTACATCAGTCATAACTTTTCCTTCTTGTCTGTCCTTAAATTAATAAAAAATATATTATTACTTTGTGGTACATTCCAATGAAAGAAGAAAAAGAAGAATACATGCAGCGGAGATAACAATGTTGAGGTGGATGTGTGGAGTTACTAGGATGGATAAAATATGGAATGTATTTGTTAGAGGAAATTTGAAAGTGGCGCCAGTGACAACGTTAAAAGGGAATCGTTTGACTTGGTATGAGCATAGTGTAAGGAAATCTAATAGTGGGGCAACTCGCCGTCTAGACGGGTCAACGATGAGGTGGGTTGTGGGGCAGAGCGGCGTCCCCCCGACCCTTAGTCGCAGGCGTCCCGTCCGCCCGACAGGTAGTGCGCGTCGGTACTGCGATGAAAGTTTGGCTCGCGCTAGCGCTAATTATGATTTATTTTACAATGCGTTCTACATGTGCAGTTTACGGTTGTTTGTCGGCATCGTACAGAAGTAATAGTGAAAACTTGAGATTTCATTGATTTCCAAAGGATGAGAATCGGTAAGTGCCTACTAACCTATTATACCTAAACAAATATTATCTCTACTTAAGGGTATTACATTGCCGAATGACCTTGAGGATTCGGGTTTTTGTGCTAGTATTTGTTAGTTCAGCGCCATCTATCGACATTTGATCGTACTCAATAAAAGGAACTGAAGATTAAGCAAGAATACAGATGAGTCGCAGTGTCGTCATCGTATTTACCTATTTTATTCGTTCTCTGAAAGATTTAAGACATTTTGTTCCTCTAGATAAAAGTCTTGTACGAGTTACCTACATCTATAATTATTATAGGTAATTCTTGTTTATTTTGAAATAAGGGATACGTAGGTACACCTTTCTACATATAACTTTAGTACCTAATGAAAATAACTAAGGTGAACTGGCTTTAACCATTTATTTATATTTACATATAATTGAATACGGGTGCCACTATAATTATGATATATTCTGAGGGTCTGATGATGATCAAGTAAGTGCTTATAAGTTCTCAGAAACGGAGATAGCTAAGATGAGCTGGCTTTCAACATTCATCTAATTGAGTGTGGGTGCTACTACATGATACATTCTGACGGTCTGATGATGATCAAGTAAGTGCATATAGGTTCTCAGAAACGGAGATAGCTAGGATGAGCTGGCTTTCAACATTCATCAAATTGAGTATGGGTACTACTAGGTACATGATACATTATTCACTTTACTTTTTGGAACGAAGTTCCTTATCGCGCGTTGCGAAAGGGGGCTAGACGGAAAAAAACGACATGCATGTTTGTTTCTCGTTACAGAGAAAAAAACATGCAAACAAACATGCATGAAATGCAGAAAGTTTCGAAAGTCGAAGTCGAAGTCGAAAGTCGAAGTCAAAGTCGAAGTCGAAGTCGAAGTTGATATGGGTGTCAATTTCAAAGTTTATCGGGATGCTAATTACGAAAATGACATTAATTTTGAAATCCAAGATGGCGGACATTATTTTCTTTATAAATTGATAATGAATAACGTCCACCATCTTGGATTCCAAAATTAATATCATTTTCGTAATTAGCATCCCGATAATCCTTGAAATTGAAACCCATATCAATATTTAGTAAAATAATGTCCGCTATCTTGGATTTCAAAATTAATGTCATTTTCGTAATTAGCATCCCGATAAACCTTGAAATTGACACCCATATCAATTTATAAAGAAAAATAATGTCCGCCATCTTGGATTTCAAAATTAATGTCATTTACGTAATTAGCATCCCGATAAACCTTGAAATTGACACCCATATCAATTTATAAAGAAAAATAATGTCCGCCATCTTGGATTTCAAAATTATTGTCATTTTCGTAATTAGCATCCCGATAAACCTTTAAATTGACACCCATATCAATTTATAAAGAAAAATAATGTCCGCCATATTGGATTCCAAAATTAATGTCATTTTCGTTATCATCACTCCGGGAAACCTTGAAATTGACACCCATATCAATTTCTTTATATAAATAATGTCCGCCATCTTGGATTACAAAATTAATGCCATTTTCATCATCAGTACCCCAAGATACCTCGAAATGAACACCCGTATCAATTTATTTAAATGATGACATGAAAATACGCAACTCCTATTGACCTGATCTCGCATTGTAAAGACTTTCCGTACAATAAACGGTCAGCTTGTACTGGTGATTATGTATAGCTTGTTAAACCTAGGTATCCAGTATAAGCTGACCTCGCATTGTATAGACTGTCCGTACAATAAGCGGTCAGTTTGTACTGGTGATGTAGGTATAGCTTGTTATACAAATCCAGTAATAGGTATCCAGTATAAGCTGACCTCGCATTGTATAGACTTTCGTACAATAAAAGGTCAGCTTACTTACGAGGTCAGATAAACTAGTATCTCAGTCGGTACCTACTTAGGTACTCCGAGGTTCATTCAAACTTTGGATAACATGATTATTATCTATAATCCGAATTAAAATGATTAAAAAAGATTGTCGGCATTTAGAGCCAGACAAAGGAGTGCGCCCGTAGATTTCATTACACTATGGTTAGTCTATGATAATGATCAAGAACAAAAACAAAATTATAAACTACTTTAAATATATTTACAAACTTAATTTCTACGTAATATTTATATTTGTACTATTTACGATATTGCTTAATTCAAAAATCATTCAAAAATCATCACTTTTGTAATTTATTTGCAAACAATAACGCACGTACAGCCCACCCGTCGCAAGAGTAGTCGAGACACTGATATTCGCGTCCTGAGTATGCATCACGGGCATTGCGGGGGTGCTTCACGGGGGGCGCTAGTGAAGTTTCGGGTTTTTCTTTATTATGTAAAAATATTCAAAGAAATAGGAAAAATTAAACAATACAAGTTGTTAAGTGTGTCATTACAAATTTTTTGGTATAAAATTTACGACAAACTATTAAGCGGTTAAAGAGACAAAATGCAATTTAGTTTGAAAAAGGACTATTTTCTTCGATTTATTTTAAAAAAATGGGGCAATATTATGAAAAAATTAAACAATACAATTTATTTGTGATGACCTTAAGTATAACATATATTTTTTATATGGCAAAGGCACATAAGGATTCATCTAGAAACTTCTTTAAACCTAGGGTGTTTTTGGGATTTGAACGATGTAATACCCTTAATAAACAAAGTCGCTAGCCGCGACGCTGTGCGTTTACTTCTAAATTATTTTAACCTTCCAATGGATTTTGATACGGTTTTAACTACCATTTAGAGAATTTTATAATATTATAAGGCTGAAGATTTTGTTTGTTTGATCGTACTAAAGTACTGGTCGGAATTGATTTTATATTTGTGTTGTATAGTCCATTTATCGAGGAAAGCTTTAGGCTATATAACATCACGCTATGACCAATATAAGTGGCGCATAAGTGAGAAATGTTGCAAAAACGGGAAAAAAATATTCCTTTTGAGCGCTTCCGTTGCGTGCGCTGCGTAAACGGTTAAAGTTATGCAAAAATATTGTATGACGGAAATCTTCCGCTTGAAAGGTTCTAAAAAAAGTCCGCAACAGCATAGGTCTATCTTTTAAGGTTGACTTAATAATACCCTTTTATGGTAACCGAATTCTACAAATGGTTAAATATGCTTCTTCATACACAACTCAACCGTCATCGGCAAATGTTTGTCTGCGGGAAAGAGCTTATAATAAGACTGTTGATATATTTGGTGGTCTCCAAGGAGTTCCAGATGATGTCCTAGAATTTTGCAAGGAATTAGAAAATAGACTTATCGATTCATTTCCCACATTCGTAGGGGACGTTGGAGAAAGCTTATATAATCGCCTAACTCAAATTAAATTTTCACCTCCGTGTGATTTTTTCCCATTGCAATTTTTAATTCTTTTGTATGTGAGGATGAGAATCAATTATATTGTGAAATTTAACAACCGAAAATTAAAATCATCAAGCAATAAATGTCGCAAATATTTGTCAGTTCAACCTACGAATAAATAATACCATCTCTAAAGAGATAAACAAACTGGAGATTTTAACCCCTGTTTTATTTAATCACTTGGGCCTGTTGCGAAGAATAAACAATAAATCGTGAAGGTAATATCTTGCTAAAAATCAATACTACTACTAACACATATATTAATTTGAACCTACAATCATTATCACCTGTAAATCACCTTTCAAACAAAAAAAAACTAAATCAAAATCGGTTCATCCGTTTGGGAGCTACGATGGCACAGACAGACACACACACACACACACACAGACACGTCAAACTTATAACACCTCGTAGTTTTTGCGTCGGGGGTTAAAAAGTCAAAGTAAGTCCTTGAAAAATATTTTTTGTGACAACCCTAAGCTATTTTCAATGTCTAGACGATTGTCGGCGTTTCGACCCAGACAAAGGAGTGCGCCCACTATAGATTTTATTACACTATGGTATGAGCATATGATGATGAGGGATGAAACGCACGTAACTAAAAGAGTTATGAGTATGAATGCAAAGGGATGGAGGGGTAGAGGGAGACCAAAGAAAAGATGGATGGTGTAAAGTCAGATATGAGGAAAAAGGGGTTGAATGATTTATTTATTAAATTAATTACAACGGTTGTGTAACCAATTACAGTAATATATAAACAAGGCTAACAACACTTTCATAAATTCCTCTCACAGTACTTCTGACATACCAATAAGATCTTCGACCATCTATCCGCAAACAAATCATCTGTTGGATTAGAATCCAAGAGATCATTAAGCGCGGCCATAGTGCGAGGGATTGGCGACTTAGCATGATGAGATGACGACTAACAGGGATGATTGGAAGAAATGCATAGGCTACTCCAAACCTAAATAAATGAGATTAGAATAGGTACATACCCCTTCTTCCTCCATCAACTCTTTGAACTCGTCCCACTAAAAAAATATGTTAGAGTAGTTATTGTTACTCAGTATGCGACTATTTAACTCAAACTTAATATCATTATTATTATTGATCATCGTATCGTATTACTTACACAGAATTATTAACATTAATGTATTATTAACATATACAATTATAAAAAACCTAAATATGGGCACTTAAGTGATTTTTTTCTTTCTTTATTTGTTTTTAAAAGTAAAGTGAAATGTATTTCTAAAAGTAAGTATACAGTTTATTAAAAAATTAATTCAAACTCACCTTGTTGGTTTCAGTCAATCTTTTTGGCTGAAAAATTTTATGTTTTATTTGGCATTATCGTACTTGAATTTTCTTACTTGTCAAGCATTTTTTTTATAAAGAAGCAATGAAAACATTTTATTTCAGACTCTCACAGACAGCATTTTAGATACATGCCATCACATATCTATGTTAACATTTTATGTTTTTAATATCGTAGCTGAAAAAGGAGTAAGGTTGAAAGGGACTCACCAATTCATTTAAATTGAAAGTGTCATCGTCTCCATAACCTCTTCCATCAGAAGGAGGAAACGGGCTTTCACCCTCCTCATCTGTCTGAAACAGCTTATTTTATTAAAACTAGCTCTGCCGAGCGGTATCAATCACTGTGCCTTGCTCCTGAGGATCGTAGCGTGATGCTAGATAGCCTATAGCCTTACACATGAATGTGGCTATCATATACAAAAATATTTTTTCAAATGCGACTGGTAAGAAAGAAAGAAAGAATACATTTATTTGCACAGAATACGGATGGTACCAGATTTAACAATGATGCATAGTTCAAGCTATATGGTATGGTGGTAGTCCTAGGGATTAGCGTGTTTAAACAAACAATTTGTTCACCTTTATTTTACTATATAGTAGTGACTTTGCTCCGCTTCTATTGCTCATAGCGTGATGTTATATAGCCTTATAGCCTTTCTCGATAAATAGGCTATCCAACACTAAATGATATTTTCTATTCGAACCTGCCTGAGAATAGCGCGTTCAGTAACCAAACGAACAAACTCTTCAGTTTTATAATATTAAGAAGAGGCAAGGTTCGTTGACCCTGCAATCAAAGGAGGAGGATCTTCCGACCAAGCAGGTGTTTTGCCTGGCGGGCCACGATGACGGGAGTTTGTATGAGTTTGTACGATATACCTATGCTAGTCGCGCAGTAAACTGATTGCGCGATGCAGAATTTGTTTCGACGTAGTTACTATGTAACGCGCTAGATGTCGCTATTATTAATTAAAAATAATTTGTGCCTTGCTAGGATCGAACACGCGAACTGACTCTACTCACTAAACCAAAAGTCACGTTAAATTGAAAATATAGAGGTGAGCTTAATTTTTTATTACTTACTATTCGCTGCTCAACTTCGAAACCTGCTCGTCCCTGAAAACATGAATAAAATATACTAAGTTACTTGACTGATTATACAAACTCACTAGTGACACACGCGACTTACGAATCGTTAGGTCGTAGGTTCGAACCTAGACAGGCGCTTTACTTTGTGTAAATTATTTCATGACCACTGCTCCCAGAAACGGTAAAGGAAAACATCGTGAGGAAACCGGCATGTCCTAGAACCAAAACTTCGAAGACATGTGACATCTACCAACCCGCACTGGGCCCGCGTGGTGGATTACGGCCCACTCCCTCTCACCGAGAGGAGGCCTGTGTCCCAACAGTGGGAACATTATAGGCTTATTATGCTTATGCTGTGTGCATACAAAAATCAATGATC
This sequence comes from Subacronicta megacephala, assembly GCA_958496365.1. Classification (NCBI taxonomy): domain Eukaryota; kingdom Metazoa; phylum Arthropoda; class Insecta; order Lepidoptera; family Noctuidae; genus Subacronicta; species Subacronicta megacephala. The sequence goes on along the minus strand of OY292539.1, from coordinate 3,151,862 downwards.
AAAACGTCGTGAGACAAAATACAACCTGAAAATGTCTAAGAGATTTTGAAGACTGTGGCATGTGAACTGGACTGACCCTCACTGGGCCAGTATAGTGGACTCCTCTCATTCTGAGGAGACTCCTAGCAGCGGGAAGGTAAAAGATGATGATAATGATTTTCAGATGAATTGGATCAATATATACTCACAGCTTGTTTGATTGGCGGGCGTTTCTGGAAGATTAAAATTATTATAAAAAAAATATAATAACATACCATCACGCCTGTATTCCCCGAAGGGGCTAGGTAAAGGTCAGTGTTGGCATTAATCGATTAATTTTTTAATCGATTAATTAATTTGATTAATTTTAATCTGATTAAACTTAATCGTAACTAAATTAATCTCAATTAAAATTGTAATCGTAATCGCGATTAAGACAATTAATCATTAATCGTTAATTTGATTAAGCAGATTAAAGTATTTTTAATAACAAGAAAAAAAATCATTATTCTATTTTAACCTAAAGGAGATTCTATCTGGCGCTACTTAACAGACAAACAAACAACAAACTTAAAGTTATGGATGCAGTCTGCTCTGAAAAACGATGACTTTTTTTATTTTAATTCGGATTTATAATCTTGTTTTCCAAAGTTTGTATGAACCTCGGAAAGAAAGAAAGAAAGATAATTTAGTTTGCAAATATGAGTACAAACTACAAAATGAAGTTATACCTGAATAAAGTTCAACCATATTTTACCAATCGGAGTAAGTAGGTACCGACTAAGATGCTTGATTACCTGACCTCTTACTGTACGAAAGTCTATACAATGCGAGCTCACCTTATACTGGATATGTATAACAAGCTATACCTAAATCACCAGTACAAGCTGACCGCTTCGTGTACGGAAAGTCTACACAATGCGAGGTCAGCTTATCGGGATGCTAATTACGAAAATGACATTAATTTTGAAATCCTGATGCTTATTAGCATCCCGATAAACCTTGAAATTGACACCCATATCAATTTATTTACAAAAATACTTTCCGCCATCTTGGATTTCAAAATTAATGCCATTTTCGTAATTATCATCCCGATAAACCTTGAAATTGACACCCATATCGATTTATAAAGAAAAATAATTTCCGCCATCTTGGATTTCAAAATTAATGTCATTTTCGTAATTAGCATCCAGATAACCCTTGAAATTGACACCCATATCAATTTATTTAGAAAAATAATGTCCCCCATCTTGGATTTCAAAATTAATGTCATTTTCGTAATTATCATCCCGGTAAACCTTGAAATTGACACCCATATCGATTTATAAAGAAAAATAATGTCCACCATCTTGGATTTCAAAATTAATGTCATTTTCGTAATTAGCATCCCGATAAACCTTGAAATTGACACCCATATCAATTTATTTACAAAAATACTTTCCGCCATCTTGGATTTCAAAATTAATGCCATTTTCGTAATTATCATCCCGATAAACCTTGAAATTGACACCCATATCGATTTATAAGAAAAATAATTTCCGCCATCTTGGATTTCAAAATTAATGTCATTTTCGTAATTAGCATCCAGATAAACCTTGAAATTGACACCCATATCAATTTATTTACAAAAATAATTTCCGCCATCTTGGATTTCAAAATTAATGTCATTTTCGTAATTAGCATCCCGATAAACCTTGAAATTGACACCCATATCGATTTATAAAGAAAAATCATTTCCACCATCTTGGATTTCAAAATTAATGTCATTTTCGTAATTAGCATCCTGATAAACCTTGAAATTGACACCCATATCAATTTATTTAGAAAAATAATGTCCGCCATCTTGGATTTTAATATAAATTACATTTTCGTAATCAGCACTCCAGGAAACCATGTAATTGACACCCATATTAATTTATTTCGAAGAATAATTCTGGGAAATTCCCACGGATCAGGTCAGATCAGATCGGTCAGGTCGGCGCTGACTAACACTTTTATTGAACTAGTAAAAAAATCTGGTTATCATTTTTTTTCATTTTCATTCTGGTTCCTACAATATTAATCATACATTTTTAATCATGATTAAGATTAAAAATTACGATTAATAATCGTAATCAGCAAAATTTTGATTACGATTAATTAATCTTAATCGAAAAAGCTACGATTAAAATTTTTAATCGTTAATCGAATTAACTTTTTGCCAACACTGGTAAAGGTGTTCCCAACTTCCCACCCACAGTAGCCCGATTCACGTAATTAAAACCGTAGCGATGTCGCAGCGACTTAATCGTTGAAACAGTTTTCCAGTGTTATGTGAATACTGTCAAGCCAACGTTTTAGAATCATTCTTGCCCAACGAACATGTGTGAATACTGTTCAACGATTTTTAATAGGATGACTTCTAAAATCGGTCCCATCAACAGGTGTGAATATATATTTTTTTTTATGGTATAACTCGGCAAACGAGCAGGCGAGCTACCTGATGGTAAGTAGTCATCGCCGCCCATGGACATCTGCAAAACCAAAGGAGTTGCAGATGCGTTGCCGAGCCTATTTAGGGAAAGGGAGGGGAAGGAGAAAGGGAGAAGGAAGGGGATTGGGGGAGGAATTGGGCTTCCGGCCCTCTCGCTCACCGAACGAAGCGCAGTAACGAAACGCTACTACTCGGACGTCGGTCTTCTGCGAGAGTGTGGTACTTCCCCGGTCAAGCCGGCCCATTCATGCTGCGAACAGCGTGGCCCTACCACAACATAAGAATAGGAAAACTGTTTCAACGATTTAGTCGCTGCGACATCGCTACGGTTTTAATTACGTGAATCGTTCTACAGTTCACCGGTATGTAACAGAGGGCGAGCCTGCTGCCATTCACCGGGCACATTATTCTAACTCCGAGCTGTCCGAAAAACCAATAATACTTTGCTCAACCTCGGAATAGAATTAGGTTCTATTCCTCTAGCGAAGCTTGAGCTTTCGTAACTACCTCATTAATCTAGTAGTCCTAAGCGCCACTGCTTAGGACCACCTCAGATCAAATATAAAGTAAAGATGGAACTTTGCGAACAAAGAAGTGAAGCCGGCTAAAACTACGCCATACCGTGTACAACACGCAATTACACGCACACACGTATACCGAAACTACGCCTTATCTTGTCAGTCGAGCTTTCGATAGCTCCATAGCTCGACTGACAACATAAGGCGTAGTTTCGGTATAGGTACGTGTGTGCGTGTAATTGCACTGCATGGCGTAGTTTTAGCCGGCCTCACTTCTTTGTGATGGGTTTTTGGTTAATATAAACGATTGATGTATTATAAAAGATATATTGTAAAACGCACACACCATTAGAAGACACAGAATATAGAGAGAGTAAAAAAAAACAATGCAACAGCCACAGACACTAAATACTTATGACAGTGACCAACCAGTGCTAATATTGTTATAGTTTATACTACCTTGTTACAATAAAACTAATACCAGGCCTTAAACTTAGGCAATATTAAATAGTTCATTTACAAATTTATCATGTTTTACTTTTGCTAGTGACTTAGTGAAAACATCAGCCAACATATCTTCAGTACAAACATAGTTCAAGTTAACAATCTTCTCATTTACCAAGTCCCTAACAAAATGATGTCTTATATCTATATGTTTAGTTCTGCAATGAGATCCTACATTTCTATTACACATTTTCTGAGCAGACTGATTATCATTATATAAATTAATTTTACAAGTCATACCAGAACATTCATTCACAAAAGTTTTCAAAAACAAAGCCTCTTTACATGAATCAGAGATTGCCATGTATTCGGCCTCTGTGCTCGAGAGTGCCACCGTTCTCTGCTTTCGGCTTTCCCAGGATACAACACAACTACCTAATTTAAATACGTACCCAGTATACGATCTACGGTCCAAGTTATCTGCACCCCAGTCGGCATCTGTATAACCTGTAATATCCATACAGTTATCTTTTGCATATGAAAGACAATAATCTATTGTACCCTTTAAGTATCGAAGTACCCTCTTAGCGGCTTTCCAGTGACATTCAGTGAAACAGTTATTGAACTGACTCAAATAGCTCACACTGTGTGCTATGTCAGGTCTTGAACACACTGCTAAGTACATTAAGTACCCGATGAGGCTTCTGTAGTCATTATGACAATCCTTATCTTCTCCTTTCTCTAATTTTAACCCCACTTCCATAGGAGTCTTAGCTGCTTTGCAATCTGACATTTTAAATTTATTCAGAATCCTCTTTATGTAGCTTGACTGATCCAATGTGAATTTTCCATCATCAGTTTTAGTGATCTTCATACCTATAATCTTGTTGACAGGACCTAAATCTTTCATTTCAAATTCACTCATCAGCTGTTTCTTGATAATATTCTTCCTCTGAGATGTCTTTAATGAAAATAATATAATATCATCAACATAAAGTGCTAATATAATCATTTCTCCATCCTGATTATAAGTATATACACATGGTTCTGAAGATAACTTCTTAAAATTCAATTTATTAGTTAATACATCATTTATCTTCTCATTCCAAGCTTTTGCTGCTTGTTTTAAACCATAAATCGCCTTATGTAGCTTATACACTTTATTTTTATTTTCTTCATCAATGAAACCCTCAGGCTGTTCCATGTAGACAGTTTCAGTGAGGTTCCCATTTAAAAATGCTGTCTTGACATCAAGATGCTCAATTATCATATCATACTGTGCAGCTAAAGCTAATAATATTCGAATTGTGGAATACCTGACAACAGGTGCAAATGTTGCATGATAATCTATTCCATATCTTTGAGTATAGCCTTTTGCGACAAGCCTAGCTTTATATTTCAGTAACTCATTATTTAGTCCTTTCTTTTTGCTGAAAACCCATTTACATTTTACGGGTTTGTATCCCTCGGGTAAATCCACCAGGGACCAACATTTATTTGTTAAAAAAGAATTGTATTCATCAGATATTGCTTCATACCACTGTTCAGCTTCACTGCCACTCAGTGCTTCCTTCACTGTAGTAGGTATATTTTCATCCACTGTCCCTGCTAGTCCAACAAATTCCATAGAATTGTCAGCATCTTCAAAAGACCTAGTATTTGAGTCCTCAGAATCAATGCTTGAGGAGCCTGGAATATAGGAGGAATCCAATGAGTCATCCATGTCATGTGAAACTTCAGTTTCATTCAGATTTAGTGTTTGTCTATCAACACTCGTGTCAACACCTGTCTCATCAGAAATTCCTACAGGTCTGGATGGTGTAGTAGTCCTGTTATCATTGAGAAGCAATATCTTATCTACAGATTTATCCTCATCTGCCACCACATTCTTATTAACAAAATAATTTTCTAAGAAAGTTACATGCCTCGCTTTTATACATTTCTTCGGACATGTCGGGTCTATTAGCCTATAGCCCTTTGTGTCATCACAATATCCTATAAATATGTACCTTTTACTCCTTGGATCGAGTTTTCGACAGTTTTCAACAATAGCATAAGCTATACAGCCAAATACACGTAAATGCTTTACGCTAGCCTTTTTAGAAGTCCATGATTCCTCTGGAGTAGAATTCATCACCGCTTTTGTCGGTGAGAGGTTCTTCAGGTATACAGCTGTGTTAGCAGCTTCCGCCCAATAATGTTTTCCGAGGCCTGCATCCTGGAGCATACAGCGAGCTTTATCCATTATTGTCCTATTGGCTCTTTCAGCAACTCCATTTTGTTGACTACAGTGTGGCACTGTGGTTTGATGCTTAATTCCACACCTCCTTAGATATTCCTGAAAAACACCATTTATATATTCACCTCCATTATCACTTCTTATTATTTTAATTTTTACAGACTTTTGATTTTCAACTAAGGCTTTAAATAATTTAAATTTTTCAAACACCTCATCCTTTGTTTTCATAAAATAAATAAAAGTCTTTCTTGAAAAATCATCAATAAATGTGACAAAGTAACGCGATCCATTTAATGATGGGACTGGCATAGGACCACATACATCAGTATGCACCAACCCTAATAATTCTTTGGACCTGTTAAAACTCTTCTTTGGAAAAGGCAACTTAGTCTGCTTGCCCTCTATACAAGCAATACAAGGATTAAAATTAGTACATTCAAAAACCATACCTGAAACTAATCCATTTTTCATTAGATTCATACTCCTTTTGTTGAGATGACCCAGTCTTTTATGCCAAACCTCTTGAGTGACTTTAAACTTGTCATTTGAACTCCCCTTCGCAGTATCCAGCAAAGAAATTTTAGTTCCCGACTCATCACTGACAGAATTCATGGCAATCTCCGACCTAACCTCACATTTTAGTACATCCTCAATAACATTTAGTTGATATATGCCATTGAAACAAGAAGCAGTAGCAATAACTTCACTACCACCTAATATTTTACAGTGATTTGAACTAAAAATAACATTAAATCCCTTTCTAACCAACTCACTTACTGATAATAAATTGGCAGACAACTTGGGAATATAGTAAACATTACATATAGTTGTAATCCCATTTTTCAAGTTCACTTTCACTTTTCCTATTCCTGCAGTTAACACCTTCTCTCCGTTAGCTACATTTACCTCAACAGCATTTGTACTCTGAAAATCACACATTAGTTCCTTATTATTACACATGTGATTGGTAGCCCCAGAGTCAACATACCAAAGTTTACTTTGCACATTCACTGATAGCGCAGTCAACAATAATTTCTCCTTACACAGTGACATGGGTAAATCAGACTTCTCACTCCGTCTTTGCTCTTCCAGAAGTAGTTTTGATTTGACCGCCTCACTCGTTAACTCCATATTTGAGTTTTCGAGAGCCATGATGAGAGGATCAAAATCATCAGTCAATCCACTGAGCAATATGACTGCGATGAACTCATCATCAATAGGTGATCCGATGTCAGATAGTTGTTGTGCTAATTCTGTAACTTTTGAAATATAGCTCTGCATTCCTTCCATCTCCTTCAACTTCATACCGAACAATGATCTCAAAAGGCCCAATCTTCTGCATAATCCCTTGTCTTCATAAGCTTTTTGTAGTTTAGTCCATGCTTCATATGGAGACTCCGCATTCCGAACATGCTGTAAAGCAGACGGTCCCACGGAAAGACAGATTTTAGCTAACGCCTTTTGTTTTTTCTTTTCATCTTTGCAAACTTCTGTTTCAATGCATTCATAGAGGTCTTCATGCATGAGAATCATTTTCATCATGAATTTCCAGTTGTTGTAATCTCCGATTCCTTTTAATTTATCTATTGGAATACCAACAGCAACAGTACAAGATGAAGAAGCCATTTTGATAAAATTTTGCCGGTCGGTGTCGTGTTACGTCGTATAGGATATAATAAATTTTTATCCGTATTCCGAAATATCTTATATACAGCGCAATGTAGATGTTTCTGGGTTACTGGGCCCATAACCTGATGGGTTTTTGGTTAATATAAACGATTGATGTATTATAAAAGATATATTGTAAAACGCACACACCATTAGAAGACACAGAATATAGAGAGAGTAAAAAAAAACAATGCAACAGCCACAGACACTAAATACTTATGACAGTGACCAACCAGTGCTAATATTGTTATAGTTTATACTACCTTGTTACAATAAAACTAATACTTTGTTCGCAAAGTTCCATCTTAACTTTTTATTTGATCTGAGAGGATCACTAGATTAATGAGGTAGTTGCAATATTTTTTTATTTAACAAGAGAAAAAATCGATGTAGGTACTAGGTATTTAATACTTACGGCTAGATACTTGGGTAGCGGATGCTGAAATTAAAACAATATTAACTATCATCATAGTGACAAGATGTATTGTGTACACGTGTTTAGGGTTCATGACATTCGCTAAGATCATGACAAGCTGTGGTCCAGACTGACAGACGTTCAAAGATAGTTCTAAATGATGTTTTCTGTACATTAAATTAAAATAGTGCAGTGATAGCCTAGTGATATGGCCATTTGACTGCCAAGTCAAAGGTCTCGAGTTCAAATCCAAGGCACGCACCTCTGACTTTTCGAAGTTATGTGCGTATTAATAATTAATTATCACGCGCTTAAACGGAGAAGGAAAACAACGTGAGGAAACCGGCATGCCTGTTTTTCTCGATGGCGTGTTAAGTCTGCCAACCCGCAGTAGGCTAGCGTGGTGGACTATAGCCTAATCCCTCTCGTATTGAGAGGAGACCCGTGCCCAGCAGTGGGACAATGTAATGGGTTGATGATGAAATTAAAATTCCATTCCTTTTTTATGGGTTAACTCGGCAAATGAGCAAGCGAGCCACCTGATCGTAAATAGTCCATTTACATCTGCATTACCAAAGTAGTTGCATTTAGCGGGTAGCGTAAGAATCGCACTTACAACCACTAGCTTCTGCTATATAATATACTACTATAGTACTCTATAAGGCAGAATATAATATAAGTGAAAACACCAATAAATATAATAACTGAGTTGAAATGTTTTGAACATCATCATTATTTTGTGCTACGTGTGGGTTTTTTGTTTCTACGAGTGTATCAAATACAAGTACTTACAATAGGGAGACCGTTTGGTGGTATTTTCTGTCTGTATTGATCACTGTCAGCGAAAACGTATCCACTGGGACGGTCATTATACTGAAAAAATAAGATCCGGTAGAGCGTCAATGAAACAGTGTGATAAGGGAGCGTTGTGGAGTGAAAGAAAATGTAGTAACTAGGATTGAGAAAGGTGTGTTAAGATGGTTTAGTCATGTAGACAGAATGAATAAATGGAGATTGACGAAACAAGTATACATGGCGAGTACGGATGGACGAGTTATAAGATAAAATATAGGTATATGATAAAGGTTAAATAATATAATTTAAAATGTATAACTCTAATATTAAGCTTATATTTTTTTATTATTTTGATATTAATAACCATTTAAATTGCAATGCCTTGACAGGCAACTAAGTTCTAAGAACCTCCGTATTGTTAACATCTTCCTGTACACTTAGTTTGCAATAAAGAGTTTGAATTTTAATTTTAATTTGAGTTGGATGGGGATGGCCTCGGCGAACGTCGCAACCAAATTGCGGATGTCCTTAAAAAGGCCAGGTTCAGAGCACCCTAAACCGACGGTCATGCATGAAGAGATTAATGAATGTAGATGGAGTGAAAGAAGTGTGCCAGAATCGTAGCAAGTGGAAATCTATAGTCTCTGCCTGACAGGCGTGTCAATATGTATGTATGTATGTAGAGCGTCAATGTTCTGGGTAATATAATCAATATCACCATACCCGGCCAGTTACAGGAGCTGGAATATATGTCGATTTGTGTCCTCTAACACCCATTTCCTGAAATAAAAAAGAAATATGAGAGAAAACGTTTCCATAAAATAAAAAATAAAAACATCTACATCATCATTTTCCTATTCCCAGTTTATTTGTGGTCAGTGCAGCATGACTTTTTATTCCATTCATCCTTGTTAGTCTGCCTTGTTCTATCATATCTCATTTAACACATTCCATACATCTTTTCGTTGGTCTTCCATCATTCCACATTCATATTCATTACTTCTTTAGTCACATGCGTTTCATCCCTCCTCATCACGTGCTCATACCAAGACAAACAATTCCCTTTCAACTTTTGTTTATCTGGCGCCACTTTCACAATTCCTTTATTATATTATTCGTTCCTTATTTTTATATTATTCCCTTATATGGTAATTTTTTATCTTCACTATTTGTAACTGTTCTTACATTTTACGCAACTATATAAGGGGCAAGTAAGAGACACTTCCATACATTTTCATGACACACTTATCACAAGGTAGGTAAAATTAACTCGTTTCACTGCGCCGGAGATGTCGATTTACTTTTTCAAACATATTTGCATATATCGCACTTCAGCGTAGCTTTATGGTATCAGATAAACTCACCCTGTGTATGGCATTGTTTAGCTTTACTAAATTATACTTAGGTATATTAAAAAGCGAAAGATTGTTTCTAATCAATAAACTCTGAAACTACTAAACCGATTTTAATTATCATTTCACCATTAGAAAGCTTCAATATTCCCGATTAACATAGGCTATTTATTATACCGCGGGATAATTTGTATCCTATCCCGGACGAAGTCGCAGGCAGCTCTCTAATTATTCAAAGCCAAGGTCAAACTTACCTTGAGGTCATCTTGGTCAAAGAATGATGGAAACTCTGAGGTATTTACGGAATCGAAGACATTTATCAATACATTGAGTATTAAAATCCATGGTACTCTCAACATGTCTCAAGTGAACACTGAATTAAAAACCCATAAACTTCAACTGAAACCAATTTGAGGGTAATCGAAAACCATAAAAATAGATAACATGATAATTGAATTGTATTCTGTAATTCAGCTCATTACTGTGTCATTTTTGGTAAGGCTCTATTAGAATTAGAATGAGGCGGGATAAAAGGCCACATTTTGAAACCGGAATTAGCGTACCGTAGCCTACCGTACCAGATTTTCGACAAATTTTCAAAGATTAATTACTGAATTTTCAATCCATCGTAATTTTATGCATGACAAAAATACGTACAAATAATATATAATTATATACACATAAAATACCCACTTCTGGGTCACAGGCCTGCTCTTATTATTTATTTTATTCTTTATTGTTACCATGTATAATAGATAAATAAATATACAAAGTTTTTGTATTTTGATTACATACAATGGGCTACCTCATCCCGATCTGCGATTTCTTCCAAGCAACCTTTGCATGGACACCAGTGCAGTTCACTTGACAAAACTAGGATTGTTTACGGTGCAAAACAACAAAAAAAATGAAAATATATATTAAAATTAATAGATGTCTTTATAGATATTTAGCATTCATTAATGCTAAATATAATAAAAACCTACATAAAAGAACTCGACACCTTTATTATATATCTTTTTGTATTTTTTAGGCATTTTCCATGCAATGATTATTAAGTTATTTTAGTGAAGGAAAAATACGACCGAAATTTGCCTTCACATTTTTAATTTTACGTCTTTGAGGTGACGTCTGTGACATCTGTTGAAAATTTGATTCTCAACCGACATGACATGCTTTACAGCAAGTACGATGTCGTACGATGCCACCTTACCTTTTAACTAACTTTTTGTATTTTTTAGGCATTTTCCATGCAAAGATTATTAAGTTATTTTAGTGAAGGAAAAATACGACCGAAATTTGCCTCCACATTTTTAATTTTACGTCTTTGAGGTGACGTCTGTGACATCTGTTGAAAATTTGATTCTCAACCGACATGACATGCTTTACAGCAAGTACGATGTCGTACGATGCCACCTTACCTTTTAACTATCTTTTTGTATTTTTTAGGCATTTTCCATGCAAAGATTATTAAGTTATTTTAGTGAAGGAAAAATACGACCGCGGGCAGGATTCGAACCTGCGTCTTCTCGCAGACTCGTGACTCCCGTAAAATTAAAAATGTGAAGGCAAATTTCGACTAGGCGGGTGGGAGTCGCGGTGGCTTAGCGGTCATAGCGTCTGGTGTACTTAACCAGAAGACGCAGCTTCGAATCCTGCCCGCGGCCGTATTTTTCCTTCACTAAAATAACCTTTATTATAGATATATTAAATAAATTTACAGTACCTACGGATACAGAAAGATAAAGAAAGAAACATTCACATGAACAATTTCACCTGACTTTACTTTGCGCAGTCGTGCAAATTGAACACTTTTTCGAACTCTTTTCCTCACTTTCACAGTCGATCAGGGAGGAAATGAGGCTAAATGGTTTAAACCTCCGCCCGATCGCAATAGAGAGACCAAAAAACACAAAATGGACGAACGCTGAAAGGATAGTAAAGAATAAGGAAAAAAATGCCTTTTAGATTGAACATCATGTAAGTTTTATTCAGAAGTTCTGCCTGAAGTTGAAAAAATTACCTGTTTCTTCCATAGGTTTAGGCACGGGGTACTAATGTACACCCGCAGTTCTTAAGAGGAGTGTCCTTCGCCAACGATACATTGTTGTCATTGTTGTCGCCGTCTCTAGAGGTGAAACAACAATACATTAGCAACATTTCCGCGCGTATTTCTTATGTTTCGAAATTTGGAGATTACTCTTTAAATAGAGCTATTACGTAGATTTTTTTTTTGTCAATGGATATTCATTATATTATCTGGGAACCCCATGAGTCAAAATGGTTTTGTATTGATACATTATCATGAAATACTAGCATAAAGTTGGGCCGTTTTTAACCGAAAATTAGCAATCTTTGACCTCCTATAACTTTTTAACCGTATATTGAAATTAAGTGTGACGTACTAGGACCACATATAAATTTTAATGATAAGATTGATACTTTACTGCAAGATTTCAAAGACAAGAGAAGAGAAAGAAAATTCAATATACGACCGAACTAAACTACTTTTGTATGGAGCGCGCAGCAGAAACTATCCTCTTCCTATAATCCGGCTCCAATATTTTTATCAAGTTTTTGGAATTAAGCTTGTTATTTCTTTCCTTTGCATTTACTTGATAAATAAATACAGTGTTTGCCAACATAAATAAATTTATCTCTGCGTAAACTCCCAGTCGATACATTCTGTTCCTCCATCATTTTTATCAGAACATGAATGACATCTATAAACAGCTGCCGTGTCGCAAATTCTCTCTCTGAAAGTGAAAAACAGTGAAAACTGTTTACTTTGATCACACGAAAAAGTTCCTTATCTTTATAGATATTGGATCTATTTTGACCGTAATGGTTTTTCCCGGGTCTAATTTATGAAAAAATCCACAAGACCACATTGAGGTTTAAAATAAGTAGAGATGCTAATGCCAATGGCTTTGAAGAGTATGCACCTCAATCATGTTTGGCGTAGTGGCAGAGCGATAGGGTCTTGCGGCAAGGGTCGTGATTTCGATTCCCGCATGGAACAAAATAATATTTGTATTGACCTGTCATAGGAAACTAGACCTTATAGCCCGGGTCTGGGTGTGAAAATTTATGTTTCTAAGCGCACCTACAATCGAAGAGACAATCAATCTATGTGCGGGCTAATGCTTTTAACCAAAATGTTATAGGTAGTAGTATTAATAAATATTTGAAAAAAATTACCAAGTATTTCAAGACTCATCAAGATGTTGTAGTACGTAAGTAGAACAGATTTAATATTTTATTTTTATTTTTCTATTATTTCTTCATGCACCGTTGGTACAAACGTTGTATAAAGGCGGTCTTAATGCCATTAGGCATTTTGCTACCAGACAACCTAAGGGTGATACAGAGGTAAATACTACAGTAGTTGTCTACTCGCTAACTTAATAGCACACAATATTTTCTTGTTGTAGGTACCTTCTCTTGTACATTACAACTTAATATCCCAATACACACACGACGAACTAAATATCCCGCAACGTGAGCATTTCCAATCGCCTCCATATCAGCTATACGGACGCATTAAGCGATATTTATCTAGCCATAAAGACGCCATTTTGTGCTCTGTTACACGAGCTCACGCTGGGCCGTGGCTATTCAATTTAGTTCGTGTAACAGGGTGTTTATGTTAGATAGTTCTATATTCCAAAAAAACATAACATGTTTACCTACCTAGATATTTTTGCTAAACGGTGAAAGTCTAAAATCCCGCAGTAGGCTAACGTGACGGACTATAGCCTAATCCCTCTCACTTTGGGATGAGACCAGTACCCAACAGTGGGACAAAAATGGGTTGATGATGATAATGACTAATATTTTAATTTAATGTTTACATAGGACTTGAGGGTAAGGTGATAAATCCGCTGATACAGCGATCACCAAGATTAAGCTGTGCTTGCTGTGGTCGGTCTATTGTTTTTTTTGACAGCAGACTTCCAGAGCTGCTACTGGGAATTTCATATAAAAACCCATAATACTTAGGTCAACCTAGGGATCGAACCCAGGACCTCTAGTGCGCTTAGGACCACTAGACAAATGAGGCAGTCTACTACAACATTTGACAATTACAATAGATAAACATATTAACTTGAAATAAATCATATGAATCTCTGAAAAAAGATATTTTCATATCACCAGCACGAAAACATTGTAAAAATAACGAGATTTATGTGAATATCACAGACATAAAAAGAACCGTCTGTATTAAACTTCTACCAATTTGTTACTTTCTTTTCATCGAGTTTAGATAATAATGTAGGTACCGAAAATATATGTTTTTGATGTTGTTGATAAATCACAGTTTGGAAACTTTGGTAATACACACTTAAGATATCAGTTAATGTACTTTAAACTTTATCTGAAATTTATACTTCTATTAGCGACTTGCCTCTCAGGGTCGTGTCTAAGTTATAAGTGCAATGATCAACAGAACTGCACGGTTAAGCTACGCCTGCCGCGGTCAGTCTATGGGTGGGTGGCAATTCTTAACAAATCGAGACCCCGTCGAATAACCCGTGAATCGGAGAGCACATAAAGCCGTCGGTACCGCTTGTCTTACGTGCACCTATGATTATCGTAAGTGTTCGTTAGAAGCACAAAAGAACAGACTCTATCGTTCGAATACTTATCCAGAAATCTAGTTTCGTAGAAAAAATACTGATATTCAGCCGGATCTCCTTAGAGTGCAAACCAACCGCAACATAATTGGGAAAAGGTTTGGAGGATGATTCGAAATATGAAATATGAAAGTGATCCGGCCGAAATAAATAAGCCGATCGGAAGCTAGCCGTTCCGAACTACCTCGGTGATAACATCGTTTAATGAAGTGTTTTAATACATAAATATCGAAATTAGTAAACAAAATAATTAGAAATGTGAAACATAATACGACTCTAATTATCATTGCACCGACTCTTTCTATTAAAATTTACCACTTCTAAACCACTTGCAGACAACTTCCGATCGGCTTACTTATTTCGAACAAACTGTACTCCGCTCAGGTGGAATCATGCAATAGTTAATTATTAATAATAAGTATTATGTAGTGAGTTCACTGGACCATATCATGCTAGAGAACTCTACTAATATATTTTTTAATATCTACAAATATAGTAGTTTTCGTCGGCAAACAATTTGTCCCCACCATTAGTCACGGTCGCTGGCAACGCTGTCGTTATGACACGTCACGTCAATTTGACAGATTCTAAATTCAATTCAAGAAACCAGAAGAATAGAAGGTGCACTTTATATATTTTTCCAAGTGGTAGAACAGGGTTGATTGGTATTTTATTCGTTAAAAATAAGGAGAATGTAATTAAATATAATTTGACTGCCTCGTTAGTCTAGTGGTCCCAATCGCGACTGCTAAGCTAGAGGTCTTGGGTTCGATCCCCAGGTCGAGCAAAGTGTTATTGGGGTTTTCTATTAAATTCTCAGTAGCAGCTCGGAGTCTGGATTTGTGCCCGGTTAATGGCAATAGGCTCGCCCACTATTACACGGGACCTAAACATACCGGCGAAATGTGGGTGTACATTAGTACACCTCTGCCTAACCCTTCGGGGAATACAGGCGCGATGGTATGTTATGTTATTATTACAATAAAAAGAAGATAAAATTGCAAGCAATAAACCTTCTGCGAGTAATTTCGTAGCAATTTATTTTACAGTCACATTCTCTTACAATATTAACAGATGACATGTATTCTACTATATTTTTCATCATTACGCCGCGCAGCTGTCGAATCTTTTTAGAAAACGAATATGAAAATTGAATTTGTTTGAAATAGTTATTATTGAGTTATTTTTTTAAGACATATTGAGGCTTCAGAAAAGATTTTATTGAAAGTGACAATTATTACATTTCTTATTTATGGCAACTTTATCAGGAAAAAATAATTGAAATTTGAATTCGGCGGCTTATCGAATCTCTCTTTTAACTACTTTTTTTATAGGTACATACAAATTGAAGTAATTCCAACATCATTTTTATATTTTAACTAAAACATGGCTTAAAATTACTTTTATACGGTAAAGGGTAAAAACACCTATTATCAACAGTGTCATTTATGAGTTGGCGAATAATTAAAACTTAAATAATTAACTCGCAGTCCGTTTTACATGCATTTACATTTTATTAGCTCGCAGCAGACTACCAAGGTTTTAATGTGAATAAATTAAAAAATAAAACAAACAGAAGCTCCCGTTGCGGGGAAAACGGGACGCCATTTTTAATTAAAGTTCTCTAGAAGTCTTATTGCCGAGTAAATAATTTACATAAAAAATATGAAGGATATTGATGTCGCATAATCTCGTAAGTAATATTAAAAAAAAAAAAAATAGTAAATATGTTATAAGAAATACGCACGGAATCTACAGATTCTCTATAGATTATTATATTGTGGTATAGTTACAGCAATATAAAATACCTATAGCGATCGCGCGCTCGCGAGGTACACTCTTCTTAACAGTTCGGTAGAAATACTTTTTTTTTTAACTAAGTAGGTATGTATAAAAAAGATCATTACATTTGAGTAAGACATGTTTATATAACGTTTTCAGGCGTCGCAAACTTCAGGGCAGAGATTATATGTTGGTAAATTAAATAAAATCTTTAGTTATAGTAATAAAATAATATAGGTATAACTTTTATAAGTCTTTTAGAACTATCATGTATTTGTCTTGATTTAACACGTAAAGTTTTGTGAAAGAAGACAAAGCATTATAGCTAGGTATAGAAAACTTGTAGAACGTTTAATGAATAAGAATACTAATTCAAGAAGAGACTTACCAATAGCTTGACAGAATCCCCACTCAACACCTTTGGTTCAATTTTCACTTTTACACAGCTCAAAATAATGATGTATTTCTAAAAGAAATTCAATAATAATTGTAAATATGCATTGTAACCAAACCAAGGGGTTATTTTAATCTCCATTTTCTCACAATGGTTTAATTAAGTACAGGTGTTCAAAATAACTTGGCTGGTCTGAAGTTAGCTGTTCCGTAAAATCACTTTATTAAGTCTTGTATACCTACATATACCTAATTGTACTATATTCTGATACATAAATTCATCTTTCTTTCTTTCTTTCTTTCTTTCTTCTATGTATAACGAAATCAGTAAGGAAAATAATCACGAATGCGAAACATTTAGGTACAACACTACAACTCCAATTGTCTTTTTATTAAAATTTACCAATGCAAACCCATTTGCTGGCAACTTCAGACTAGCCAAGTTATTTCGAACTACTGTATCTAACTACTTACACTCACCTTTTTCACTGGTGGGTAGGCAGCAACTGATGGCCATAAAATAGGTTACCTGCCTACCACGAATCAATTAACTCGTAGGTCACAATTAAAAAAAAATCCACCAACACTAAACACGATTCCTTTTTTGGATTATATTTTTATTTTATCAATTTAATAATTTAAAAAGAGAACAGACAAAATGGCGCCAAATAGAAACATTAGACGGATCATAAACATTCAAAGTCCAGTATTATTAAAACAAAGAAGTGATCATTGTACGGTTTTTCAATGCATTTAAATTGACTTATTTATTCCAGTCCGCCTTGTTTATTTAACTTTTCTACTTAACACATTCACTCTAATGAAAAACTTCTCTTTTGTTTTTTTTTATGAACTTAATAAAGGCAGGTAGACACGTTCTCCTGTTATCCCAAGGAGTTTGTACGTAAAGAGTTCTTTTAGTATACTTGGTAAGTATTTCCAAAAGTCAAAAGTAGTTGTAAATAATACCATAGTGTAATGATAATACCATAGTGTAAACTATGATAATACTATTAAGTGACCGTTTGGGCTAGCGACCTACCTCTGCGCCTCGTGTTGTGTGATCGATTCCCACCAGTACGCAGTGCCTGATTTAGAGTTCTGACCGCCCTAGGCTAACTATGAATATGCGCCCCACAATCTTTCCTGTCCTATCAAACTGTCAGTGAGTAGGTAAACGAAAGAAGAAAGGAACCAAATAATTTCAACACTGTTTTTTTAATCTGTTTATTTTGTCCTAAAAATATACTTACTCGTACAAGAAGAAATTTGAAAAAGATGTTAAATACTTACGACAATTGCTTTACTTTGAGAATTGAGAACAGTGCCTGATTTAGAGTTCTGACCGCCCTAGGCTAACTATGAATATGCGCCCAACAATCTTTCCTGTCCTATCAAACTGTCAGTGAGTAGGTAAACGAAAGACGAAAGGAACCAAATAATTTCAACACTGTTTTTTTAATCTGTTTCAAGTTTCAAGTTCTTTATTGCTTTCATGTGTTACAATAGGTGTTATATAGATATGGACAGGTACAACATGAAACCCCGTAAGGGCACTGCAACATTATGTAACAAATAATACTTATAGCTAATTTAAACTTTACGTTTCTCTCGTCTTATAGTAGGTATCATAAAAAGTTTTACATTATAGGTACCTACTTAGGTATTACTAGTAGGTTTATTTTGCATTAATAAGTAATAATATTGAACATTTATATGTGGATTAAACTAGTACTAAAAAATATATATATAAATTGTGATCTTATCACAACAAAACACATTGAAACATATTTTGTTGCTATATTTAAAATTTATTTTAAGTTTGTCAACTTTCTAAATATTCTGAGATGGAGTAAAAACAATTTTGTATTAAATATAGTTTAAGTTTTTTATTAAATAGAATGAATTTGGTTTCTCGTTTAATTTGTAGTGGAAGTTTATTGTAGATTTTAACTGCCATATAGTATGGGCTATGATTTAACATTTTTATTCGGGATTGTGGGAGATAAAGTCTATTTTTATGGCGCGTGTTTAAATTATGGGTATCTTTTGTATGGGTATGGGTATGACTTTTGGAAAAATGTTTAGGTTTTTGAATACAAATGTACAGATGTCATGAATATAGATGGATGGTAAAGATAAAAGATTTAATTTTTTGAAGTGTGGCTTACAGCTTTCTGTATTATCAATATGAGCCAGAATCCTAACACATTTTTTCTGCATTATGAATAATTCACCGGCGTCAACACTATTTCCCCATAGCATCACTCCATATCTTAGCCATGAGTAAGCATATGCGTGGTATGCTGATAGTGCTGTTTTTAAGTCTGTATTATATTTTAAATGGAGAAGGGCATAGGTGAATTTAGTTAGTTTAGATTGTATGTGTTGTATGTGCGATTTCCAATTTAAATGCGTGTCTATAATAATACCGAGTAAGTTGAATTCTGTGACTATTTCTATGGGCATATTATTAAAAATTATACTTGTATCTAGGGCAGGCTTTTTATATGATCTTAATTGAATTATTTTAGTTTTTTTGTAATTGACTTCTAAGTTGTGGTCCTGTAGCCAAAGCGTTACATTGCAAAGGGTATTATGTACAATGGGGTTCGGGTCACAATTATTATCACATTTAATGAGTATAGAGATATCATCAGCAAACAATACTGGGAGTGCTACTTCTTTATCTAACATTTTTGGAAGGTCATTTATGTAGATTAGGAATAATATGCAGCCTAGAACGCTTCCTTGTGGGATAGAACAGGTTAAATTTCTTATTTGGGATCGAACTGTGATGATTTCTTTTTTTTCGGTGTTGTGGTCCTCAATCTGTACTATTTGTTTCCTTTCACTTAAGTAAGACTTGAACCAAAGGTAAGCTGGGCCTCGAATTCCAGAGCCGTATAGTTTCTCCAATAATATGTTATATAATACTTTGTCATATGCCTTTGACATGTCTAGTAATAAGCCTATTGCATATTTTTTATCGTTTATTTGTTGGAGGGCTGTTTGAACGTATTTATAAACTGCAGATGTTGTGGACCTTGATTTCCTGAAACCATTTTGACAATCGTCAAGAATATTAAATTTTTCTAAGAAAAGATTGACTCTATTGCACATAGCTTTTTCATATATTTTTGAAAAGGTTGGTAGTAGGGCTATGGGTCATAGGTACCAGGGGTATCACTTTCATCTTTTTTGTATATGGGTTTAACGAGGGAAATTTTTAGTAAATCTGGGAATTCTCCACTTTCGAAGCTCTGATTTATTAAAAAAGTAAGTAAGTTTATTTTGTCCTAAAAATATACCTACTTACTCGTACAAGAAGAAATTTGAAAAAGATGTTAAATACTTACGACAATTGCTTTACTTTGAGAATTGAGAATCAATATATCAATATATATTATATAAAACTGACCAAGTGCGAGTCGGACTCGCGCACGGAGGGTCCTGTACCATTACGATTTAGGACGTATTAAAAAAAAAGGGGAATTTTTAACTGCACCTCTATTTAGAAATTTAAGCAAACAACATTTCTCCACTCACCGTAAAACAAACACACAAAAATTTTGTGTCGAGGGCTAGACACAATTTGCATTAATAGAAAAAAAGATATTGTTTTTAGTAGGTCACCCGGAACTCAACTACTTAGATAAGGTTAATTTCTTCTTTCAAAAAATGGGTAGATTAGGTTAGGTTAGAAAACTGTGAAAACTGTGACCTCCTACGACTTGCATAAATAGAACAAAACTAGTCATTCAGTAAAACAGTTAAGCTTTAAAGACCTAACAGTAAAGTATAATTGATTTATTTGATGAACAAATTTAGAGTGCAATTCAGTATTTTTGGTGGTAATTTCGAATATTTTGATTGAAAAAAGGGGATTTATAGTTAAAGTATTAAATACCACAAAAAAAACTACTTACTAAATCTTGTTCAAACCAATTTTCGGTGGATATTTACACGGTAATGTACATCATATATTTTTTTAGTTTTATCATTCTCTTATTTTAGAAGTTACATGGGGAGACACACACATTTAACCACTTGGAAGTGTCTCTCGCGCAAACTATTAAGTTTAGAAAAAAAAGATATTAGAAACCTCAATTTTATTTTTGAAGACCTATCCTTAAATATCCCAAACGTATGTTTTTGAGTTTCAGTTCGCAGTATGGGGAACCCCCAAAAATATTGTTTTTTTTCTATTTTTGTGTGAAAATTTTAATGCGGTTCACAGAATACATCTACTCATCAAGTTTCAACAGCATAGTTCTAATAGTTCCGGAAAAAAGTGGCTGTGACATACGGACGGACAGACAGACAGACAGACATGACGAATCTATAAGGGTTCCATTTTTTGCCATTTGGCTACAGAACCCTAAAAATCAATGCCACTTTTCGTTGTAATTTTAAAACTCAAGAACGGGCTGACCTATCCAAACCAAATGTTTAGGCTTTGTTCGGACTATTTAATAGGTGGTTTATGTGAAGTTTGCACAAAATCGTTCGAGCAGTTCTTCATATATATATAGTACAGAAAGGCTAAGAAACCACGCGGGCGAAAAGCTAGTATTATATAAAATTCCTTTTCCTTGCTTTCTCGCTGGCGAATCTTTCCACAATATTATCAAAATTAATGTTTTGTAAAAAAATCATTCTCAATAAATAATAGAGCAAGTGCCGTAAGTCTTGTACTGTTTAAAATGTAACACCTTTGTATACACTTAGTTTGCAAATAAATGTTTTGATTTTGATTTTGATATTGTTTTACTCTTTTTAATGGAGATAAAGATTTTTCATCGCTGCAATTTCTAAGCTCATTGTTAAAAAAACTCTTAATATTATTACTACATTCGGAAAAATAGAACCAATGTTTTGGCTTTTTAAAATTGCAGCAAACTTTTTTGGGTTTAGTTTTTGTGGATCAACGAAATCTTTATCTTTTAATAATTGTGCCAAATGGACACACTCGTCAGGAAATGTGTCTTCCATATCCAAAGCATATAGTTGTTGCAACTCTTTCGCCTTGGTTCTTATGATGCGATTATCATTTTTTTCAGGTAATTTCTATAAGAAACCAAATTTTGAATTTATTTCGGTATAAGTAGATAGTTTGTCGGTTTTTTAACTGAACTTTGAGACTATCAATGGCAGCGTGATATTTTTCGATGATGAAAGATTGTTTTCCTTCAAATTTGATGTGTCCCGCTTTTTCTTCGTCAAAATGGAATTTGGTTCCGCGCGCCTTTTGGATTGGGCGAGTCGGGGGCGCGGGGCGGGAATGTTATTTTAACGCGCGTAAACCCGTCAAGCGATATATTGTAGACATAATGCAAAATCTGTTGTTTTGCCAACATATACGTGCGTCAGTGTATTTTCCCAAAATTACCCAATAATATTTTGTAAGTAAGTCTCATCTCAGCGACTCGCCCGCCGCCCCCTTGGTACTTGCGCCCTAGGCTTTAGCCTTATTAGCCTGTGGGTAAATCAGGCCCTGCCAGTACGCTGTACTTCATGTTCGTACACATTGACCGCGGCCTAATATACCTCAAACACAGAGTGCCTTGAACATTCTTGATAAAAAAAAAACTTGAGTATAACGATGATACGTAGTACGTTTATGAAGGTAACGTAAGAAATAAAGAACTACAATGACATGCGACTGAATTCAATGTTTTTTAACGTGTAGGTACTAGGCACCTAATGTAAAAATATTGTATTATAATTTGAATATGTAAATACTGTAGTAGGCATGATGACTGATTTTCAAAAACTGATCTAAAATATTCTTATGTATATACTATTTCCGAAAAATATTTTTTTTCTGCAATTAAAAAAGGTTTTTGATACAAAAATGCGATTTTAATTCAATGTTTTTAAATTAGCGCGAAAACGGTCCCTGGTGTCATGGCGTCTGCTTATGACGTCACTTCTATGTTTTGACATCGTATACAATAGGAGATTAAGGCCGGGTGGTAAAGCAAATCCCACATAAATTTATTTTTTTTAAGTAGTAAATAGTAAAATTAAAATCTGAGAAAATAAATTGATATTGTTGAGTATATATTCTAGGGAACACATACAAGGGAAACAAGATTTGATAAAGTTGGCTCGATAGAATAAATTCACAAAGATACCTCTTTTTTTGTAATTTTATCTTCCATTTTCGGTTTTATTCTTAAAATAATAAAACCGAAAATGATTTGACATCATGTTTTATTTACTAAAATAAAGTTCATAGATAGCTCGAGAGATTTTACCCGATAGATTTTCTTTATTACATTAAATTTTTAATCAATTATTCAAGTAACTTACGAGGCGAGACACTGACTGAGCCTGAGCCTCGCCGAATGGATCGTAAATTACCTACTTTTAATAAACGGTTCTTCACTCCTACGATGGACCCACATGAGAAATGCAATGGCATGTTTGCAGCCTCCTTGTGAGGCAACGCAGTCATGGCATTCTACCGATATAACTTCTTCCTTTACTTCGTCAACTATTAACGTCAGACCTTGTGTTCTGGGCAGATTTTTGATTTAACTATAAGTACATAGATTTCCATCGCGTTTTAACTGAACGTAGCTAATCGCGTCGTCCCCAAAAGATGGCCTGGAGGATCTAAAACAAAGAAATCGATAGGAAAGCATATTTTATAAAATCAAAACATTATTAAAACTAAATATACGAAGCTGTGCTTTTTAAAAGTGATTTTATTTTTAAAATTATAGTAGGTATAATACAAATAATAATAAATAATACTTACATTGTAGTTTTAACATTTCTAAATTCTGCTGAACAGAACTCTTTGTTTAATACCAGGAACTGTCCCAGCATTAACAAATCAATTCTGGGCAAATTAGAGCTGTTTGCCTTGGTAAACCCTTGTTCCATTACTTAATAAGTTCTTACACAAGTTGTAGGACAAAAGCTAAGTAATATACAATTAGGAAATACATAATAAACAATTTTAAGCGCGGAGATCGTCGAAATTCGTACGAAATTTACGTGACAGCGACAGTTCAACATAGATGTGACGTAATTGAATCTGATTGGTGTTCAACTGAACATGGCGGACTAGTGTATTTTGTAGTTTTATTTTATCAAATAAATTAATAATCCCGTCTTATAAATAAAAATAAATATTATTTTCTAAACATATTAATTATATTTCAGTATATGAACATATTATTTTAGTAATTCTTGCTTACTGTCATCATGCCTGTTATCTCTAAAATATGTCATAAAAAAATCATAATATATCATTTAACAAGAACTTAAGAAAAGCGACATCTATGCGACATCGAATGAACTAGCAAATCATTTGCGACGTTCACGAATATTTTTTTTTAGTTTAGCTACTGTTGTTAAAAATAATCCCATTTCAACCCACTTGGCTATTATAAACAAAGGTAATTTTCTGTGTAAATAAGTAGGTATATAAATATTTGAAGAAACGAAAGATTGTCATGATTTTAAACCATATCGCTGTCGTAATTATGCTTTAAGCGACACTATAGTACGTATAATAACTAGAGGTGGGGAAACATAATGGATGCACACATAAATATATACAAGTTAAGTATAATATTATATATTATATAAAAGACTAGCTTTCCGCCCACGGCTTTACCCGCGTGGATTCTCGGCTTTTCTGCATTTTTTTTTTTCCGTTTTTGAAACAATTCTCATTTATGCTCCGCTCCTACTTGTTTTAGCGTGATGATATATAGCATATAGCCTTCCTCGATAAATGGGCTATCTAACACTGAAAGAATTTTTCAAATCGGACCCGTAGTTCCTGAGATTAGCGCGTTCAAGTAAACAAACAAACAAACTCTTCAGCTTTATAATATTATATAGTATAGATTAATCAATTTAATTTATTTTTGACTTCTTCTTCTTCTTCTGCTGGCGGATCAGCTTGCTGGTCAACTTGCTGCGCGTCGGCCTCCTGCGGAATGCACCGCCTCTTGGCTGACTTTTCTGGGCTCATGGCAGCCCGCAGCAAGAAGGACAGTTTGCTGCAACTACTCGGATTTGTATCCTCGTCATCCCTAACAATAAAGTTATAAAAATAAGACACGCTACGGTACCTCTACCTACCTATTCATTATTTGTATAGGTAAAAACTAAAAACTCGACAGTGGGTCATAAAAGACTAATAAAAAGTTCAACTTCCAGGCTACGTAATTTATATAAAACTGACCCTCTCACTCAATATTATCACTATTGTAATTAAAAATACTGGTACAAGTTTGTTCGACATAAGTAAGCCGATCGGAAGTTATCTGCAAATGGTTTAGAAGTGGTAAATTTTAATAGAAAGAGTCGGTGTAAAGATAATTAGAGGCGTATATGTTTCACATTTCTAATTATTTTGTTTACTAATTTCGATATTTATGTAATAAAACACTTAATTAAACGATTTTATCACCGCGGTAGTTCGGAACGGCTAACTTCCGATCGGCTTACTTATTTCGAACAAACTGTACATGTTGTACAGTACAACATGTTTAATTTCGTGAAGTTTTTAATGTCAAAGTCAACGTTTGGCGCGCTCGACGCTCTCGCTAAATCATCAATACTACTTCTAACAAAAAAAATATATTTTTATCTTGCACGGGAATCGGAGAATAAAATATTATAATATTATATAGGTTTTTTTGACATATATTCATTAAATAATGATGATACATATTAAAATAATTATAAATATTATGTCAAAAGTTTGCAACAAAGTTTTCAAGTGTCAATGTCAAACTTGATCGTGATTCGTGATTCGTGCGTGATTCGTATTCGTGATCGTGGTTCGTGGTGTGGTGTGATTTCGTCCGTGAGTGCAGACGTAACATATTTAATCAATGTAAATACATACCAATTGTAAATTTCGTGTAATGATTTTCGCACTTCTTTCAGTTATTGATTACGTACCTACCTATCTAAGGTTCCGTTCCTGTTTGTTTCAGAAATTTTGACGCAAAAAGAAAAGGAAATTGGCAACCATATTGGAATGATGGTTATTTGTTGACAAATTTTAACCTAGTGTGGTTTCGTGTAAAAATGCAGATTCAAATGATTTACAGACTCGTCTCGTCATGCTGCTATGGCGTATTCGGAACCCTCTGTTTTGTGAGTTTGTGTGTGTGTGGGAAAGGTTGCCTGTAATTCTATCCTGTAATCCACTTTAATCAACCGACTTCAACAAGGACTGACAAGGATGTTCTCAATTCGTCTGTATGTTGTTTTTTTTGTATGTTTGTTACGCGATATCTCCGACAATTATTTATTGATTACGATGATTATTTTTTTTGTTTGGTAGGTCATACTTCAGAGATGGTCCCATATAAAGTTTATCGAAATCGGTTCAGTGGTTTTAAAAAATAAACAAAAATCTATTATCGTTTACTCCCAAACATCGCTGTCTCATTGGAGCAGTGCGTTAAGTTGGCTTACAAAGTTTAAATTATTTTATTATTTTTTCAATGCGGTTTTACTTTTTTGATAATATTATTCAAGTACTAACCATGAAAATGGTGTGGCCGCTACCTTGGCATGATTTTAAGGCTATGGGGCCTCTGGGCTGTATACCTAACAATGATTGTGCTTGTTTTTGGGAAGCACCTTTTATTTTACTTGTAACTAAAAATATTTACTTTGGCTATTGATGCTTTTGTTATGTTATAGCTACTTGGTAAATAAATAAAAATTTATGTACTTACTTATATTTTAGAATTCTGGCGCCTGTGCCGGCGTCAGTGCCTGTTGTGCCGGCGCTGGTGCCTGTTGAGCCGGCGTCGGTGCCTGTTGTGCCAGCGCTGGTGCCTGTTGTGCCGGCGCTGGTGCCTGTTGAGCCGGCGCTGATGCCTGTTGAGCCGGCGTTGGTGCCTATTGAGCCGGCGCTGGTGTCTGTTGAGGCGGTGCAAGGGACTTTGCCAGGTGTTGCCGAGCAACCCGCCGTGATGCGGCACGGAAGGCTCCGTTCAATCCAGCTGCACCTTGAAAGGCGTCTGGCGCTACCAGAGGTGTTCGAGCGACGTCATTCCGTGTCTCCCCACGAGCTGCCCTCGAAGAGAGGTGGCTTGTAGCCGTTGCGACCGGCGAGGCTCGTCGCCCACGTGGATTACGCGACTACGAACTGTATGAGTTCCCATATTAATCAAATTGAACTACTCTACTAGTAAATATGAGGACAGTTTTGGTACAGAATACAGGTGATTTATTCTCGCTAATATTTGGAATTGGACCGAAAGTTATTATAATGAAAAGTACAATGGTCATTTTTGCTTTACGCTATACAAAAATTATGTTTGTAAGCTGGTTTAGAAGTTTAGAGTGGCCAATTTTGATAGAGTTCCCCAATTCAATGAATTATTAATTAAATCATTTTGTAATAAATAGTCTTTCCCTTAACTGAGTAACCTGTTACAAAAACTGACACGCAAGTGGTAAGTTATTAAATAACATTTGGCAAAGTATTAGATAAGACAATCTTTGCTGTGCTCATACCCTAAGCACAGTCAAGAAAAAACTGTCTCGTCACTGATTGTGGTCAAGAATATTAAAACACGCCTCGCGTGTAACCCGCACTCGCGTAGCATCGTAAAAAACACGCCGGGCGTGTTTGCAGCACAGTCGTATGATAAAATATGAAAACACGCCTAGCGTGTGCGAGCCGCGCTCGCGTTACATTAACGAAAACACAACATGTGTGTTTTTCCAGCAGTCAAGAACGTTTGTGAATGCCTCGTGACACACCGCTTGTTCCCTATTGTGGGAGGTGTCTTCAAAAACATTAAGTATAATAAATTATCGTAAGATTCCCAAAGCTCTCTTTAAGGCCTTTATTTTTTTATAAGACCCATAGCAATCACGTCTCTGTGCCATATGTCATATCACTGGCAATGCACACTGATGGTTTGCACTACATAATAAACTCACGCTTTTTTCCCTCTGGGGTAGGCAGAAACAATAGACCGCCACTTGCTCCTCTTGCATAACTCTTTCGCTTCTTTCACAGTGCTAGTGCTATTATAAAAAAAATACTGCCTCATTAGCCTAGTGGTCCTAAGCGCGACTGCTACGCTAGAAGTCCTGGGTTCGATCCCCAGGTCGAGCATTATTATTGTGTTTTTCTATGAAATTCCCAGTAGCAGCTAGATTTGTGCCCAGGTAATAGCAATAGCCCCCTATTACATGGGACCTAAACAAACCGGCGAAAGTGGGTGTACTTTAGTACCTACACCTCTGTCTAACCCTTCAGGAAATAGAGGCGTGATGGTATGTTAGAAAAAAATGCAGTTTCCACTGCTCACTTCCAGTTTAACTACATTTAATGACTACATGCTCCTCACACAATTCAGTGCTATCACTTGTCCCTCTTTTGTACAAGTTCAGCCCCACATTTGCGAAGCACTAAGCCCCGTAAGTGCCTAAGATAGCTAAGACAACCATTGACTAAGTAAGTATCTGTTCTATAGAGTAATCCGACGCTTACAGCGAGGGGCACGCGTGCTAACTTGTCCTACATGTTCTGAAAACATACGAAAGACTACATACTTAACAGCATCTAGAAGTAGTTTATGTATTTATTTAAAAAATATTAAAACATCGACTTGTGAAAGTCTTTATAAGATCAGAATAAAATATCAGCTGAATTGGTTGAGGATATTGAGTTTCGAGATTTGACCCGAATCATCATAGGTAGGTACAGTCGCCAGCAAGTCAAGGTATACAAAACTGACAAATTTCTCCAAATGATTTTAAACCTTAAAGTGTTATTGATGAAGCTCAAAATCAACTGAGAAAAAATGACATTTTGTGGTACCTTGATGTGCTGACCACCGTAGAGTTTGTTCGAAATAAGTAAGCCGATCAGAAGTTGTCTGCAAGTGGTTTAGAAGTGGTAAATTATAATAGGAAGAGTCAGTGTAATGACAATTAGAGTCGTATATGCTTCACATTTCTAATTATTGTGTTTACTGATTTCGATATTTATGTATTAAAACACTTAATTAAACGATTTTATCACCGCAGTAGTTCGGAACGGCTAACTTCCGATCGGCTTACTTATTTCGAACAAACTGTACATTGCTAGTTAAATAAACGCTTGTAAAAAAGGTTACACCACACTCCGATTTTCTTCTACGTCGTACCTAGGTACAAACACATATTCCCAGACACACAAACACCGAGACACGGAACTCCCGTATTCTTTATGCCTTTCCTCCTCTTTGAAATCGGTTAGAAACGGGCCCGCTTATCCGCCCGTATATCTACCCGCACTGCTTACGATCTATCGAAAACTCATGTTCACTTCAGCTTATAAAAGACTTAGCGACTTGAAATCTTTATATCTCTATATTCTGAGCTTGATACTTCAAATAGCTCCAAGTATTATAGTGTTTGAAACTTTGTACAATATTGCACAATCAGGGTTCGCAAAAGATTTTTAACCGACTTAAAAAAAAGGAGGAAGTTCTCGATTCAGTTATATATTTTCATGTTATAATTTAGTCTAGTGGTCCAAAGCGCGACTGCTACGCTAGAGGTCCTGGGTTCGATCCCCAGCTTGAGCAGTGTTATTGGGTTTTTCTATGAAATTCTCAGTAGCAGCTCGGAGTCTGGATTTGTGCCCGGTTAATGGCAATAGGCTCGCCCTCTATTACATGATACTTACAACAACATACCTTGACCTGTGGATCGAACCCAGGACATCTAGCGTAACAGTCAGTAACAGTAACACTAGACTATTATAATTAGGCAGTCACAATTTATAACAGTGCGCCATCTATACGGTTAAAATTGGCACCTTAGTCCAATGTACTTGTGCTTCATACAACTAGTTACTTTATAAAAGGATAGATGGCGCTATATTAATATTTCATTACCATAGCACTATGTTATAATAATTATGCGCTATATTAATATTTCATTACCATAGCACTATGTTATAATAATTATGTAGGGTTGCCATCCGTCCGGGTTTCCCCGGATTTGTCCTAGTTTAGAGGGCGTTCGGGGACCGTCCCGTCCGGGCGGGATTTCGTTTGTGGTCTGAGTTTAAAAATTTTTCAATCATCAGTCGCTGCCGGGCGAAATAACAATGAAAAATATTTTATTTTATTGAGTAACAAACACTGTTGACATGTCCAGGTTCTAAGCTGAAATCAGGCTTCTTGTCCTGATTACCTGATTTAAGAGATGGCAACCCTATTTATATGTAAAACAAAATTTTTGGAAACATCCAGTGAAAATAAATATAATGTTAAATATCGATACCAATAGATTTTATTGTAACTTTATATTATTTACAGCTAATTAATATATACAAATTGGGAATAAAATACAAAATCACAGTATTGTACTGAACATTTTTAGGAAACGCAACTATAAAACTTAATTAATTTGTTTTTAACAAATAAAATATCCAGTAAAATATAATAACAACAATAATAACAATTGGATTGCAACAATTAGAGTAGGTATGGGAGACATACAATTAGATAATTATTTTTCTAACTAGACACTGTAGAGACAAAAATCTATGTTACATAGTCTAAACCAAATTCAAGACAAACAAGAATCCTTTTTTACAGCTATACAACTACTTAATAGTCTCAGGGACTATAAATTTATAATCGAAATAATGTAATACAAGTTCAAATGTGTGTCTCATAACTTTAATCTTCAATTACCTAAATGTCAGTTATAAAACCTTCAAGTAGTTATAGATCCAGTGCAAAATCTGTTGTTCTCCGGCTTTGTAACCAAGGCTAGTATGTGCTTTGTTAAAATGAATTTGAGATTATGTTTACAGTTTGTTCGAAATGAGTGTGCTCGTCTGAAGGTAGCCATTCTGAACTACTACCCTGGTAAAATTGTTTAATTAGGTGTTTTTATACATAAGTATCAAAATTATTAAAGACAATAACTAATTAGAAATGTGAAACATTTGACTCCAAATGTCTTTACATTGACTCTTTCTATTAAAATTTTGAACTGCTAAACCACTTGTGGACGACTAGACAGGCTGTTTTGAACAAACTGTACAATTACATACATACTTTTATGCTGCTTAAAATACAGTATTCTGTTATATAAAGCCCTAGGCCAGAGAGCATTTTTATTCATTGATTTTCTACTCTATCTTCACTAAACTGTGACGAAATCCAGGTCAAAGCCCATTTTAAGTTTGTCAGCATGTACTTAAGAGCCTTAGTCCAATGCTCCTCAGAATTGAACTGTATCTTTATCGAATAAGCGTGAGGAGGGGATGCAGTATCTTCAATTTTCCCTTTGTCTATTCGGTATGGGAGACAGAAGCCCGTATTTCCTTTTTCAACTTGCTCCTTGAACTGCTGAAGACAGTCCAAGAATGCTACCATTGCAGCATCAAATTTTGTGTCCCAGAGAAACCGGAATCCTCCTGAACCGTACAGTGGAAGGACTTTCTGATCCTCCAAGACTTCAATGTATGAATGATTACCGTATGGAACAAGGCGGTAACGCTGAAAACTGAAGTTTATTTTTCTAGCTAATGATGATAGAAGGAGTACTGTTTGCCCCCACGCAGCATTGATTTCTGACCAATCAACTGGAGCTGTTGGTAAGCGACCTAGTCTGAAGTTATTAATAATACCGAATTGACCAGAATCAGAAATATGAAATGTGGCTTTGAATACATTTGTTTTCTTTAATTTCTCCAGCTGAGATTGAGTGTATGCAAGTTGACATTCATAGAACTTCATCTGGTCTTCAATTGTCATCAAATCTTTTCGGTACCGAGTATACTCTCTCCAATAAACATCTTGTTCCTTCTCCAATCTCTCTTTCTCACGTTCTTGCACTTCAATCTCCTCTTTCATGGCTCTTTCTTCTTTTTGTAATGCTGACAACTCCTGTAGTAGTCTAGTTTGTTCTTGTTTCCAATCGTCCAACTCTTTTTCAAGACCTTCCAAATTTAAATCCTCTTTATCATCCTCTAATTTTTTTAAATAGTCATTGTAGTCCTTCCATTCAGCCTCTGTCTGTCGTAACTGATTGTCCATTAATTCTAGCAATGTATCGGTACATTCATCACAGAGGGGATGGTCTACATCAGAATTATTTGATAATAAATCAAAAAGGGTAGCTTTTACGTGTAGTTGATGGCCTAAAGAGGTTGTCTCCCAACCATCTGAGATAACCATGAAGCCATTTGCGCCGTTCCCCGATTCTGACATGCGGAAAGGAGGTACATAGTGCTCCAAACTTGTGGACTGCATATCCAAGTCGACCTCATTGTTGCGGCGTATCTGGAGTGTTAGATCAGCAATAGTGTGCTCACCGAGGTTGTTGAGAGACTCGTCCAGCTTCAAAGGCTGTAAACATCGCTGACACGAGAAGTTTACAAAGGATTTTGTATCGCTCATTGTAACACCCTTTCTCTATTACGTCATGGATTAAATGTAGACTTAAACTTCAACAGTTATGGATCTAACTCGTGTAAGAACGTTATTTCTAAAGTATTCCAATGATTTTCTTATTTGTTTTTCTCAATTTTGAACAAATTAAAATGAAAACAAAGAACTTTGATCTGTAGTGTCGATCCGATGTATTTTGCAATTATGAATTTGACGTTTGTAGAGATGTATCTATGATTCTATGTCACTTGCACCACAAACAATGAGCAAATTTGTAATCGACTATCGTCTTCTCTTTAGTCGAATGACAGCTTCGCCAGTAATGATGATAAATAAACGTTTGACGT
Source organism: Subacronicta megacephala (assembly GCA_958496365.1). Lineage (NCBI taxonomy): Eukaryota > Metazoa > Arthropoda > Insecta > Lepidoptera > Noctuidae > Subacronicta > Subacronicta megacephala. The sequence goes on along the minus strand of OY292539.1, from coordinate 3,119,413 downwards.
TTTGATAGATTGTCTATTTATCAACTGTCATCTTATCGGCGTATTGCCGTCCACTTTGTGTAAATGTATTCGTCGGATAAAAGTTATCTGATGATAGAAAATTCGCCCCTAAGACAAATTTAATTAAACTGCCTCATTAGTCTAGTGGTTCTAAGCGCGACTACTACGCTAGAAGTTCTGGATTCGATTTCCAGGTCGAGCAAAATGATATCGGATTTTCTATGAAATTCTCAGTAGCAGCTCGGAGTTTGGATTTGTTTGTTTTTGTTATTGAAACGCGCACAAATTCAAACCCCAAGCCTTTAACCGCTGGCCGCCCACAGCCGCCAAATTCTTTTTTTTATTTTATTTCTCAAATTGTTCGTATATAAATAGCATATTCTAAGATCATGGTAGTTAGAACTGTGACAACTTATTCAAACAATTTGAATTTGGCGCCCAAAGGCTCAGTCCTTATTTTAAAGAACCGATTATACATATACTCTTGTGCTTAAACATACCGACGAAATTAAAGTGTTCCTATACAGTACGCCTCTGCTTAACCCTTCGGGAATTGCAGGCACTGGTATATTAAATCAAATCAAACAATATTTAAATTCTTATAGAACTTTAATTTGCTTCCAGACTAGAATACAATGGTTTGAAACTTAATCAGCACCTTAAAATTACGTTCATCTAACCAATAGTACACACGGCTACAGGTCAACCTATACAAATCCAGTTTAAGCTGATCTCGAATTGTATAGACTTCCCATACAATAATATGCCAGCGTCAACTGGATTTGTATAGCTTGATGTGTCGTCGTGCGTACCTACGCAAGGCTAAGCATCAAGCTAAACAGACATCCAGCATATAGCTGAACTCTTCCTGTACACACGGCTACAGGTCAACTTATACAAATCCATTCTGAACTGATCACGCATTGTATAGGCTTCCAATACAATAAGAGCCCCGCGTAAACTGGTTTTGTATAGCTTGATGTGTAGCCGTGCGTACGGAAATCATATAAAATGCTAGGTCATTTTATATTGGCATAGTATAGCTTGTTGTATACCCATGACATGTGTACCTTTGTACCAACTATTTTGAGCACATAATTCACAAAATAATATAAAACTGAGGCAACAGTAATACATACAGAGTGCCTTTGAAACAGTTAAAATAATAATAATAAAACAATGTCTTTCTTGCTGCATATTTTTTACACTATTAAGTTTTTTAACCATTTCAACTTATTATTTTAATGAATAATAAAACTAAAATTACGAGTGCATTGCTTTAGGAACTATTTAGGTTAAAATAAATCACGTTATTCTGAATTTCTTAGAGACAGTCGAAAGTTTATAATAAACCGTACATTTTGCAGCCGCTTTGTGGAAGGATAAAAAAAATATATTAAGGCCGCACTTCACTATGTCAAAATAGTCGCTTCCTTATGATAAATTAAAAGAAAAACGAATTTGGTATGAAATAAACTGCCGATAATTTTAAAGAGAACATATTCGGAGCTGTTGAATTGTAGCCTAAGTTAAAAATAAATTGGTGGCTTAATCTACCGCTTTATAAGAAAACAATTCTTCCTAGATAATCACTGGTGAAAACCGTTTGAAAATCAATACCTTCTGCACTCAGATCAAATAAAAAGTTAAAATGCAAAGAGATTTAGTAGTAGTAGTGTCTGTTAAGTAGTCTTTGTTAAGTTTGTTAAGATGGAACTTTGCGAACAAAGAAGTGAGGTCGGCTAAAACTACTTCTGCAGTTCCTGAATTGAGACTAGCCCAAACAAGCACAAACTTAGCAGTGGGGATTAATTTAAAATATGAGATAAAACGTTTTCGCTGCGGCTTACGAAACTTGCTATAGTGCATCACTATTGGCTTTTGTGTACTGGACTGTGGCGTTTCAAATAAATCTTTTACATATTTATCTAAGTACATAAACCGAAAATAACTATATACAATAGGCTAATACGTGATTTAAACAAAACAAACTTACCTAATTACGTAACGCTTTTAAAGTCAATATCTGTTATTTTAACTATAATACTTTTCACTGGTGTTTTATTTCGTAATATTTTTAAATTGGCAACACTTTATGGCGCTCCGCTGTGTAAATAGTGCGTTGGGTCTTGCAGCTGGTGGTAATAGGCATTAGGGAGTAATGCCTGTGCTAGACCGCCTTGCGGACCTGCATATTGGGCTGGCACCAACATTTCTCTGGAAAGAAAAATAATATTTATTATTACGTTTAAATATATACAGATAGTCTAGTCACCAGTGGCCTGACTTCCATTCTAAGAAGGACTAGTGTTAGTTGGTTTTTCAATAAAGCTCTTCTGACCAAGTTTAAATTTTTGCCCAGTTGATAGCAATAATATCGCCCCCATAAAACCTCTACCTAGCATTGGCTAACATACAAGCCCTTGAATATTCTATTGCAGACGATCAGTGGCTGTAATGGTGCATCCACACATGCCACCGGCTTTCAGATTGACATGCCTTAAACTTTGTGTTGGGCTCAATTTTGTACCGGAACAACTGCCGCCGGCATCCAAAAGTTCGCTGGCCTAGCCTGTGTGGATACGGTGTAATGTGCCTTCCTAGGGTTAGCACATTACAGAAACGAGGATCATAGGGTTGATCAGTCATTTGTCAGCATCATAAAAATGACGTTGAAACAAATCTCTTTGTCCGCCACGATTGACCGTGCGCACATGTGCACATTTTTAACATTCTGACCTTTGTTCCAATTGATTTATGGCCCATAATGAGGGTATATGACAATGCACTGTAGGGATGGTCAAAAAACTTTGAAATATTAAATGACCATTTGTTAAAACTTTTTCTTAAGTAATTGTTGAAACATGTGGTAGCTACCGTCGTCTTTGCTAGGCTACAAGTGATTAAACGACTGGAGCCATAAAAAAGGTTTAAAAGTGCCGTTCAAATCGCCAAGAGAATTGACACAAAATATGGGTAGTGACATTAATTGATTATTAATTTGTCGAAAGCTTAAATGTCGCTTGAATGGTTTTAGTAATTGAGAAACGAGATTTAGGAAGTGTTATCAAAAATGACTGACTGCTACGCTAGAGGTCGTGGGTTCGATTACCAAATCGAGCAAAGTGTTATTGGGCTTTTATATGAAATTCTCAGTAGCAGCTCGGAACTTGGATATGTGCCCGGTGTATGGCAATAGGCTCGCCCCCTATTAGGCCCATGGGACCTAAACAATGGCGAACTGTGGGTGTACCTAATGTATATTAACTATGCCTTTGCCTAACTCTTCGGGAAATACAGGCGTGATTGTATGTTGAATTTGAATTTATGTAGATATGGAATCATTACACTTAACTTTATGCTTAACCTTGTCTGAACACAGCCTAATACAATTTAAAGTCGCCGAAAACTCGTACGTGATTATGTATAACCTCTTAAATCCATAGTCCACGTTCTTAAACGACAAAAGTAAATAAACTTAAACAATTTATTGTTTCAACTACAGGCTCCCATTGTTCGTGATGTCAACGTTTTTTCGTCTGAAGGTTACGGGACCTATGGTTATGGCTATATGGTCATTATTACTGATATGGGCTCCGTTGATTGGTTGGGACCAAATAAACAGTCGGCGTATTTGATTTTTGAGTTGTAGACACTTGAATGTTTCTACTCTCTAGAAGAGTATTTCGAAAACCCAAAAATACATAAATAATAAAAATTAAAATAAATATATTATTCAAACAAAATATACTACATACAATATTATTGTCCCATCTTATGTTATAATAAATTATACAGTAATACATTTAAAATATAAATAAAATAATATACATTTAAAAAATGATACTTTTAATACTACTTATACGACATATATATTTCTCTTTAATTATATTGCATTAGTTAATAATTATTGTACAACTCAGAATCACATTTTTGAATTATTATAAATTATTATATAAAATACTTTCACTTGCGTAAATGTATAAGCACTAAAATAAATTTATTATAAGAGCATAATATAAAATGTTATCTTTGCTACGCCTGAAAAAGGCACTAAGTCTTGTACTGTTTAAAATGTAACACCTTTGTATACACTTAGTTTGCAAATAAATGATTTGATTTGATTTGATTTGAATTTTGGTTCTGAATCGATATCCTGTACAAACCATAGTTATGTATTGATTTTCGACTTGTGTTTGTGTCTGTCTCGTAATTTTTATAAAATAAAATGGTAAAAAGTCCTATCAAAATGTACACAAAAGGTCACTGATGTATTTAATCTTAAAATAAAGGAATTTTGTGATTTGCCTCTCGGTAATAATTAATAAATGACTGCCTCATTAGTCTAGTGGTCCTGAGCGCGACTGCTATGCTGGTCTTGGGTTCGATTCCCAGGTCGAGCAGTGTTATTGGGATTTTGCGAAAAATAATGCGTTAAATTATAAGCAATACGTTGGGGTTCACAATCTATCAACCGTTCACAATCGCGCGAGATAGATTATAATCTAACAATGTTAACAATCTTACGGTGACATATAGACCAATCCGCCTAATCCTTCTCATTCTAAGAGGGGACCTGTGCCCAGCAGTAGGACAATATATGAATTGATATAGACCAATAGATTAAATTATTATCATCATCAGCCCATACTCGTCCACTGCTGTACCTAGGCCTCTCCTAGTGAACACCACGGCTGTGATCCAGTCCAGTCTATATTAGTATACTCGGAGATTGATCATAAACTCACGGTCTATTTGGTTGCTGGGGTGTGCGGTCTCTTTGCCTCCTATTCTTGAACCAGTTTGAGACTTGCGTAAGGGTGAGACCCGTCTTCTGCGCGAGTGCTCGCTTCTCATCAGGGGTGGGATACCTGGTAATAATGACTTTATTGAAAATTTTACTCAAAGCATGAAATTATTGCTATACAAATCCAGTATACGCTAGGCTTGCATTGTACTATAAGCCTTTACAATGCGAGGTCAGCGTATACTGGATTTCTGTAGCTTGATTTATTTATTTGATGTGTAGCCTAGTGTACTGTAGCGATCGGAGTAAGGCGCAGGTCACACAGCCATTCACCAGCGAGCGAGCAACGTTTCACCTCTTTTCATACTTCAGTTCACACCCCGAATTACAGAGATAAACTACGTTGTGGAACTAGTGATAGAAAAAATCAACACTAAGTAGTTCCGTTATTTTCAGATTATTTTAAAATGGAACTAGTGATTAAAAAAATCATCATCCATCATGGAACTGTTAATGTTACTAGTGGCAATGATCCATACAAACAATGCAAACGAAATATGCGATGATGCCAGCGATGCTATTCGTTCAATTCGTTAGCGTAACTTTTCTCTGTACAGTTTGTTCAAAATAATGTTTCAGATTCCTGAATATTTTCTTTATTCATTTCGATAATTATGTATAAAACCGATTTTCGGTTCGGTTCGGAACGGCTAACTTTAGACAAGCAGAGTTATTTCGAACAAACTGTAGTTCGCGAAGTGAACCAAAGTATCATCTTAGTTTTCGAAGAAAGGGCCATATCAGCTTTGAGTTGACGTGTCCGAACAGACGGTACGCATACATCAGTCATCGTGTAGCTCAATCATTATTTAGAAAGCTCAAAGTTGCTCATGGAACTCCCAACTCACCTATTCCTATAGTAGCAGTCTTTCAAAGCGTTTCTGCTCTTCTCCTTGAAACAGTACACCGTTTCTTCGCCGTCCCATATTGTCTTCGGTAGCGGATACTTTTTTCTTAACCTATATTTATCTACAGCACCTAAAAATAACATATTTGTTCAAAATGTATAAAATATTTGTATTTGCCGAAGGATTAGGCAAAGGTGTACTAATTGTACAGTTTGTTCGAAATAAGTAAGCCGATCGGAAGTTAGCCGTTCCGAACTACCGCGATGATAAAATCGTTTAATTAGGTGTTTTATTACATAAATAACGAAATTAGTGAAAAAAATAATTAGAAATGTGAAACACATACGACTCTAATTATCTTTACACCAACTCTTTCTATTAAAATTTACCACTTCTAAACCACTTGCAGACAACTTTCGATCGGCTTACTTATTTCGAACAAACTGTACTGCTACTACTTACTGCAATAATGACACAATCGCTAGCGACAGATAAACCAATGACGCAAGCGTAGGTCAATTAAAAAAATTATAAACACCATCGAAATGCCATTATTGTTCCGAGGTGCTGGCACCAACAAGCCAGGACTTTAATATTATTTAGGGCAGATTTTCAAATAGTCATGTAATTTATCGAATTACCTACTGAAAAATCGCCAATTACTGAATTATAATTAACTAGCTTTCCGCCCGCCGCTTCGCCCGCGTGAACTAAACGATTCTTAACTTAACTTTATGTCTACCTGTGCATAACTTGTCTTCATATACAATTCGAAGAACTCAATATGAAGACAAGTTATGCACGGGTATAAAACTGCATTATTGAGAAAGAGTGTTATATGTATGGCTCCTCTTATTTATAACCATGTACCAAAAATGATTAAAGAACAAACTTTGGGAAGATTTAAAAAGTACCTAAAAAAAATATTAGTTTTAAAATGCTATTACTCTGTGTCAGATTTTTTAAGTGACAAGTCTATTTAGTTTACAATGTTCACATATAAAGTTGTTAAGTATTCAGTAAATAGGATATAAGAATAATTGAAAGTTAATAAAATTTTGCATGCCAAGAGGCAGAATGTACAAGTATTCGTAAATATTGTAACACCTTGGTCTAGTGGTCCCAATCGCGACTGCTACGCTAGAAGTCTTGGGTTCGATCCCCAGGTCGAGCAAAGTGTTATTGAGTCTGGATTTGTGCCCGGTGAATGGCAATAGGCTCGCACATGGGACCCAAACATACCGGCGAACTGTGGGTGTACATTAAGTACACCTCAGCCTAACCCAATACAGGCGTGATGGTATGTATGTATGTAACACCTAATTATATAATTTACCTACATTCTATGCAAATAAATAAAGCTATTCTAAAAAAAAAAACTATTCTATTCTATTCTTTTCATTTTACGGCATAATATATAGCCTAATGTCACTCAGGAATAATGTAGCTTTCTATTGATGAAATAATTTTCTAAATCGGTCCAGTAGATCCAGAAATTACCCCCTACAAACTCACAAAGGGGTAAACTTTGTGAGTTTATAATATTAGGATAGATTAAAGTATTCTTACCAAGAGCTCTTCCTCGAACTTTTTCAGCCTCCTTGTAGTGTGCCTTGAACCATAAGTTCTGTAACGCAGTATGGTGTCTCGGTGGGAACGAGTGCGCCTCTAATATCGCGTATAGTTCCTGGTATACACCTCTATGGTACGCAACTAAAGCTCGTGCCCTAAAATAAAAAAATATATATCACCTTAAATAAAAAAAAACTATATAAAATTACGACATATTATAAAACAAAGTCCTCCGCCGCGTCTGTCAGTCTTTCGTTCGCGATAGACTCAAAAACGACTGCACCGATTTTCATGCTGTTTTCACCAATGGATAGCGTGGTTTTCGAGTAAAGTTTATATGTATAATACATACATATTATAGTACAGAAAAGTCGAGAAACCACGCGGGCGAAGCCGTGGGCGGAAAGCTAGATAAATATAATCGCAAACACTACTGCGGCAACCTGCTAGAATTTCTTTATAAATCTAAAATTGCGAAAATGCAATTGATATTTGAATTTGCCGGCTAAGCGAATGCCTATGCTTGCCGTGGTCAGTGCATGGATGGGTGCATAAATTCTTAACACATCGAGACCCCGTAAGAGAGCTTGTAAAGCCGTAGGTCCCAGTTGTCATACGAACATTTAGACAATCTTTAATTGTAGTCAGAAACCCAAGTCCTGTAGCCCGATTCACGTAATTAAAACCGTAGCGATGTCGCAGCGACTTAATCGTTGAAACAGTTTTCCTATTCATATCCGTCGATCAGACGGATTAAGGCATTGTCCTTTTGAAAAATCGTTGAACCGTATTCACCTACGAATAAATAATTCACACATGTTCACGTGTGATTGGGTTCGGAGGTTTGATGGAATCGCTTCGTGTAAAATACTGATAGTAAGCTGCATCTAGTTTGACCGGAAGCCGTCTCTAACAATGTAGTTGGGCAAAAGCTTAGGAGGATGATTCTTACCATAGAAGTCCCACTTGGATACAGAGGGTACCAAAAGTGGTTACAATGTACCTATCTAACTAATATAAAAATTATCTGTAAGCTATAACAATTTGCTCTGTGCGAGAATCGAAACCGCGACTGCGGCGTCTGCGCAGCTTATAACAGATTACCTACTTGGTAAACATAAGAGGGCTTATAACAAATCGAGTCTCTATTCATGTCATTTTTCAACTCAATATTTCGTCAACAGGCCCTTGACAATACAAAGTACTTACATACCACCCTGTATTCCCCGAAAGGGATAGGCAGAGCTGTACTAATGTCAACCCACAGTTCGCCGATAAGATTATTGCCAATAACCGGGCACAAATCCAGACTGCGAGCTGCTACGGATTTTCCTAGAAAAACCTAATAACACTTTGCTAGGATCTGATATTCGAACCCAGGACCTCTAGTGTAGCTGTCACGCTTAGAATTCTAGACTAATAAAGAATAATTTCAAATACGCACCTCAAAATTGTCTCATGTCCCCTAAGAAGCTGGCTAGGTGGTAAACTCCAAAGAAAAGCCGCTAACTTTTCGATATCACCCTTCTGTTGTAACGCTTCACAAACACACTGCACTTGTTCCGAATTAAAATTCAAGCACCTTCGCAAATTAGTGTTCTCATTCTCCGCAAAATATGTCTGAGGAACTCTCTCTCTTTCACTGTTCACATTAACGTTGTCAAAAATTTGCTGATTAAGTTTTATATCCGATAAGTTAGGATTATTTTCATTTTGTACGCAACTCTTTAGATCTTGCACCTCGTTGAAGTAGCCTGAACGCATTCTGTCTTCGCCTTCGATTTGCGAAAAAAGATTGTCATTTGTTGGCGGCAATTTCAGTTCGAAATTCAAATACTTTTTGTTTCTTGGTGGCGATAGGTAATTTTCGAACGCCATTTTGTTATTTTCTTGTAAATAAACATCTTTTGGACTTTTTTCTTCATTTCTTGTTTTTTGTTTGCAGGAGAAGTATTGTTTATCGTTCAGTTCCGCTTGATAGAAGTTTCCATTTTGGTTGTCGTACGGGAATGGTGGTAGAGATGTCTCAGATTCGCTTGTCAAGTCGCTAGACGGACTGAGGCGATCGGAACACGATTCCATGTTCGTGGATTTCATCACAGAACCTTATAGATAAGCTCTTTTTGATCAGAAATCTGAAATAAAGATTGTTATTTCAAATATTGTAAGATTTAAATATCCTAGACCGTAAGTACAAAAAGCAACTGAAATATTAGTGTCACAAATCCTTAAAACGCCATTGCCTCTTAAAGGATTATGTCAAGATTTTTTTTGGTCCTTAAGCCTTGTTTGTGGTCCTTTGACCGACTATGGTCCTTTTAACATTGCAAGTTAAGTAAAAGTCGACAATGTTTCAGGAAATATTATTGAGCAAGCTTTAACATACGTGAATGCTGCGATATACTCTAAAATACCGAGAAGATTAAGAGACCGTCTGCTAGTTTCTGGTTTACGACCAAGTGACTCAGGACCGGCGCAAAAATGCACTAGTTGCGTTTGTTAATTTACTTAATTAGTAATAGATAATTATCTACAAATGGCAACCCAAACCCCGCATTATTTAAGTCGCTGAGAGCCTAGCAACGGTCTTCAACGGGCCCCGACGCTATAAATGTCTTGATCTAAATAGATTACAATCTAAATAAACAGTGAAATCAGATTTCATGAAAATTATGTTTATGAAGCATTTGTTTACCAACATTTTACATCAAATAAACTTTTTAAATTGAATTTTAACAATAATTCAATATAAACGCTCTCCAATCCAAACTATGCGACGGATATTGTATATCCGTGACAATTAACAATTATTTATAAGAATTTTCGTTGGTGTCGGGTAAAAATACGAAGTCATGTTTTCATAACACATGACATCGAACGGACATGAACTGATAACAAATTGTTTCGACGAACTCCACGCGTTTCCTAGAAAACGATGGAAAAAAAATAACTTTTCTCACTGACATTGGAACCTGTATTTTGTTTCTAGTAAGGTAAACACCGTGATGAAACCCTGCTAATCTTGTAAAGTTGTCGTTTCCATCAATAGGTTATCTGCTAGCATAATCAGCCTATAAGGTTCCCACTGCTGGGACAGGCCACCTCTCGGTGAGAGGTAGTGGGCCGTAATCCACCACAGCACGCCGACCGCCGCGCCGTCGGAGAAATCTCTAATTCATGTAAAGTTTCTGTACAATATTTTCCTCTTCCAACTCTAGTAATAATAATTATTTAGGGACTGGTATATAATATAAAAGATTTCCAAAAAGTGTTAACAATTCGAATGCGCAAAACGCGGCGGACTGGTTATCTTAGTAAAATTTCGACGACGTATATCACACAGCGATTTATGGTTCATTCAAGCATTTTTTGTATAAAAAATAAACAATTGAATTAAACTACACACCTGAAGTCTATCTTAAAGATGCTACAATAGGTCAAAAGGTTAGGTAGTTCTAGAAGATGTCCTTTTGGCTATCGAAGGGAATGATACTAAACAATTGTAGCTTACATCCTACCCGATGGATGCTTTTGAACCTGTTATCATCCTTATTTAAAATTAGAAAGATTCCCAGGGCTTCACCTACATAGAATCAGGGTTGTCCGGCGAGTTAATAAATAGCCTTTGTCGGGAATGTATCATTATATTGGTGAAAGAATTATTGAAATCAGTTCAGTAGTTTCAGAGTTTTATGATATACATCGTCATCATCGTCAACCCATTACACTGTCCCACTGCTGGGCACGAGTCTCCTCTTAGAACGAGAGGGATTAGGCTATAGTCCACTACGCTAGCCTACTGTGGGTTGGAAGACTTCACACGCCGTCAAGAAAATCTCTCAGGCATGCAGGTTTCCTCACGATGTTTTCCTTCACCGTTTAAGCGCGTGATAATTAATTATTAATACGCACATGACTGATGAAGCACATGAATTGCGCTCTTGATAATAATATTATAATTATTTAGTAGGTTAACATATTTACTTATCCTTGCAAGAATATGTTGGATGCTAAATACCTTCTTATAAAATGTTGAATCTTTTTGTCAAAGATTATGAAAATATCAACACAAACCAGCACTGAAATTTGAATTGACTTCACGTTTGGATTTTTAAGGATCCGCCATGTCTCGTGGGTTCGATTCTCACGTGATACAAATATTCGTGTGTTCCTGAGACTATTGTAACTAGTCTACTTTTACTTTGTGACCTTTATTGTAAGTGCGCGACACAGGTCTTGTTTTCAAGTGCAGTAGTGAAGATTTTTTTAATACAAACAAATAAAACAACGTGCTTACGATTTTTTACCTTAGATCTATAAGAAACATAGCAAAGCAACCTTTTGGTTTTGACCTAAGTTAGATCAAAAACATATTAATGAATAATAAGTTAGCTACTAATAAGTGAGTTTTAATTCACCAAATTTTTCAACAAACTGGTGTGATTCCGTGTGATACTGGCAATGCAAACATGTTATGTTAATATAATATTATAAAAAATGCAATTTCTTTGCTCGAAGTCCATGCGTTTTTTCTGCAGTTTATTAACCAACCGATTACTTACAATGAAACTTTGTTTCACGTTGGATGCCAAATTCAATTTTTGTTTGGTTTTTCGCTAATCGTGTCTCTTTAACACATTTCTAGCTCATAGAGGATCTGCAAATAGATGATTGTACCTACTACCTGTTACGAATTTACGATAACGATATTTATGTAAAAGTATGTTGTGAATTAGTTATAGTTGATGTCGCGATTTTTTGTGATCTTAGAATGTGTTATGGATGAACAATTAGCAACCAAGCAACTAAGGCGAAATGATCCACGCAAGGGAACGTAAGTTTCTACCAACAAAATATGGCATTGCACCGCATCAGCTAGTATTATCGTATAATTGTAACAAGTGAAGTCAAATCAAACATTTTGCAAAACAAGGAACAAGTTATATCTTAAGCAATTGCTACATGATTTGGGTCCAGACCACCTGACGCTTCACCCTGGAATTATTCTGTTTGTTTCTTTATTGTTAAATAAGTCACGGCTCACAGTCGTTAGGAATTAACAATAGAATAAGTTGGAAATTAAAAAGTATGAATCATCGACTGGTGTGCTATGGTAGGTCGGTACACAGTGACTAGACTTTTATTTATGATACCTAGTTGATAATGACTGTATATGACTTTTATTTATGATACCTAGTTGATAATGACTGTATATGACTTTTATTTATGATACCTAGTTGATAATGACTGTATATTGCAATTTTGGAACGTGCCTTCGACTCGGGCCAACAAACTCAACCACACTGCTGAGCTTTTTGTATTAGAAAGTAGCAGTCAGGACTTTAGGTGAGTCTCCGGGTAATAGGAATAGGCGCTCCACCTACGATAATCTATTGTATCGCTAGTAGGGTAAACAAAAAAGTAGGTATTAAAATTTTGTATTTCATCCAACGGTTATTTTAAAAATGGTCCTTATTGGCGCACGCATCCTACTGAACATTTTATTAGAATGATTAAGAAAATTAGATTATTATTAGTAAGAATTTAGTGACGCATATTAAAATGTAAATAGACCCATAGTGAACTCTGTATGTTTCTTGCGAAAAAGCAAATAGGAAGCCTTCTTCGAAAGTACACAATAATTATTCCTAATATTTTCTGTCCATTTTTTTTATATGCATTGAGAAGTAAAATATCTCACAATCTCAGAGATAAAACTTTTTCTTGATGTTAATTTTTTTTTTTATCCTTATCTATATTATACCTAATAAATTATACCTATAATTAATTACTTATGATACAAAATATTGTTTTTAACCTCACCTTCACACAGTCCGATCACATAAAAAAATGTCACTAACACTTTGTCACTAAAAATATAACCGCATTTAAAATTAATAATGTCTTTTTCATAAAGATAGTTAATACACCCTCACTGAACGAAGACGTAGGGTCGAATAACAAAAGCTATCTCGCATTTCAAAGCCCAAGACAAAGATAGCGAGTGTGCGACAGGGACGGGACATGGGGCGGAGCATCGCCGGGTGTTCCGAGTTTGAATTTTTTATTTTTTTATTTTTTAATGTTTGACCTCTAAAAAGGCGGGATTTTACGACTAGGTCCGTCTGATTTGCAAAATGGCGTTCAGAGATTTTTAGTGCCAAGTTTAAATTAAAAAGTCCATAGTGTTCAATCTGAATAGCGCAAATCAGTTATTTGAAGAATGTTTTTGATTAACATAAAAGTATTTAAAATACCTACAAGGTTAGCGAATAACATGTCATTATATTTATTACATAAATAAAGAAGAATAAAAGCTAAGCAGCTGCTTTATTCCATTTTGAATCATAGTATACCTATTTATTATTTCACACCCCTGATCCCGACGCAATACTGTAAAATTATATCAATTGTCCCTCTCTATCAATTAATTGTGGACGCAAGGACCAAGATTGGTCCTTTTGCTTTGAAAAGTTAGTATTAAGGTAAACTTAGGTTAACGAATAAGTTCGTTGTGAAAATTCTATAATTATATTAACAACTGTTATTATATTTATACCTATATTAGCTATTTGTCTAGAAATTCAAAAAGTAGGTAGGTTACCTTCTAGCCTATTTTAATAATGTGCAAAATGCTCATGGATCATCCGTCGCTACGCCACTAGGCAATGGATTACTATTGAATTAAAAGCGCATTTCCTACTCTTTCCCTATCGTTGGAGCCATGACGTGAACTAAGTAGTACAATAAATACGCAGAAACATCCTTGAAAATAGAAGAGAGAAAGGAATTCTAATAAATAAATAAAAAATTGTACCTTGATCCATACAGTAAGTAGATAACGTAACCGAAAAATGCTGAAAGAAAGGCGATTCTAGCACATTCAGAAACGTAGCATATTATTAGTCTTCCTATCAGGCCAAGAGTGATGGAGACGGACTAAGTGAACCGTATGTCTCTCTTGGTCTATGATATCTGCCAACCCTCACTAAGCCTACGAAGGCGTATTCCTCTCAATAGGATATTACTGGCCATTCTATACATCCGTTCCAACAGCTGAGTTCATAACATCCTATTCTCAATCAAGCATATCCGTACGTATCAAAATATATTGGTTTAGGTTAATTTTAATTTATATTGGTTTAATATTATATATTATCGTCACCCACAAACTTACTCGTTCAGAGACTACCCCCACCTGGGTTACCTCCGTCCGTATGTCACCTCATGGGTCCCAACTGAAATTCAGCGCTGAAGGTCTTGACACTCAGCAGATGCTGAGCTGGTAACCTATTCGGTACGAGCATGCTGTTAGCAACCAAATGTTATTTAAGATTATTAAGATCTTTTATTTTATTTCTTAATGTTTTGGATTTTCTTTCTTTTTTTCTTATCTATAGATTGATTTATTTGAATAGCGTCATAGAAGTAGTACCTTCTTCTTTAATGGTTGTGGCGAATGTCATGAATCCCATTACCATGACTATAGTATAGGGCAAGGAAAGGCAAGTGCTGTTTTTAGATGGTACGAGTCCGACTGCTGCCTGGCCTGGTGGCAGACAATCCATGAGGATTTTCCCTACTAAAATAAAAAAAATAAAAGGAGCTGTAATACGTTCGCAATTTAACTATTTATCTGAAATTGTCTGCAAGTGGTTTTGCAGTGATAAATTTTAATATAAAATTCGGTTTATAGACAATTATTCGGGGTCGTTTGTGTTTCGAATTTATTGTTGTTTTCCTTACTAAGTAATTTTTATATTTATTTTTAAAAACACTTAAGAAATTTTACCTAGGTACGCGGCGGTTCGGTATGACTAACTTCAGACACACTTGGAAAAAACGTAATCAATTAACTGCCGGTGACCCGCATTGATCTTCTTTCTCTCAATCTTATGATAATTTTCATGAATCGTAAGGCTTTAGTGTTAGAAGAATCTTGCTTGGTCATTCCCTATTTCAGTCAACCAATCATTTATTTCAACTGAATTATCTGTGTTTACAACCGTACATAAGGACCACAAGTTCAATTGAAAAGACTATTGAAAAAAAACGTAACATGAAGTTGTATGTGCGATGTTGTCTGTTTCCCGGTGTCGTGTGTCTTAACGACGGTTTTACCTGGAACTGGCTCGTGGGAACACTACACCTAATATACCGCGAATGGACTGCGGTATTTTCACGACTTACTTTGAAGAAGGTTGGCAGAGGTGAACACTCCAATCAACGGCGACGATACGAATGAGATTGAACGGTTTTCACACCATACCATCCAGCCTGTATTCTCTAATGTAAAAAATACACCCGCACTTCCCAAATCCAAACTCAAACTTGAACTTGAACCTCTGGCATCGCGCTTTGGATGACTTGACTAATGAGGCAGACTACGGTTTTCTTCGTCCCAGTTATTGTACCACTGCTGGGCATGGATCTAAATGAGAGTCTGTCTGTCTGTTTCTCAGATGAGAGGTGGATCAAACATGATTCACCACGCTGGCCTAGTGCGGGTTTGCAGACTGCTACTAATAATAAAGCTGTAAAGTTTAAACGCGCTAATCGTGTTAGAAGTGTTAAGAAAGAAAAATCTTTTTGTGTTTGATAGCCCATTATCACCTCTGCCCTTCGGAAAATACAGGCGTGATGGTATGTACATATGTATAAAAATAATCTGCTGCGCCTACATGAAAATAATCATGTTTTATACACGGATTTTTCCGATATCGTTGGGGCATTTACAAACACGAATCTTCCATTATACACAATACTTATAAGTCACGCCAGTGGAAAGAATCAGAAGGGGCATACCCCTTCTGGTGAGTACTTAAAAAAAAACAAAATATAATTTCGGCCACAATTTTTAAATGACTTACATAATTTGAGCTTAAATTTATTAGCTTGAACTCTTATATAAGAACTCGCCATCATTGTCAGGTAATAGAATTGTGAGGAAAAGGCAGAGAAAGGCCTTTGTCTTGCAGTAGTACAAAGCAGGCTAGATAGATAGAGATTAAGTTGTAATGTTTTGTTTTTTTTTTTAATTTTCTTCGCATTGCATAGACGTACTAAGAGAACACAGTCGTGGATAATGGATGCCGCTTATCATCAGGTGAACCGCTTACTCGCCTATCACATTACAATTACCCTTTAGATATTTATATAATATATAAAATGATAGTACATCTCATATGCATACGCATATATTACGAGTATATTATACTCGTAATATATGCGTATGCATATGAGATGTACTATCATTTTAAAGTAACGTTTTTATAAACAGGTCAATCTAAGTAGCATCATAAAATCAAAACAAACTTCTTTCAATAACATTCAAAATTGCATTTATAGCAATTAAATAAGTTTATACCTAAACACCGTTCATTCACACGACGTTTCCTGCATTTCTGCCAACTAATACATGCGCCATTGATAAACGTAAAGCAAGTAAAATAAGCACTATAATGAACTTGAATGTTGTGAAATATATTAAAATGCTGTGTCAGTTCGATTCCCACGATGTAGTGTGAAGTAATGATTGTGAATTTATATAGAGTAAGTACTTTTGTCACTCGGGTTTGATGAAACTGGCTTCAGAAATGAAAGGCGACAGATTTTTACCTGATTTTAAAAAATATGAAAGTAAGAGAAATGAACAGTTTATACAGCAACAGTACAAGTAAAATTCATACGGATAATAGGCTATAAGAACAAAAAAAAAGAATACTAGCATTAAGTTCTATGTCCACATTTGCGCCGAAAAGGACCAAATTTGCCTGGCGCTGGTTTTCAACCAGATTCTTATGGCGCACTGACGTAAAACCAATTCCTATATTGACGTATACCTGCCTCGTTTAGTCTAGTGGTCCCAATCGAGACTGCTACGCTAGAGGTCTTGGGTTCGATCCCCAGGTCGAGCAAAGTGTTATTGGGATTTTCTATGAAATTCTCAGTAGCAGCTCGGAGTCTGGATTTGTGCCCGGTAAATGGTAATAGGCTCGCCGCCTATTACATGGTACCTAAAAATACCGGCGAACTGTGGGTGTGCATTAAGTACACCTCTGCCTTACCCTTCAGGGAATACAGGCATGATGGTATGTTATGTTATATGGACGTATTTCGTATCATTCATATCCTCTCCGTCTCTTAGACTTTTCCCAATTATGTTGGGGTCGGCTTCCAGTCTAACAGATAGGCTGAAAATCTTTAGGTATGTTTAGGTCCCATGTAATAGTAGCGAGCCTATTGCCATTAACCGGGCACGAATCAGGACTCCGAGCTGCTACTGAGAATTTCATAGAATAACCCAATAACAATTTGACCTGGGGATCGAATCCAGGACCTCTAACGTAGCAGTCGCGCTTAGGACCACTAGACTAATGAGGCAGTTTATGTGACCATAAAAAAAAATATTCAACTCGCCTAAGACTTTCTGTAGGAAACAAAGTCTTTCTGGAGGAAAAAACCGCTCTCACGACATCAGAATTCATCGTTCTACGTATTTACATAATGTTATACGTATGTAATCATATTTCATGTACGCATTCATTTGACACAGTCACACATATACAGTTTATTTACCTGAACACTGTCCGATTCAAGATAAACATTACTATTACCTAGAAATAAATACAATATGCCTTAGTGGCTAAAATTGAAACCAGTTTAGTTATCTTTTTGTATTTTTCTAGGCATTTTCCATGCAAAGATTATTAAATTATTTTAGTGAAGGAAAAATACGACCGCGGGCAGGATTCGAACCTGCGACTTCTCGTTAAGTACACCAGACGCTATGACCGCTAAGCCACCGCGAGTCCCACCCGCCTCGTCGAAATTTGCGATCACATTTTTAATTTACGTCTATGAGGTGACGTTAGTGACATCTGTTGAAAATATGCTCTTCAACCGACATGACATGCTTTACAGCAAGTACGATGTCGTACGATGCCACCTTACCTTTTAACTATCTTATTGTATTTTTAGGTATTTTCCCTGAAAAGATTCGGCAAGGGCAGGATTCGCGGTGGCTTAGCGGTCATAGCGTCTGGTATACTTACACCAACTACACTGCTCGGAATCGAAACCAGGACCTCTAGCGTAGTAGTCGCGCTTTGAATGAGTAGACTAATATTTTTATTGCGGTACGACTCCGCCACATCGGTCGTTTATGTTAGCTAGTACACTGTATGAAACGCATAACTACATACGGCAACTATAGGCCGACCGTTTAACTCGCGTATCGCCTGCGCGGTAAGAAGGGAGCGGGGGCGGGTAACGCTACACACGGAGTCAATAATCCAAAGATTTATCTCGAGATAGACATTGTTGGTAAAAAATATAATAATAAGTATCTTTTTTAAGTATTTATTTACTTCCTTCCGCTCCCTTCTTACCGCGCAGGCGATACGCGAGATAAAAGAGTTATCAGTTATAAAATGATAGAAAAAATGGATGGATTGTGTGAAGTCAGATATGATGGAAAAGGGATTGAATGATGATAAAATGATGAAATGAAATGATATTTATTTCTGTAAATAGATCTTTTAAAGACACTTTTACAAGTCGATCTTTTACATTTTTTTTTAACAAGATGGCGCCGACGTTTCCTACCTGACGACCGCTGAGAAGAAACGTCGAAACAAACTCAGAGAATCATGGTCTCTTTTAAAATCCAGATGAAATGACGACTAACCGGGATGTATGGAATAAAAGGACAGGCTGCGCCGACCCCGAATAAATTGGGAAAAGGGCAAGAAGATGATGATAATGTGTCATGTAGCCGTATGTACAGTCGCCAGCAAGTCAAGGTATACAAAACTGTCAAATTTCTCCAAATGATTTTAAACCTTAAATTGTTGGAGATATAATTTAAAATCAACTGAGAAAAAATGACATTTTGTGGTTACTTGATGTGCTGGCCACCGTACCACCGCATTAGGTACTGCACATGGTGACATCGCGGTGTTGCTAGCGTTTATAGATTACGGTTTTCGGTTACCATCAGGCCCCAGTATACTTTTTATAATATAAATTTTATACATTTATAAATAATAAAATTAATAAACTACACAAAACTTCTTGGAGCGCCGGCCGTTTGACGAGTCTATGCCTGATTATGTTATTTAAAAAAATAGAATTAGGTACAGTTGAATTGAAAAACTCATACTTTTTTTAAATCGGTTAATAACTAAATCATAAATGGCCTAATGACCGCACGTAACCTATTTATTGCTTATCTAAAATTACGATTATCTAAACATTAAGTTTAGAGTATCAAATGTTGTGTTTACAATAACATGGATATCGGAGCACAGTGCGGTGTCTTTTGCCGCCAAATTTGCTGTCACTGTCACAATGGGCGGTCCATAAAGGTTTTGTTTGGCGCCATTACTTAATTCTTTGTTATGTCGATTGATTTGTTATTGTTAGTTCAGTTTGTTTAAAATAACTGAGCTTGTCTGAAGTTAGCCCTTCCGAACCGCCGGCGCCGCACAAGTAAAATCGCTTAGATACTTAAATGTTTTTATACATCAAACTCGAAAATAGTAAGTAACTAAAGAATATACTTAATCGCCAATATGAAACATAATATACGACCCCAATCATCATTATCATCATTCATAGTCAAAATGGTCTTAAGCGCGCCTGATGAACGTCAGCTCCTGGGTTAGATTCCCATGTCGAGCAAAATATTATTGAGCTATCTGAAATTCTCAGTAGCATGACGGAGATTGGATTCGTGCCCGGTTAACGACAATAGGGCATTGCAATGGCAATATAGGTATTAATGGGATCTGAACATACCGACGATAATAATTAATACAGCCTATTATCACGAGCGACCATAAGACTGATTAGGCAGTTTCTGAGCCGAAATATATCATCACGCCTGTACTGAAGGCTTCGGCAGAGGTGTTTGCTGTAGGTATGTTTAAGTCACATGTAAAAGGGGCGAGCCTATTGCTGTTAACCGGGCACAAATCCACTCTGAACTGCTACTGACAATTTCATAGAAAAACCCAATAACACATTGCTCGACCCGGCCATCGAACCCAGGACCTCTAGCGTAGCAGTCGCGCTTAGGACCATTATACTAATGAGGCAGACTAATTTATTATCAAAATTAATTCCCCAAACATTGTGAACAACCACCCTTCTACACGAAAATCCTTAAATCACTCGTATAGCACTTAATAAGGGTTTGTTATCCGACACCAAACGACAGTTCCACCCCCGCTTGTAGCCAACCAATCGGAGCGCAGGAAACTCACCCTCTAAATATTTTCAACCAATCAGATTTTACTATTACTTCAGGTGCGTTAAGGTGTCGTGTTACTTAAACGGATGCTTAAAAAAGTAATTTCGGGATTAAAACTGGTTTATAACGCATGTATTTTTAATAAAACTCTGCTCCAGTAGTCTAGTGGTTATAAGTGCGGCTGTTGGGTTCATGTCCCGAGACGAGCGAAGGTGAATTGAGTGAGTTTTTCTTATTCTGAGTAGCAGCTAAAAGTATGAATTTGTGCCCAATTAATGGTAATTTTTCGGTTTTCGTGTTAAATACTGATATTCAGCCGTATCTAGTTTATCTGGAAGCTGACCCTAACTTAGTCAAAGTCAAAAAGCCTAAGTCGGTCAGTTCAGTAGTAAGATTTTTTTTAATTTTTTTATAAAAAATGCTTACTAGCAATGTGGGTCGCACATTACTAGTATTCTTGTTAACCCCTCGTACTAAGCTAAATGCTTGTGTTACGAGTGGGTTCACGTCGGTCGTGCAATGGGTAGGTTTCGAACCGGCAACCACATGATTGCAAGTCCAACGCCCTAGCCATTAGGCTACCGCCGCTTTAATGAATGAATAAGAATAAGAATGTATTTATTTGCTTAAAACATGGTATACAAAGGTGTTATATTACAATTTATGGTCATACATTGTATGTTTTGCTTAAAATTAAAGCATGCAAAAAAATTTGGAATTAAATAGTTTATACTCAAAAAAGTCGTTAATACTATAGAAATTTGTTTTGAGTTAATACTATAGAAGTAGATACATGCCAGCATGAATGGGTCCGCACGACCGGCGAAGTACAAACCTCTCAGAGAATACCGACGTCAAGTAGCAGTATGGATACTGTTGCGTTTCGCACGATGAATCGACGAATCTACGTAAATGATCTTCCAAATATAATGAACCACTTATGCGTCATGTATGCTGATGATGCAACAATTTTTATATGCAATGATAATTTAAATGAAATAGAATACAAGGCAGAAGTTAGTAATACATTAAAAACTGTAACTACATGGCTAAAAGAAATAAATTTAAAAGTAAACCTCAATAAAACTAAACTAATGCAATTCAGAAATTATAAGACGAAACCAAAACCGTTAAACATTTACGAAACAAATACAGAAATAGAAGAGGTAGAACAATTTAATTTTCTGGGTGTCACAATAGATTATCATTTAAACTGGAAGGGTCATATAGAAAAAATTAACAAAAAGTTATCAAGTTACTGTTATGCCTTATCTATACTTATAGAAACAACTTCTATAGATACAGCGAAATCAGCTTACTTTGGAAATGTATATCCACTGTTAATGTATGGAGTCATATACTGGGGTAATTCGTGTGAAATACAATCTACATTCGTTCTTCAAAAAAAATGTCTTCGTATTATCTACAATATGCAAAACACCGAATCACTGAGGTCAGTTTTTAGAGAGAAGGGTTACCTTACACTTACCGGCATTTATATTTTGGAGTTGTGTTTATTTGTCAAAAATAACACCCAGTTCTTTAATCTCAAAAGCTCATCTAAACCAAATGTACGCAATAAATATAAATATAACCTAAATCTACCACAAATAAATAATATGATATATTATAAAAGCACCTACATAACAGCAATACGAGTCTTCAATCACTTACCAGTAGAAATTAAAGAACTGGATGGTAAATCGTTTAAAAATGCTTTAAAAAAATTTCTAACTAAAAATGTGTTTTATAATTTGAACGAATACTTTGTGAATAAATAAGAACATTAACATATATATTAGTTATTATTATAATTGCTACACCCGATTGGGTAGGCTGTTGAGACTTATTATATTTCGTATAACGCCGTTGTTTGTACACAGTTTGAGCAATAAATATCTTTGTCTTTGTCTTTGTCTTTGTCTTTGATGAGTGTGGAGCGCTGGAAGCCCAATTCCTCCCTCAATCCCCTTCCTTCTCCTTTCCTCCTTTCCCCTTCCTTTTTCTTTTTTCCTTTGGTATTGCAGATGTCCATGGGCGGCAACGACTACCTACTTACAATCAGGTAGCTCGCCTGATCGTTTGCCGAGTTATCCCATAAAGAAAGAACCATTTATTCAAGATACTAGGTAGTACTTTTTGAACGTCATGTTTACATAATAGACAGTCCCCAAAACGGTCGCCCTTCACCGACTCCTAGTGTTTTAGCTGGGAAGAAGAAGTGGCGCATCAAACTCCCCAGTAACACATTTCTATCCGTTCATTTACTCGTAAAATTTTGCTTGAGTTTGATGTACCATATCATAAGTAGGTACCATCTTAACATCATCACGCCTGCATTCTCTTAAGGGTTAGGCAGAGGTACCTAAAGTAAACCCTTATTTCATCGGTATGTTTTAGGCCCGATGTAGCGGGCGATTTTTTTTTATAAAAAAAAGCTTAGGTGGGTACCTACTAGCCATATGAGTCGCACATTACTAGTATTCTTTTTAGCCCCTCGTAATAAGCTAAATGCTTGTATTACGACTGGGTTCACGTCGGTAGTGCAATGGGTGAGTTTCGAACCGGCAACCACATGATCGCAAGTCCGACGCTCTAGCTTTTCGCCGCTTGAATCGATTGATTGCTTCAATTGCTTAGAGAATTAATGAATTAATTAATTTTTCATTGCTACATGTTAACTAGCCCACCCATTGAATTATGCCATTGAAGTTAATACTCAAGCTATAAGCTACAAAGCATACTATGAAAAAAATACTAGGATGACGATTCTAAGTTTTACGTTACATCGTAAGACAAAATCACGAGGAATAAACACCTTCACAAATACAAAATCCGCAAGGATTTAATCCCAAAAAATGCAACTTCCTTCAATCACACGGACGATCACGTGGGAACATATGAGTTGGGACAATCCTTTATCAGATCACCATATTTCTGGAGACTCAGATCGGATTTAGATTGCAACGTGTTACTTTGATAATTCTTGTAAATGCTCTCTAATCTGGAGGATGAGTGAGGGTAGGCAGTTCGTAGCCATTTATTTATTGTAACACACATTAAATTTATAACTCCGCGTTCCCTCTGACGACAAAACATGTTGCAAACATCTATCTTACTCTATCTAACTCTCAAAGAGTGAGTGGGATAGAGAGCTGTTTGCAACATGTTTTGTCGTCAATGGGAACGCGGTGTAAAAGTTGAATAGCTATTCAATTAACTACCGACTATTTCCACTTCTACCAGTAGTAATATATACTAATACACAAAGTGTAACTTAATAAGCCAAGTAAGTAGTTTGTTAAGAGTCGATTCCTGTAATCGATTCATTGGTCGATTGGCCTGGCCAGCGAGCTTCCTACACTACGTTTGCCTAGACGCGGTCTCTACTCGAGAACTCGTTTGCTCCAATGATTGTCGGTTCTCCGAGACCGATGTGACCGGCCCATTGCCACCTAAGTGTGCTAATCACTAATAATGTTTACATACTTAGTGTAAAACAAAGTTCGCATTTCGCCGGTAAGTATGTTTAGGTCCCATGTAATAGGGAGCGAGCCTATTGCCAGTAACAGGGCACAAATCCAGACTCCGAGCTGCTACTGAGAATTTAATAGAAAAATCCAATAAGCACTGCTCGGCCTGGGGATCGAACCCAGGACCTCTAGCGTAGCAGTCGCATTTAGAAGCACTAGACTCATAAGGCAGGGTTAAATAAACGAAATAATATCCACAGATATGAACTTTATATGACCCGATATCCTCGTGCATTTTTTCCGCCACTTCATTATGTCAAGTGCCGTGTTAGGGCGTGTTATTTGACACTTTTGTGTGCAATGTCCACAGGGGACAAATGCGCAAGAGTTTATTGTTAGCGTTAGATTTAGCGATGTAATGCACATTGTTGCGTATTGTCACATAGGGTTGCCTACGATTCATGTACTTATTTTGAGTATTTTAAAATAATTTTGAATTATTTTTTATATCACTATATTTTAATTAAAGTTACTTATAACTTACAAGAAACTAAACTAACTAAATGTCTAGTTTAATCTTAATCAGTTTTTTTTTATTTATTGAATTATATTTATTATCATTTTTTAGGGTTCCGTAGCCAAATGGCAAAAAACGGAACCCTTATAGATTCGTCATGTCCGTCTGTCTGTCTGTCTGTCCGATCGTGTCGCAGCCTTTTTTTTCGAAACTATAAGAACTATGCTATTGAAACTTGGTAAGCAGATGTATTCTATGAACCGCATTAAGATTTTCACACTAAAATAGAAAAAATACAATAAATTTTGGGGGTTCCCCATACTTGGAACTGAAACTCAAATTATTTTTTTTCATCACACCCATACGTGTGGGATCTATCTATGGATAGGTCTTCAAAAATGATATTGAGGTTTCTAATATCATTTTTTTCTAAACTGAACAGTTTGCGCGAGAAACACTTCCAAAGTGGTAAATTGTGTGTACCCCCCCCCCCCTGTAACTTCTAATAGAGAACGATAATACTAAAAAAAAATATATGATGTAGATTACCATGTAAACTCCCACCGAAAATTGGTTTGGACGAGTACCTACTAGTAAATCGTTTTTTTTTAATACGTCATAAATCGTAATGATATGGAACCCTCCGTGCGCGAGTCCGACTCGCACTTGGCCGGTCTTTTAAGTTACGAATAACCAAATGGTTAGGTACGTAATTGCTTCTCTTATCTCGGATGCTATATTTCTATTAAACTTTTAATCTCATACATGCTTATATGTCTGTAATTGATAAAGAAATACATTACCGTTCACCTGTTTCCAACTTCATTTATAAAGACCGAAAGTGATGAGTTTGAAATCCAGAATATTGAATACTTTAGGTATCTGTAATCAATAAAAAAAAACATTAAAATTTCTTAAATATTTTAAAAAATAAACTACAAAAAGAAGTCTCAGTAGGAAGTATTATTTTTAATTAATTGTTAACAAGAAATTAACTATATACAAGACTTGGAAGAATATAGGAAGACCTATGCCTAGCGATGAGAAAACAAAGTTAAATATAATATTTTTTTTACTAAACTGCCAACCCTATTCGCCATCGCAAGTGTTCACAATAGGGCTGTTCATTTGCGCCCGCTGTTGTCGCTTTGTGTCGCACCCGTAACACTCGCAACACGGGATTAACTGGCCTGCCTTTGCCCAACAGGATCAAGATGTAAAAAAAAAAAATAAGTTGACGAATTTTGAAAAAAGAATAATGAGGGTTGTAGTGGTAGATCATATATTTTTTTTATTTACTTTTTTTTATTGGCTTCCCTAACGCGTGTGTAAAGGCAATGTTAGGATTGAAAATATATCCCAAAAATCGAATCACATAATCTCAAATTTAACCAATAATGATGATCTCTTGTTTGTATGGGTCGATATACAACATAGAGGTCAAGAAAGCTCTACCACGAGATTAGCTATAAGTACCCCAGTTTGTAAATTGAAGATATTCTATTTAGTAGTTTTTGCGCAGGAATTCCAAATACCACTTTATTGGATTCGGGAGATTTATATTCTCTAACCTGAGTACTTTTGTTTCAATATCCTCTATTTAAAGTAGGTAAGTACCTACAGTTACAGGTTCTTTACGATTTTATAATAGCATAGAAAATATTTATAAAGATATATTATATGACAATTGTTAGCGGCAGTCAAAAGCTGAAAACCAGTAATTTCACGACACAGTTGACATTTGTATCGCCATAGTATTATCGCAAAAAAAATAAGACAATTGTAACTTATTTGTAATTACATAACGCCTAATGAGAACGAAAACAATTATAAACTAGTTAGAAGGCATAAACAATTTATTTTAAGTTCTCTTTAACATTTTCAATATTCCAGTAAATACCGATAAAATCACTATAAAATCTATTGCGTATTGACAATGGAGGTGTTCATTTGTCAAACGCGCCATTGTGTAACGATCCTAACTGAGGATTAACGATGTCACGCCTTTGCCCAACAGAATAGTATTTAAAAAAAAGACTTGTCAAGTTAGCGTTAAACATAATTTCATTTTCAATGTTGTTTTGGATAAATTTACGTGTGTGATTTGGTTTCTACGGCTTCGTACGGCTGCAATGTAAGTAGTGAAGTACTCATAATATCTATGCATTCCAAACTGTGATTCCAATTTTCTAAATCAGTGAAAATCATATCGAATAGCCGCAGCCTGCTCAGACCGCAGCTTACTCGCCAAATGTGCCGTCGTTCGGTACAGCCGCCAGCAGGTCAAGGTATACAAAACTGTCAAATTTCTCCAAATGATTTTAAACCTTAAATTGTTTGAGATAAAGTTCAAAATCAACTGAGAAAATTTCACATTTTGTAGTAACTTGATGTGCTGGCCATCGTACCTACTTAACGTCTGCTGTAAATTCAATACTCTTATTTGACTCTGATGCTATACTGAAATGCCCACATTTAAATTCATTATCACGGTAGGTACGTTTTGTATACACCTGTATTCCCCGAAAGGTTAAGCGGAGATGTCAATTCGCCAGAATGTTTAGGTCCTATACTCAGATAAAATAAAAAGTTAAGATGGAACTTTGCGAACAAAGAAGTGAGGCCGGCTTAAACTACGCCTTACCGTGTACAACACACAATTTCACGCACACACGTAAACCGAAACTACGCCTTATCTTGTCAGTTGAGCTATCGAGCTATCGAAAGCTCGACTAACAAGATAAGGCGTAGTTAACTAATACATGTGTGCGTTTGATCTTGTATTTGATCTGAGGTCCCTCATAATAGGAGGCGCCTAGCCTATCCCCTCTCACTTAGAGAGGAGACCCTTGCCCAGCAGTGGGATAGTAAATAGGTGATGATAGTGAATAGGAAGCGAGACTACCGAAGGCCACTACTGAATATTTTATTGAAAAACCCTCCACTACGCTCGACGAATGGGAATGGGAATCGAACCTAGGAACTCGTAAGTCGCGTTTACGACCAATGAAGCACCTAGTTATGTAGAAAAAAAAATCATGTCAAATAGGTTCGTTGGGAATTGAATTTAATGCGTAGAACTGATTGTGTGAAATTGCATTTAAATAATAGAATTTTAGATAGTATCAAACAGTTCCCGCTTATCATTTCACCAAAATGTTCGCAAAATCTCTTGTGCCAATCTCATTAATAGGAATTGGGCCTTTGCGACTACAATAAATTTCAATAATGTTACTCTAATCCTCGCTGTTTACATTCATCCATAAGATTATCCCATATACGCGACATCGGCTGAATGCATTGAGCAAGATAAAAGGAGCGATATTGATCGAATGAAAAAAATTTGAATGTAGAACGGGCGTTTTTGACGTTGTGAAGTGACGTAATGGGGCAGCCATATTGGTTGATATTACAAAATGTTATAGTTAATTTCTTTAATGAATGTACGATAGATGAAGCGAAAGTAGTGTGCCAGGATCGTAGCAAGTGGAAATCTATAGTCTCTGCCTACCCCCATGGGAGACAGGCGTGACAATATGTATGTAATTTCTTTAAATTTAATTATTAAAAACATAAGTAATCTACATTGCGAGAAACTAAATCAGCGTTCCGTCGTGATCGGTAGCAAAGTCACAAAATGTAGAGTTTGAAGTGGGCTAGTTTTGGAAGACCAGCGAAAACCCGTGCCGATCTTGGAATTGGTTGAATCTTTTGTTTTCGTCTTATTAATTCTTTTACTATTTTTAAGTCAGTTTAATTATTTAGGTAATATTACTTTCGTATTTATTCGTGTTATTCCGTCCTACGTACCTACCTATATAAAAATCGATGTACGTGTGCATTTTCCATATAGACTTTCGTTCCAAAACAGAGTGAACCGATTTGGATAAAATTTTTTGGCAATCTTCAGATTAGCCCAGCGAGTGATCATGAAGTTAGGTAGCGATGGGATAAAAAAACTGAAACCGCGGGGCAGAGCTAAGTAAATAAATGTCTTTAGTAAGCGGTAAGAGTAAAAAAAACTGTTACAGGTAGGTGTAGGTAGGTACAGCTGGAAGATACGAACCTCCTTTTATAAGTTTAAGTTTATGTAAATTTTGTTTCTCACCTACATGTCTGTCTACCCTCTCCTTAACGACACTGGATCAGAACGAGTAGTAACATAACACCGGCGATAAACAGGGTTCATATGACATCTTAATTCCATCGTTCATTTGAAGTATTGTAACACGACCCCAAGATGGCGGCTTTACCATAAAAATGGCTGGCTTAACCGACTTTATAAAATAGGTGGTGCTGTTTCCAATTTCAGTCAATATTGTTCAAATCTTGCTTGGATACTTAATGCTGTTTATAATCATTATCCTAGCCCAGGGATGGCGTACCTTATCTGATCTCATCAACGTCATCATCAACCCATTACATTGTCCCACTGCTGGGCACGGGTCTCCTCTCAGTACGAGTGGGATTAGGCTATAGTCCACCTCTTAAGCCAACTGCGGGTTGGCAGACTTAACATGTCGTCAAGAAAATGTTTCAGGTATCCTCACGATGTTTTCCTTCACCGTTTAAAGCGCGCGACTTCGAAAAGTCAGCGGTGCGTGCCGTGGATTTTAACTCGAATAACCTCTTTGGTATTGCAGCTGTCCATGGACGGCGACGACTACTTACTATGAGGTAGCTCGCCTGCTCGTTTGCCGAGTTATCCCATAAAAAAGTATCTGAAATTCAACTAAGTACCTTAAATTACCACTACATTCGCACAAAACAAGCCAGATGCATGCCCATGGTTTTGAAAATACGTAAGCAATTGATATACCGTCATCGTACAGAATAAGATTCACAAGAACTTTATAAATAGTATGCTTTCCTATAAGTATTCTGCTAATATTTTGACAGTTACATTTCACGCGACGTCGCTCGCCAGTCAGGCGTGATACCTCTTCTATTGTTACAAGATATCTAATTTAACCATTTTGTGACGATACCTATATTATTATATACTGAAATTAATTTATGTAATATTACCTATATTTTTCCCGCGGTTTCACTCGCAGACATTTTGAGACTAAAGATAGCTTAGGTTTATTAGAGGTGCTCATTTATAACTGCACTGATCAACAGATCTGCAAGGTTAAGTTGCGACTGTGGCGGGCATTCAGTGGATGGGTGACCATTCTTAACACATCGAGACGCGGAGCAGCTCTCCGCTGGTCCACGCTGCTACACGTAAAGCCGTCGCTCCGGTTGTCATACAAACACGTATGACAATCGTTAGTGGTAGCCTGAAATCCATCATCCCTCGAATAACAATACCATCATCACGCCTGTATTCCCCGAAGGGTTAGGCAGAGGTGTACTTAATGTACACCCACAGTTCGCCGGTATGTTTAGGTCCCATATAATAGGGGGCGAGCCTATTGCCATTCACCGGGCACAAATCCAGACTCCGAGTTGCTACTGAGAATTTCATAGAAAAACCCAAATAACACTGCTCGACCTGGGGATCGAACCCAAGACCACTAGCGTACCAGTCACGACTGGGACCACTAGACTAACGAGGCAGTCTCGAATAACAATGTTGCCTATAAATCGGGCTGCTTCGGTCTGATGGCAGTCGCTTCTTGAAAAATAGACGTAATGATATTCAGACGCTTCTTGTTAGATGGGAAACCGACCCCAAATATTTCCCAGCTAGGAGGCGGTGAACGGCGGGCGTTTTGGGGTTAATAATATAATAATCTATACTAATATTATAAAGCTGAAGAGTTTGTTTGTTTGCTTGCTTGAACGCGCTAATCTCAGGATCTACGGGTCCGATTTGAACAATTATTTCAGTGTTAGGTAGCCTATTTATCGAGGAAGGCTATAGGCTTTATTTTATCACGCTAAGACCAATAGGAGCGGAGCATAAATGAAAAATGTTGCAAAAACGGGAAAAAAATTAATGCAGAAAAGCCGAGAAACCACGCGGGCGAAGCCGTGGGCGGAAAGCTAGTAATAGATAAAGGTGTCACGGACCAAAGAATACGACATAAAAACATTACATTCATGTCAAAATATTAAAAAAAACCGACACTTTTGACACAAATATGACAAATTGGCTGCAAAAAATCGATGAACATATTTCTGCAGATTCCTGAAACGTTTTTTGGACACTTATTTTAAAAATGCAACTATTTTGAGAATTTATTTTTATTTTTTTTGTCACACGACACCTCATTATACTACGCTACTGACTAGTTTTTTAAATCGATGGCGAAGGGTGGGACGTTTAAAACTATGGATAAGACAGAAACCTCAGCCCATCGTGTCGGGCGGCGGTCGTACGGTTGAGAATATAAAAAATCTTGTTCAGACACTGGAAATAAATATGTGTTTTTTAAGTCAATTAATGAAAATTTTATTTGTTTCTGTAAACAGATCCTTTAAAGACACTTTTACAAGCCAATGCTTTACATTTTTTTCAAACAAATATCGCTGGTTTTTCCTATCTGACAACCTCTGAGAAAAAAAGCCGAAACAAACTCGCAGAATAGTGGTCTCTTTTAAAACCCATTATCCTTATGCGCGTGTCTGAAAGAAAAACAATTTATTTCTTTCAAAACAAGATGACACTTACCAACATACATAAAGAAAGAAAAAATCGTCTTTCGTGGTCAGAATCCACTACCGTGCGCAGCGTGTCGTGTGTTCGATTCCCACCCGAGTCATTTCGAGGCAAATATTTATGTGTTCTATGATTTTTTTATTCGAGTCTCCTCGTAGTTTGATCGTCATCTTTCTCAAGGAGGGATTATGAAACTTATGCAGAGGTACTAATGTAACCCACACTTCGCCCGTATGTTTAGGTTCTATCTAATAGGGGGCGAGCCTGTTACCATTAACCGGGCACAAATCCAGACTCCGAGCTGCTACAGAGAATTTTATTGACCTGGGAATCGGAGCCAGGACCTATAGCATACCAGTTACCTTGGAACCACTAGACCAATGAGGCAGTCAAGCAATCTTTTAATTGTCTTCAGAACTCAGTCTTCTAATAATAATATAAAACAAATAAGTGTCAATTATTATATCCATACTATTCTTTCTCTAAAGAAAGTGGCTTTTTTGTGGGTAGTTGTTATTTTTTGTGACAATAAATCTGTCAGTGGCGTGAAGCCGCGGGGTGTCGCTAGTCGACACCGCACATTACACAGGTTAGGTTAATTTGGTTAATTAAAGGTTAAAACTCTTGACTTATTCATAAAAATACGCGAGCTAGTTGAAAAAAAAATGTAGCATCGACTTGTAAAAGTGTCTAATGGATCTATTTACAGAAATAAATATCGTTTACTTGATAAATTTATTAAGATAAAACTATACATAATAACATAAAATACCATCACGCCAACGATGGGTAAAGCAGTGTACCTAATGGACACCCACAGTTCGCGAGCCTACTGCCATTTACCCGGCACATATCCAAATTACGAGCTGCTACTGAGAATTTCATTGAAACGCAGTAACACTTCGCTCGATCTGGGAATCGAACCCAAGACCTCTATCGTAGCAGTCGCGCTTAGCACCACTAGACTAATCAAGCGATTCAGATAAAACTGAAAAGTTAATAAATTATCTATTTATAAACAAACCATTTTATGTTTAAATAGGGTAGACTACAAAACAAGACAACATCTCAATTTATCGACGGCAAGCGACGCTCAATTACTTGCAGACAATTATTTAGTATGGCAACACTGTTACCCGACCCCTGCAATATAATCTGTGCGCGCTAATGAATTTAATTGACTCTCAGGGGACGGTGGTGTTGCCATAAATTATTATTAGTCTGTCTTCTGGATTAATTCATTGTTACGGTACCGAAATCATTTTGACTTAGAGCGAGAAACGTTTAACAAAAAATATTTTTTGTAATAGATTCCTTATTAAGCATTTAGTAAAAAGCTGTTATTTTGCCATCATTATAAATTTTATTTATTTTTCCATGTAGATATTATGCAAAAGGCATATACCTAAAATCAATACAAATCGATACACATTATACAATAGATATACATTAATAATATACAAACGCTTCGTTATCATTTCATCTTCTACGGAAATCAAAGATTATTTCTTTCATTCTGTTTTCCATATAAATAATTTGTCTATTTCAATATATTTTTTTATTTTCAAACTAACACTATTTTTGACGTCTAAACAAACAAACACGCCCAATTAAAATACCCAAATAAACGCAATTACACGGTTAATTTACGATTAGGCACAACCCTACGGTTATTACAGCGTATGTCGGACTAACCGGCCGTATGATTGCGCTTAATCATCTAGGGATCATCCCTATTCCCTAGCGACCTGTGATCTCCCCCTCAGCTTCACAGGACAGGTGGGTTTTGTGACAAATTGGCGAAAAGATAATTATGACTAAAGGCTTACCTACTAGTGCTGTGACAAAATATTTTTTAAAGCTAAAGCGTCAAGGTTGGGCGCGAAATTAAATTGTTTCTTGGTATTTCGCAATTTATGGCAAGGCTAATTATCACATTATCAATACAAAAATCGTTATCGTCGAAGATTTTGGTGTAAAATAGTGGATTCGGCGAAAAATAACAATTTACCTACACCTAATTAATATTTTATTTTTGCATACCGATCGGTAAAATATGGTTGAACTTTATTCATTTGTAACTTCATATTGTACCCATATTTGCAAAATATTTTTTTCTTTTCTTTTTCTTTCACCTAAATCTCCTTCAAAAGCAATTTTCAAGCAAAAGTTTTAATACTCAATTGTGAATAAGTTATTGTTGATGTCGCTATTTCTACAGCCATGTAAGTACAGTTTGTTCGAAATAAGTAAGCCGATCGGAAGTTGTCTGCAAGTGGTTTAGAAGTGGTAAATTTTAATAGAAACAGTCAGTGTAAAGATAATTACAATCAGAATCAGAATCAGAAATTTATTTGTTAAACATAGGTAAAATTACATTTTTAGATCTTAATTGTATTGTGAGTGCGCTATGTTTTGCCATAAAGACATACAAATATTAATGGGTAACAAATTCAATTCATAAATATTTATACATTCCATCAGATTAACGTTTTGTGATTCAAAATGTCAGATATTAATGGTAAAATAATACAAAAAACTATCGAAAATTGTCATCTAATAATTCATCATTTAGGAATTCTTCTATAGTATAATAGCATTTGTCAATTAAGAATTAATTTAGTGCTCTTTTAAATTTATTTAAAGGCATATCTTTTACAATATCTGGCATCTTGTTATATATTCGTGGCGCATTACCAAAGAAACTCTTATGCATTAAGGACGTTTTACATTTAACGAGATTTAATTGATTATTATATTGAGAACGCATTGGTGTTTTTTTTACACTTGAGAACCTTATAAATAAATGTGTATTTGTTTTAACAAATAATGCAGTTTCTAAAATGTACATCGCTGGAAATGTCAACAGTTTCAAAGATTTAAAAAAAGGTATGCAACTATCCGTCGGCTTTAAACCGCACATTGATCGTATACATCGCTTTTGCACCCTAAATACCAGCTCTCTATCAGTTGACTGCCCCCAAAAAGCTATACCATATCGCAGAACTGAGGCTACCAGTCCATGATAAGCTGCTTTAAGTGTTTCAGTATTTACTTTTCTTGACAGCTGGAAAAGTGCATATGCCGATTTACTTAATCGCTTACATATTTCTTCTATATGTGGCTTCCAGGTTAGTTTATTATCTATCGCTATCCCTAAAAATTTGGTATTACTAACTTCTTCTATGTCATGATCTTTATATGTAACCTTAACAATTGGATTTTGACGCCGTTGATGAAAGTGCATAATTTTTGTTTTATTTAAGTTAATAACTAAATTATTACTGTCAAGCCAATTTATTATGTCAAATAGAGATTTATTGATGTCATTTTGATAATTATTTGGATGAGTACATTTTATTATAGCTGTACTGTCATCGGCAAAGAGAACCATTTTATGATGTGTAATTTTTGGGAGGTCATTAATATATATTAAAAACAATAATGGTCCCAAAACGCTACCTTGAGGCACGCCATATTTTATGGACTTTGGTTGAGATGAGTACAGTGTTTCTAGTTTACTAATAGGGCATATTCTCGAGATTTCTGTGCACTGAGATCTATTACTTAGGTATGATTCGACAAGCTTTAGAGAGTTCCCTCTTAACCCATAACTATAAAGCTTTTGTAACAAAATTCGATGATCCACATAGTCGAATGCTTTCGTCATATCAGTGTATATGGCACAAACTGGGTTTCTTTTATCTACGGATGCCATAGAGTCGTATATGTTTCACATTTCTAGTTATTTTGTTTACTAATTTCGATATTTATGTATTAAAACACTTAATTAAACGATTTTATCACCGCGGTAGTTCGGAACGGCTAACTTCCGATCGGCTTACTTATTTCGAACAAACTGTACCTAGAATGACAGTAGAAATATTAAGACAAAAAAATATTAATCGTGAAAATGTTGTATTATTTTAATGCTATAAAATAATAAAAAATATTTTTCCTCAATAGTACCTGATGCCGGCAGTTTTTCGCGCATCCCAAAAGGTTTTACTTGACTTAACTTCTTAGCGGTGATGTAGCAAAATAAAACATGAATCAGAGTTTAATTTAGACTTTCAGCAATAGCAAACTGCATCCAATTTCGTGCAGTAGTTTTTGTGTGATGCGCGTAAAAACATACATAGGTATATGTGGACAGAAAGACAAACAAAAATTATATTTCTAGTAGCCCACAAATATTATTTTCATAAAGACCTTTTATCTATGTAGACATGGGGCAGTTACATTATCAGCTAAGCCATATTTACCGTTGGCATAATGTCCGTCAAAAGTATTCGCTGGCTAACGTATGCAGCATGAATGCAGTGACTATCTATCGAAGTATCAACCGTGGTAGAGCTAAATTCGAAATTATATTATATGATATCGTCCAGCGCCGTCGTGTGGCGCCATCTATATTACCCGCGTGCTAATAGAACCACAAATAGGTTTCTTAAACAGATGGCGTTGTAATAAACATTTTCCCAGTCAGTGTTGAGCAACACATTTATAATAAATATTGTTATCGACTACGTTATCGATAATAATTATTTATATCATTTAAGATTCGACCAAACAACACGTAATATTTGTTATTTTAAGGAAACTGAAATAAAGAATTACCAGCATTATATTTTGTCGTCATTTATTCATAAAGACAATTCAATAAATGAACGCACTAAATTACAATAATTTTGAGATATGTCACTTACATATTAATCGGTGGTGACTATTACGTTTTTATTAAACATTACAATAATTTTGGTGTTTCTTATTTATTAAAGTTCTTAAAATATGGGATTTACTTGTATGTTCTACCTTTTAAAAAGGAATTTGATTGATAAAGCAGGACAAGAGAACAATAAATTCGTAATATCACCACCTTTGCGTTATAATTATGTATATAATAAGCTACAATACTCGCTATTGATATAGATCAGTTACTGGAAGACAAATCGTATGGCTTTTAATATTTTAGTACAATATCATTTAATACAAATTCACCGATATGTACGTAATGCTACCAAACTATTGAGGAAAAAAATCTACAGGAGTACAATACAAAATATTAGGAAAATAGAATTATATTTTTATATGTTCTCATCTAGTAGAAAAAGTTTCAGAAACATCAGAATTCTTAAAATGAATGTAATTTATGTAGATAATATTAGATAGTTAGAGCCCGACCTACAATTGGCTTCTTCGGACATTTCCTTCACAATATTATCTACGTTTCTTTTTAAAATATGTTTTTGTGCGAGAAAAACTGACTAAGTCAAAATTACTTTGCTTTTTGTAAGCATGAAACAACGGTAATTTTGGGTGCTTTAAATATTCAGTAACCCACTGCACTTATCTGTGAAGTCTGTGTCAGCTTTGACAAAAATATGGAATTTAATAAATCTCTTCGATCCCAATAACGACCACAAGTCGAGCTCTTAATGAGAGTAAAATTTTTGAAGATGAAAGTGCTATCCAAATTGTAGAATTCGAAAAGTGGCTTACTTAGTCAAGAAATATGTACAGTACAATAGAATGAGAAAAGCTATTGTAATGTAATAAATATATCGAAAAATTTAAGTGTACGAAAACAAAGCAAGGAGCGGTTGTCAAACAAAAGCTATGTACAGCTAAGCGATTGCAGGGGACTATAAACCTAACTTAGACTAGCCTTAACTTCATACAAATTATAACTTATGATACAACAATGATCACAATCATATAACTTAGACGTTATTAAAAACGATATGTTTAGTAATTGATGAGTATTAGAAGTAAATAATACAAAGTCATTCGACTCTTAACATGAAAGCGTAACACACAGCAAATCTTAACTAGCAAAACTTGGTACTAGTGTCACTGATTACAATATCATTAAAAATATCATCATTACTCTAAAACATGTCATTCCTATACCAACAACCTAAATACTAAAAGATGTATATTAAAATATACATTATAATATGCTTATCTGCTAACCTAATCGGGCTGTTGTAGAAATCAAGGCCTTAAGAGAAAAATATAGTACGGAAGATTGAAGAGGTAGTTTGACAATGGGAATTCTGCTAAAAACTTACTAAACACATATTCATAGTTATGCTTATTAACATTTGTAATATAAATATGTAAATATTCATTAAATCTACCGCGGTAAAATATACACCAAAGATATATTACCAGCTAAAATTAATATAATTTGTATGTATTATACATTTTTACTTAAATTTAATGACTTAAAACTAAAAAACACTAGTGATGACCAAGTTTTGCGCACGAATACAACATCTAGTCAGCCACAATATCGTACCGACGGCATTCGATAAAAACGTAATTATTGCTTGTACACGTAATGACGACTGTAGTACACACTACACCGCAAATAATCACAAATAAATACATATTTCTATTATAATTACAATAATATTTTAATTAAAAAGATATATTTTATTATCCTTTGATATGTATTAATGAGTAATGATCGATTAAATA
The DNA here is from genome assembly GCA_958496365.1 of Subacronicta megacephala. Taxonomy (NCBI): domain Eukaryota; kingdom Metazoa; phylum Arthropoda; class Insecta; order Lepidoptera; family Noctuidae; genus Subacronicta; species Subacronicta megacephala. The sequence goes on along the minus strand of OY292539.1, from coordinate 3,081,845 downwards.
ATGTTTACATGGTTAAATAATTCGACTTAATTTATATTTTATAAATGTAGTCAGGTTAGCACAACTAGGCTTTCTTTCAGGAACAAAATATAATAAATCCTTACATTTTAACTATTTTCTGTAGGTTTTATCGGTTTATCTTGGTTGTCAAATATAAAAAACACAAAAAAAACAGCATAAAAATGGATTACATAGGTATCTAAGTATTTCTAGTGATATTATCCTGACTACATTCATATTAAAAGTACTCTTAATTAATTCTAGTGATGCTACAAATTATTCCTAAGCCATTTTCCTTTCAAAATCATTTTACTTTTCATAAAACTATCCTATATAAGTTTTTTGGGGTACATGGGGATTAAATACATTTTTACATCATATCAACCTTTAACAACATTTTTAAACAATCACTTAGTAGTTTCAGATTATTTGAGAGATTCCTTGAATAATTATACATATAAATATAAAATAGTTATTTACTGTAACTATTCTAATGTCAACGTACATACCAATTATCGAATAATCTTATCGACAACGCACATCCGTTTGTCGATCAAAAGTGAATTTTCATTCGTTTTACGTTTTTGTAATAAATCTTTATTTGAATAAGACTAGGTATCTACTTAATGGAAAATTATTAAAATTAAAGAATAATGTGAAATACTGCAGTGGTTCTTTACTTCTACGACAGTCAAAAACCAATGAAGTAGGTACTTTTTATAAAAAGCGACAAAATCTAAAAAAGAATAATTCAGAATTATTACAAAAACGTAAATGCAATAATCTCAAAACGCTTACATATGGACATATTTAAGGGGAAAGAAATTCAGGTTTAATTAATAATTAATTATTAGGGCAAAAGCATTATAATACTTTGCGCTATTACTTTAAAGGCGTCGCTTTGCTTGAGGTTGTCGTCTTTTTTTTTTTAATTCAATTGACAGATTTATGTGATATGGAATAATTTATCTATTAGAAATTCTCATTGCTATTCGTAAGCAATATCACGTTTACTTCAAGAACAATACGAAATATAATTTAAGGCTAAGTAGAAGTAGAAGACGTAGCCGATAATTGAATGCGTAATTTTTAACGGAAATATCGTTAATATTACTACTTCTTTATTGTTAGACTGTTTTATTAAATGTTTCGTCGCTAGGATATATTTTTTACCCATTAAAACCCCTTACATATGTCGAACACGAAGCGTAACATCATATCGCACTTGAATCTTACACATAACAACAGTACAACAGTTTGGTCTAACGCACTAAGAAAAACCACTTGGCATTAAAGACAATCTTAATTGATCTCACTATATCAACGATCTACTTCAAAACTCGCTTCTATCCTAAAAGTTAAAAAAATAATTAATGAAAGGAGTTTTATTTTGGGATTGCCATAAACTATGTAGGCCACATCACTAATATTTCCACTGGCCGTTAAATGCAACATTTTAAACAAAATTAATATAAATTTAGTTTTCATTCACACAAATAAAAGGTAAAAAAAATTCGCTATATTTATTTAACAGAATAATCATCATATTTCTGACATAACAATTATTATGGAATAAGATATAATTTGTAAAAGACTGGCTTGATTTTGACCGACTTAGTGTACGACTACCCTTAAACACAAAAATATATTTTTTTATTTGAAATTTCGTACAAAAACCTACCAAAAAGTATGTATATTTTATTGAAAAAACCCTTTAAATTAAAGTGCAAAGAAGTTTACCTTAAATAGAAAAAAAATACAATTAGATAAAATTACTTGGATTAGTGAATTTACATGAACTATCTAGAGTCAATTTATCTAATGATGTAATTTAGTAAGTTTTCTTTTTATTTATTATCTTCAAATCACGTACATTCAAATGTCCTATGATAATATAATTCTGTTATAAGTCATTCTATTCTTGATTATTTACGTGGCAACATTTTATTACAAAACTAAAGATTCTCTTTAAAAAAATACTAACCTTTTAAAATTAACTTTCGTAAATAAAATAGCCAAAACCTGACACAATTGATTAACTACGTTAAAATAATTCTAAAGAAATCTAAATTGTACAATATTGAAACATAACTGCAATACCAAACGCTTAATTCTCGTTTAATCGAAAAATACTTCGAAAAAAATTTAACCTTTTTTCTTGAATAAATAATAATAATTAGTTCCGTAGTGGGTTGGTTTACTCCATAGTATCATACTGTACCTTCTTGACTTTGAAGTAGCGCCAGGCAGCGTACGCGCAGAGCGTGGCTGCGGTGGCGAGCGCGAGCGCAGCGCCCACGGCGACGGGCGCCGCCTCCGAGCGGGCGCGGGCGGCGCGGGCGCACGCCCACGGAGCCCCGAACTCTCCGCCGCGCTTGTACATGAACGCTTGCAGCCGCATCTCGCGAAGGTATAGTTTCGCTCGGTGAATAGTGGCAGGGCTGGAAAGCATCGTGAGTTTTGTATTACATACATACATACCATCACCATCATCATCACCGGGCTCTGTGGCGTTCACTAGGGGAGGCCTACGTCCAGCAGTGGACGAATACGGGCTGATGATGATGATGATGATGATACCATCACGCCTGTATTCCCCGAAGGGTTAGGCAGAGGTGTACTAATGTACACCCACGTTTCGCCGGTATGTTTAGGTCCCATGTAATAGGTGGCGTGCCTATTGCTACTAACCGGGCACAAATCCGGACTCCGAGCTGCTACTGGGAATTATTTGCTCGACCTGGGGATCGAACCCAGGACCTCTAGCATAGCAGTCGCGCTAAGGACCACTAGACTAATGAAGCAGTCAGTTTTGTATTATTTATTCTTTTGGTCGCCCCCTACCGACAAGCAGTTGCTCCGATATGACCATTGAACTGCCGACTGGTAGTCTGCAAGTTTAAAAACAAGGCACGCATCGCTGTCTTCGTAATCATGAACGTATTAATGAATTATAGTGAATTATTATTATATTCATATAATATTATGAATAGCGGCGGTAGCCTAATGGCTACGGCGTCGGACTTGCGATCGTGTGGTTGCCGGTTCGAACCCAACCCATTGCACTACCGACGTGAACCCACTCGTAACACAAGCACTTAGCTTAGCACGAGGGGTTAACAAGAATACTAGTAATGTGTGACCCACATTGCTAGTAACCTTTTTTTTTAAAAAAAAAAGAATTTCTCGCTTAAACGGCGAAGGAAAATATCATGAGAAAACCTGCATGCCCGAGATCTTTTCTCAACAGCGGTGGCGTTTGTAGTGTACCACCCCGCAGTAAGCTATCATGGTAGACCACAGCGTAATCCCTCACACTTTGAGAGGACACCAGTGCAGCAGTTAAACAGCAAATTGGTGATGATAAGATACCTATTTGCATGGAAGTCCAATGTCTCATGGCTGTATAGCAGGCATGTTTTATTTTTATACATCTGCGCATAGGGATAGACCAGGCTTACTGAGACAAAAAATAACCCATGCCCTTTCAAAAGTTGCCATCAATCTCCATAATATAACATACCATTACGCCTGTATTCCCCGAAGGGTTAGGCAGAGGTGTAATCAATGTCCTTGCCAAATATTATCAAAAACTCTTATACGGGTTAGACGCAAAAAGGCAAAAAACACAAAAAGATGATCAGATTTGTCATACAACTCGTTTTACATGTGGTAAAACTATAACATCTTTTAACTTTAAACTTACTTAGCGTCTTCCTCGGCCAGCTCGATGACGGTTTCCTCGGGACATGAGTATGACTTCCCGACTGGTGTTGGGAACAGGAGCTCCCTGGAGTCCGTGCTGAGGGTCACCTTCCGGCCTTGGTTGGCGGCGTGCTCCAGGATGCGAGCGCTCGAGTTGTACGTGAGGCGTATACTGTCGGCATACCAACGCTCACCTCCTGGCGTCTGAAAGAGGAAAATATACATAACATAGCGTCACGCCTGTATTCCCCGAAGGGTTAGGCAGAGGTGTTCTTACTGTACACTCACAATTCACAGTATCTGCTAAGGGAACTTGTTCATAGAACTATATTTCTCTTTAATCGAAGCTGATGAATCGCGCTTAGGACCACTAGACTAATGAGGCAGTGAGAGAGGAAAGGGTAGATTGATTTACTAAGCAGTTTTGTCGGCCTTGACGACGGTGATGGTACGTTGATCTACGAGAGAGATGAGCCGCTAAAACCGCCGGGGAAGTACTACCCACCCACAGAATATCGACGTGAAGAAGCAGTATGCATACCATTGCGTTTCGTACGGTCAGTGTAGAGCGCCGGAAGCCAAACTCCATCAGTCCCCTTCTTTCTCTTTTTCTCCCTTGTCCCTAACAAAAGGCGGCAGCAGCTTGGCATTTCCTTGGCGTTTCCTTCGTATTGCTTAGACAGCAGCAACACAGCCAGCCCAATATGGTGATGACTACTTACCATCAGGTGACTCGTATTTTAGAATTATTATATAAAAAAAGACAGATCGGCTTGTAACTATAAGTATAAATCCCGTTAGCACCCTACCAAGTTACGTATAAGTAGCATACTTAAGATTAATTTTATTTTATCACTTACTTTGGAAAATGAGAATTCTAGAGAGAAGTCTTTGAAGGTGAGCAGAAGCGTTTCCGCGTCTCCATCCTTACACGTGCCTCCAACGTTGGCGTTGTTGGGCACGAATGTGTTGGCGTCCTGAAGACAAACATAAACATTCTGATACTATACAATATACATATATAACATAGCATAGCATAATCGGCCTATAGTGTTCCCACTGCTGACTGCTGAGACACAGGCCTCTCCTCAGTGAGAGGGAATGGGCCGTTATCCACCACGCGGGCCCAGCGCGGGTTGGTAGATGTCACATGTCTAAGAATTCTAAGACATGCCGGTTTCCTCACAATCTTTTTCTTCACCGTTTTGGAAGCATTGGTGATGAAATAATTTACACAAAGTAAAGCGCCTGTATCGGTTCGAAGCTACGACCTACAATTCGTAGGTCACAGCCGTTACCACTGGGCCACCACCCTAATTTTATTGGCTACACCCATATTAAAAGATACTTAAAGGAAAAATACATACAGTTTATCTTTTTTTATTTTTAGGCATTTTCCATGCAAAGATTATTAAGTTATTATAGTGAAGGAAAAATACGACCGCGGGCAGGATTCGAACCTGCGTCTTCTGGTAAAGTACACCAGACGCTATGACCGCTAAGCCACCGCGACTCCCACCCTAACGTCGCCTCAAAGCCGTAAATTAAAAATGTGGAGGCAAATTTCGACATGGCGGGTGGGAGTCGCGGTGGCTTAGCGGTCATAGCGTCTGGTGTACTTAACCAGAAGACGCAGGTTCGAATCCTGCCCGCGGTCGTATTTTTCCTTACATACAGTTTGTTCGAAATAAGTAAGCCGATCGAAAGTTAGCCGTTCCGAACTACCGCGGTGATAAAATCGTTTAATTAAGTGTTTTAATACATAAATATCGAAATTAGTAAACAAAATAATTAGAAACGTGAAACATATACGACTCTAATTATCTTTACACCTACTCTTTCTATGAAAATTAACCACTTCTAAACCACTTGCAGACAACTTCCGATCGGCTTACTTATTTCGAACAAACTGTACTAGGTATTATAAAATCACTTATATGAAACATGGCTTACACAGAGGTGTACTCATGTACACCCATATTTCGTGACACGACCTAAAGTTATGCGGACTTTAGATGCTTCTCAAAAAACTAAAATAAAATGATATTACCATTGACTGCATAGAACTTTCTTTTTGATTTTAAGTTTAGTTTTAAAATAAACTGCGTTCACCAACCTTTCATTGTAATTTATGATATTTTATAAGTTTACAGTAAACCCCTGAAATTTCCAAGTTAAGCTCAACAAAACATTTAAATTAATTAAAAGCCACGTTAAACTTTATGCTAAAGGTTAATTACTTAAAACCACGTTACAATGTTCTTACAACGTAAAGTTCACATATTTCATTTTATACTCTAAACCTTTTTACCCGTGTGGTCATTAACGCGACTGCTACGCTAGAGGTCTTGAATTCGTTTCACAGGTCATGAATGTTATGGGTTTTTCTATTAAATTCTCAATAGAACTCGGAATTTGGATTTGTCCCTGGTTAATGGTAATAGGCTTGTTTCCTATTACATGGGACCTAAACATACCGGCGAAATATTGGTGTACATTAGTACACCGCTTAGCTTACCCTTTGGGAATACAGGTGGACTCTAAATTCCTCTGAAAGATTTATAATGGAGAAAATTTGCCGGAACAAAGTCTACGATAGTGGGTAGAGGTCTCCTCTCGAAATGAGTACGATTAGGGTATTTATACCTAGTCCACCACGTCGCGGCGTGGTATGTGGGCGGACTTCTATTTGATATTATTAATAAAAGACATATTTTTGCCATGATATCACGTGTTTCAATTAATTAATAACACATTACAAGCTTAATAACAGACTGACCTAACTCAAAAAAAGACGCTTGTACGAAACCGTTTCGTTATTTACAACTGGTTTGACTTTATTACTTATACCTCCATAAAAATAACACCATAATAAGAAATTATGTATTGTAAGAATATTAGATCAAGTAATTATTGATACTAAAATGGACTTAAACCGTAATTAGTCAGTCTATTATTAAGTGTGCGACATAAGTACAGTCGCAAGCACATCAGGTTATACAAAACTGTCAAATATCTCCAAATGATTTTAAACCTGACTGCCTCATTGGTCTAGTGGTCCTAAGCGCGACTGCTACGCTAGAGGTCCTGGGTTCGATCCCCAGGGCGAGCAAAGTGTTATTGGGTTTATCTACGAAATTCCCAGTAGCAGCTCGGAGTCTGGATTTGTGCCCGGTTAATGGCAATAGGCTCGCCCCCTATTCATCATCATCATCATCATCATGTCAGCCTATTGCCGTCCACTGCTGAACATAGGCCTCCCCCAAAGAGCGCCAACCATCCCGGTCTTGGTAGCTCGCATCCATCCGCTGCCAGCCACCTTCTTTAAATCGTCGGTCCATCGTGTCGCAGGGCGTCCCACACTACGTTTGCCCAAACGCGGTCGCCCCCTATTATATGGCACCTAAACATACCGGCGAACTGTGGGTGTACATTATGTACACCTCTGCCTAACCCTTCGGGGAATACAGGCGTGATGGTATGTAAAGTATGTTATGATTTTAAACCTTTAAACGTTGATGATTAAGTTCAAAATCAACTGAGAAAATTTGTCATTTTGTGGTAACTTGATGTGCTGGCTACCTATACATTTTATACTCTACGCTATTATGTTATACTATATTCCGCCCGCAGCTTCGCCCGCATGGACTAACCGTTCCTTGTCATTTTACGGGATAATATATAGCCTATGTCACTCAGGAATAATGTAGCTAGTAGTAGGTATAACAAATATAAAAATAGAATGCCTTCCTCCTCTCTCCTAAATTGCCGTGCCCGACAGGGTCCATGATTGATACCTACTAAATTACTGTGTAACACCTGTTAACATTGTGGAGTGCAATAAATATATTGAGTATTGAGTATTGAGCTTTCTATTGGTGAAAGAATTTTCAAAATCGGTCCAGTGGATCCAAAGATTACCCCCTACAACCTCACAAACTCACAAACTTTACGTCTTTATAATACTACTAGCTTTTCGCCCACGGCTTCGCCCGCATGGTTTTTCGGTATGTATCTATACTAATATCATAAAGCTGAAGAGTTTGTTTGTTTGTTTGCTTGAACGCGCTAATGTCAGGAACTGCGGGTCCGATTTGAAAAATTGTTTCGGTGTTAGATAGCCCATTTATCGAGGAAGGCTATAGGCTATATATCATCACGCTAAGGCCAATAGGAGTGGAGCATAAATGAAAAATGTTGCAAAAACGGGAAAAATTTAAATGCAGAAAAGCCGAGAAACCACGTGGGCGAAGCCGTGGGCGAAATGCTAGTTATACATATAAACCTTCCTCTTGAATCAATGTATCTATTGCTGAAAACTGCATTAAAATCCGTTGAGTAGTTTAAAAGATCTAAGCGAACAGACAGCGGTAGCGACTTCATTTTATACTATGTAAACAAGTATAGATATAGTACTTACGGCTCTCTCGTTGAGCTTGGTGACGTATGATATGTCTAGTAGGGCATCCACCATCAGCAGGATGCAAGTCTCACCGCCGCTGCCGAGCAAGCGATATGTGGCGGTGTTTAGGCTTCTCTCTGTCACTGCTTCCTGCAAACGATGGGATACAATGTCACTTAATGTGTTTTTATACATAAAAATCTAAATTAGTAAAGAAAATCGCAAATGCGAAACATATACGACCCCAATTGTCATTACACTGACACTTTCTTTTTTTACCATTTGCTGTTTGCCGAGTTATTCCATAAAAAAAATATTTGTAGTGTAGTATTTTGTACATTTTTAATTTTTTGTATTAGTAGTGCCTGCTGGCATATCCACATGTCAGCATGAATGGGTTGGCACGACCGAGGAAGTACCTACTACCCTCCCACAGAATATCGACGTCAATAAGCAGTATAACCATAGTGTAATGAAATCTAATTACACTATGGTATAACATACTGTTGCGATTCGTACGGTGAGTGTGGAGCGCTGGAGGCCCAATTTCTCCCGCAGTCCCCTTCCTTCTCCTTTTCTACTTCCCTTCCCTTTTCCTTAAATAGGCTCGACAACGCATCTGCAACTCCTTTGGTTTTGCAGATATCCATAGGTGCCGATGACTACTTACCATCGGGTAGCTCATTTGCCGAGTTAACCCATAAAAAAATATTAAAACTTTCTTCTTTTTAACCCCCGACGCAAAAACGACAGGGTGTTATAAGTTTGATGTGTCTGTGTACACACACAGACACTGTGTGTGTCTGTCTGTGGCATCGTAGCTCCCGAACGGATGAACCGATTTTGATTTAGTTTTTTTTTGGTTGATAGGTGCATTAGTCGGGAGTGTTCTTAGCTATGTTTGATGAAAATCGGACGAGTTATGTCTCTTACAGTGCAGTGATAGCCTTGTGATATGACCATTGGACTTCCAAGTCAAAGGTCTCGAGTTCGAATCCAAGGCACGCATCTCTGACTTTTCGAAGTCATGTGCGTATTAATAATTAATTATCACGCGCTTAAACGGTGAAGGAAAGCATCGTGAGGAAACCTGCATGCCTGAGAGATTTTCTTGACGGCATGTAAAGTGGACCTACCTACTGCGGGTTGCAGTGGACAGTAGCCTACTGCAACCCGCAGTAGGCTAGCGTGGTGGACTATTGCCTAATCCCTCTCGTTCTGAGAGGGGACCTGTGCCCAGCAGTGGGACAATGTAATGGGTTGATGAGGTAATGAGGATGTCTCTTACCGTAGATCCACCGGGCGCGGCGGTCGTCTTGCTGTACTTGGTGACCCTCGGCCTCCTCGTGGACGCCTGGCTGTCCAGCTGTAGGCTATGCACTGAGCACACCACCAGTACTGCCAACACACACCGCATAGATGTACACACACTTCACTTTATACTCGATAACTTTCTAGAATTGTCTAGACTTCTCTATTTGCACACTCATAGTTGTTCCTGCTATTTTAAGCCGCTTTTCCCCGTTCTTAAGACTCGACGCGTGATGAATGTGATAATAAATAGCCTGTAGCCTTCTTCAAGAATTGGGCTATCAAGGGCTATAATATTTTTCAAATCCGACTGGTAGTTTAATACAAAAACCTCAAAAAAACTACATAATACTTTTTATAATTCGTTAACTAAAGTAGATTACTCCTATTATTCTGATTACAGGATTAAATTGGTTCCCCTGGCCTAACCCTCACAACTTTAAATCCCTATAATGAACTGATCATCGGTCCTGACACCATATACATTCTACTTTACACTTATGTCAATAATGTATGTAATATATTGTTACGTTTTAAACAAAAGATCCCAAAAAAACAGATATGACTAAATATCCCAAATAAACTAGATTCCTTACCAATATACCTATATATGCTATAATTAAACAGGTAACCCATAATATTGTACACTGTTTTAGTTATTTATACCCAACAAAAAATACTAATATGACTAAATACCCCTTGAAATTTTACTAGATACTCCCTTCCTACTGTAGGCACTTTAGTAAATAATATATAACACCCGTTATTAAACTCACTATTAGTTCCAAAAGTTAAAAAAATAATCCCCAGAAGGGTTAAAAGCCATATGACATAGTCTACTTCACGACACAAATTGAAAACTAAATTATCTTAATAAATTCTTAACATGAACACTGCTTTAATGACATCAAAGATTATTTAACTGGGTCTACCAATATTGTTGATGAACGCGTTTATTGTAAATTCTACAGTGTTTCAATCACACACATCCAGAAATTAAATTAAGTATCGCTTGGTATTAAACACATTGTACCGATAACTCCAATTCACTTGTTAAACACACGCAGTTAAATCCAGTATTAAAAAGAGTCGTGTATAAGATACTGAGTGTACAAGGAAAGATTGTCAAGTGCATATAATAGCGTTGATTGGCTAAGTGATGTGCGGAACATATATCGATAGATTTTGGAAGTTGAGATATCACTATCGATATCTCGACTTCCAAAATCTTTATTTTGAAATTGAGAGATTGATACTTAAATTATAAGAAACGATGCTAGGACATTGAGTGTTGAAGTACGATTGTTTATTGTTTTAATAATATTGATGACTGATTAAAGATAGACTTTCATAGCAAGCATCAGTGAATACCTTAAATTATATATAAGTATAATAAAATGTCATTATCATATTCCCACGCTTCATCAGCAAAACGATACCTGCAGCAATTCTTACAATATAACATACTCATACATAAACGACGTCAACAGTAATACAAAGAAGTTTGCTTTCTTTGCTATCTTTTACATACCCCAGATACGTCTCAAAACAAATAAATCCTCTGTTCATTACGTCTGCAAGAGCGAATGTATAGAACGGAGTCATACTCTGTCTTATACATACGCCTGACCTAGATCTGAGATTCAACAAGATACTTAGCGTATGATTAATATTTTCTGTTAAATCCCTCCCGTTTCATAGCTGAGCCGAATTCAAAGCAGTGATTAATGACAGTAGCCTGGTTTCGGTACAAAACACCTTCGTACGTACGTGAATTAATTTAATTATCGAAAATACTACGTCATCGCATAATAATAGGAGTTTTGTGGTTATTTATGATACGAGGTTACCTAAAGATATATTAAGAAAATTTCATCCTTATCATTGTATGGAAAACAATAATTTTAAACTGTATGTAACCTAAACTTTTATTTATTAACTTAATTATGTACCTAGCAGAGATATACAAATTATATGCTCGGATGGTTCGGGCATATTGGGAGCATGAATGAACGACGATTAATAAAATAAATTTATAAAGCTAATGTTAGCGGCAGCGTCAAGAGAGGTTGCCCTAGAAGGACAATTTCTCCAAAAAGGTAATCTGTAATACCTACTCGCAACCGGTACGTATGTTTGATCATATTCAAGAGTCGTGGCATGTGAAGGAATATAGTTTCTGCCGCGTAGGTGGGAAAAGGCGTTAATGTGTGTGGAATGAGGTCTCTTTGACAATTTATTTCAATTATATCGATATTTCGCACATAATGCGCCCATCACTACGCCAGTTACTTCATTGTGGAAAAGTTTATTGTTACAACGAGCAGCGCGAATGATAGCTTTTATATAACTGTGAGCTATTTATTCATTAACTTTATGGGTTCGGTTGAAATCGCGCTGATTTTAATGTAACAAAGCTACTTTTTCCTTAACTTGTTCTATAAGGCTTCGCATTGATCTTATCCTTGCCCGTTTTTTTTTAATTTTGCTTTTTTAAAATTGACTTAATTCGAACGGAGTTAGTACATTGAATAATAGGTTTTGCACTGTGTCTATATGTGTCTATGTCTAAGACTCTGAAAAGAAAAAGCTGCCGGAAGGGATAAGGGAACAAATTCTGTGTCTTTTACAAGTTCTGTTCGTTGACAAACAATTTAATCGACACAAAGTACAGTCGCCAGCAGGTCAAGGTATACAAAACTGTCAAATTTTTTCAAATGATTTTTAACCTTAATTGTTGAAGATAAAGTTCAAAATCAACTGAGAATATTTGACATTTTGTGGTAACTTGATGTGCTGGCCACCGTACATACAAATTCGAAATAAATAGGTATCTGTAGATCACACAAAATTTGTCTTGGGTGGGAATCGAATCAATGAAACTCGTTGCAAAGGTAATGACGAGGTGACTTAATGTACAATCCTGTAAGATTCTCAATACCTCTCGTATCAAGTGATGTGTCATAAAAATATCAGAACCAGGCTCACACAGGCATTTCACCTCAGTGGTCTAACCTCGTTTCAAAAAAAAAACAATATCAAGGCGAGCCCACACTACAAATTAACAAGAACCTTTTTTTAGAGGCACAAACTCAATTCCCAATAGAACAACGTAACAGGAAATAACATAGAGGTATTAGCGCTCCGTACTAGAGCTTGGACATCAGAAAAAAAATATATACGTGTCGTGTTGCTTCTCTACACGATATGCATAAAATATTGTGACGTCATATTCACTTGATAAGTCTACATAAACATTTATGTCTTTATCTCTATATTTAAAAGTAAGTATTATTTATTCCCATAGAAAAGATTTTACAATGTTTATTGGAAATCTAGATCATGTTTTTTTTGTTAAAATGGGTGGTTTACCTACATAAGGAGATGAAGTGACCAGACTTGAACGAAAAATCGGTGTTATGAATGGTATCGATGATGTAATTTGTATATTTTTCTCGCACACGACTGGTTAAAGTCATTGGATAGGTAGAGAGTAAAGATGAGAGTTTTCCCCAGCGGTTGGTGCTTTAACAAATATAGGTATCTAAGTATGACGTGTGTCTGACAAATTCAATAAATTAAGGAAAAAAACTAGGCAAAAGGCTCTTCTCCAGTACATATTAACTCAATGGCAAAAAAAAACAAATTTGTTTTTCCGATAGCTCTCGGTCACGTGCGGGTTTCGATTCGGTTCACCGACAAATATCATTAGCACTGACTAGAAAGAATCTGGATGGATCTAACTTTTATATTACGTGGACTGTATAAAATAAACCTTATAAGCCTTATTGGTCTAGTAGTTGCAAGGACACCTGCTGAGCGTGAAATTCTGAGTTCTATTTTATATAAAAAGTAACAGTACGTTTTATAGCGGAACTCTAAAAGTAGTTGATGGATATATTAGATTCTTTTTCAAAGAATTTATAAGCTCTCCCCTTATTTCATGAGACCTAAACATATCGGCTAAATGTGGGTGTACACACGGTTACACATCAAGCTATACAAAACCAGTTTAGACTGACCTCCCATTGTAAAGGTTTTCTGCACAATTCAAAGCCAACCTTTACTGGTTTTCTGTGTACATTAAAATTCTGCCTAACTCTTCGGGAAAAACAGGCGTAGTGGTATTTTATGTTATTTAGTACTTAGTGTTTATCTATAATCTGTACTCCTAAAATTAACATAAATACAACGACATTTATTTTGATACCTCAAACACTCAACACACTCCAGAGCGATGTCCGCTCTGAAGTGTGTCTGACAGACAGTCAGACATAAGGGAACTATACAACTATTAATGGATGTGTGATAGAGATTGCAACCCGGTATGTTTCTCAACCCGGCCCGGCCCGGTGGCATTCGGAGTGTTAAAGATGAAACCTTGAAAATTTTCCATATTTGAATGGAAAAAGACAATCATTCAAGGTTAATATTTATTTCAAACTGGCTTATGAACAATTATCACTGCAATAAGTCTCACTCAAGTCTCAAAATCACACTTAATGCAGTATTGATTACTTTTACTTAGGGACGGAAAAGTAAAAATTAGTATTAGTTGCGCTTGACCACAACTTGCCTGATGTTAAGCTACGAAGTGGTCTACGGTGTCTACGGTCCACCGTACGGCGCACTTGTCTAAAAGAACGTATTCACTCTCTTCTTGAAGACACCCAAATTGTGGTCCCGGGTAAAAAAGATTCCGGCAGCGAGTTCCACAATAGAGCAGTAGTTACGCACTATAAACGTAGAGGCAAAACGCTTAGTGCGAGATTTAGGCACTTCCACCATGCAGCGGCGATGCCTTGCCGTAGCTTTATTCGTCCGATAGTGGAACGGGGATGGTGGAACTATTTCATGTAGTTCCGAAGCACACTCCGAAATGTTACCGGTAAAAGACAGAAAAACATGCAACTTTGCGCCGATGCTCAAGGCTTTGCAGTTGCATTACACAGTGCACCATTGCCGATTAGCTTCTTGGCTCTCTTCTCAATGAATTCCAACGCCTTACTCTGGTATTGAGCCAATCTGTCCCAAAGGTGCGAGCAGTACTCCATGCATGACCGAACCTGTGCTTGGTACAGTGACAGCAACTGTACCAGCGTGAAGTATTTGTAATATTCATTTCTAATAAGTTTAAACAAGCAGGTCTTTCTCTTTGCTCCTTATAGTGTCGATTTGATAACATAGTATTGAAATAAAAACTAATACCGCAGCTTAAAGTACTAAACGTGTCATAACAACTTAGATTAGATAGATAGATAAACTTTGGTAGCTTTGCTATAAACAAAACAAATTCTTGTATGGTAAAAGTAAAGTATTATGTTTTTTCTTAAACTTTGGCTATTAAAACTAGTGAGTGTTACTATTACTAATTGAGCAAATAGCGAAATCTTATAGGCTAGGCTGTACTGTAACTGGAAACAACCATATTTGTATAGTCTTAACTAACAAAATGATACGTAAAATTGGTTACCGGGCCCGGTAAGAATGGCTGGGCCCGGTGGGTGCCGAAAAGGGCACCGGGCCCGGTTTGCAATCTCTAATGTGTGACCTGTCTGTCTCTATCTATCCTAGTTGTAGTACAATATATCCAAGTTGCTGCATTGTTCATTGTAGCATCTTGTCATGCGTTTTCTGAAAACAATAGAATGCGGTATTTAGAATGATCTTTTGAAGACAAAGCCATAACAGAGTCACATACTTATAAAATTCATGGCTATAACATTAAGTTGACCTGTACCGCCAGACAGACGTCATACATGAATCATTTATCGTGAAGCCCAACCCTATTAAGACAGCTCGATGACCCTAACGACGTATGTCTTATGTTTGTGGAGGCCACATGAAATAAATATTTAGTCCACTGTCAAACATTTTTTGAAAAAAAAAAACGCATAATTAAAATACAAACTATCGTTACGACAGGTCAACTTAAAACTGCTATGGCTCCTTCTTCAAAAGGCCTGTTCTGATTTTGCCCTAAGTTGTAAAACTCGCATATCTGATAATATAACTATCGTCTCAAATTTAAAAGAGACCACGATCCTCTGAATTTATTTTGGCATTTGTTGTCAGAGGTCGTCAGAATGGAAATGCCGCCGCAAGTTGTATAAAAAAAATTAAAACATCGATTTGTAATCTTTTCTTATACGATCTATTTACAATAAAAATATATCGTTCATAACCGAAGATTGTTGTTGTTACTACATAAATTTTCCTAGTTTAAAAATTAATTCACAAATGAAAAATTCAAAAAGAGATATTTTTATCTCGTTAACGAAATACTCACTGACGTTTCACTAAAGATTCCCGAATAGAATGGGCGTCTACCCGGTAAAAACCCGATGTTTGGGTATTTTATTCGTAGGGATAAACAATATTTTTAATAAATAAATAATTTAATATATTATTATCTCTACATGTACAGTGGGTTATAGCTGTAACCTGACCCGCCCTAGGTGGGACGGCGGGGTCTCGGTGGGTCAGGTAACAGCTATAACCCACTGTACATTTAATTATTATTTTTATATGTAGGTACAGTATATTTTTGATAAAACTGTATTGGAAAACTAATATTGGAACATTAGAATTGCATAATAATTTATTTTCATTAATGTATTGCCGTGTACCATTTTAAGATAGTACAGAATAGCCGTACAACAAATGGCAACACTGAAACTGCTGGCAAACATGTGAAAATTATAATGCTATTTGGTTTTTTTTTTTTTATTTCTACCCGTTATAAATTAAAATTGGGAAGGTAAAAATTGGTATTAATTATTATTTACCCAAAGTTCGTATTCTTACCGGGTAGACGCCCATCTCTATTCCCGAACGTTAATTTTATTGAATAAATGGATACCAGTACTGCAATAGGGTTGGCAACACGGCTCGCTGTTATTCATGTTTATTACATAAGCGGCAGCAGGGTTGCCTCATGTTATAATGCCCGAATTATATTACTAAAATGGAGAGGTTTCGGCCGTTATTTTTTATTTTTTTCGTCATGATTATTGTCTTTCGTGCGTGCCATCATTACTTTCGAGATTTTGTGACCACATTGGTGAAATGGCAATGTTACCGAATAATTTTAAAAGGACTAGTACACCTCTTTCAAATTTAAAAACCAGGCACAATATTTAGTCAAAGCTACATTCACTTTCTAATTATTACCGCTTGAAAGAAATGTTATTTTTTCCAGATGAAAGCGTCCCAGTTTCTCATTTACTACAACTACTGATTTGTCTATTATTAAAATCACGCTCAGTGTTGATTCTAATTAATCACCAATTACTTAGTACGTACTTAGGCAAATACCTATATATGCGAAAATAAACTACCTAAGTTGTACTACATTGTATTATGATTCACTAGCTTTCCGCCCACGGCTTCGCCCGCGTGTTTTCTCAACTTTTCTGTACTATAATATTTATGTATTATACGTACAAACCTTCCTTTTGAATCACTCTATCTATTAAAAAAAACCGCATCAAAATCCGTTGCGTAGTTTTAAAGATCTAGGTAAGCATACATAGGGACAGACAGACTAGGAAGCGACTTTGTTTTGTACTATGTAGTGAAACACATAGATACACAGTTTTTTCTGAAGGGGTCCAGCTTGGCTGGGCCGGAGCCTGTCACGGTTGTGACGAATATCACGAATCCAACAGCTATAGGATAAGAGAAGATAAGTGTAGTATTTGTGCAGTCCGGTTGGTACGAGTCCGACATAAGTAAAATGGGCATAGATCAATTTAATGAAAAACACGATCCCTATGTAAGTACCAACATTGAATTTTGAATGATATTGTTTAAAAAATACAAAAACTATTTTAAATCTGAAAACAATTAGGCACAGGCAAAGTTTATAAAATTTTATCCTTTCAGACTCAACCACGAAGGTTTAATAAGAATAATATATTATCTTTGAAAGAATGCCATGAGAACGAAAAAATCGGATAATAAAAAAAACTGTTCAAACTTTTGAATAGAAAAAGGCTTCTCTCGATTTACGATGAAAATTAAATTTCGAACAAATGGTTTTTTTACGACCCGATTGAAAATTTCCAATGGCGGATATCGAGCAATAAGTTTTTAATACCACTTACGTTATTATAAAATTATAAGTACCTTTGGTTTCCTTGAGACTAATGGTTTTAGTCTAGCGACCCTTTATTGATATCTAAGAATAGATTTATAGAGCCGTTAAGTGGTGGCACGTTAATAATTTATCAACTGTTCGGGGTCAATAAAAGGTTTATTATTTCGCTCGTCAGGTGGGGATTGTAAATTATTAAGAACAATCGTTGTTTCAGAATATATACATACGGTAGTAAAGTTTACGACGGTAAACTTTTCTTTTACAGTAAATTTGGATTGATACAGCTAAAAAATCTATACCTTCTTAATCGCTATTCCCGCATGAAAACTGAAAAAAGTTTTGACTGTTGTGTCGAGTCAAAAAAGGTTTGGTTGTTGAGTCAAAAAAGGTTTGGTTGTTGAGTCAAACCTTTTTTCTTTTATTATAACTAACGATGTGTACAAAAGTATGTACTATTAATTGTTCAATCTATTGAGAAGTGGGGTGGTTTCACCATGTCCTTGTGGGGACCGATAGAGTCATAGAACCAAAGAATCATAAAAAATCATTCACGTTTTATACCTTTCTAAAAGGGCCTCAAACGCTGTTTTGCCCTTTATAGCCTAAGAAATGGCCCTGGACCTACCCCTAGACCAAATTCCAACATCTTGAAAAGCTCTCGCTGAAATGTTACTTGAAATTAGATCTAACCTGACTCAGCAAACTATTGTAAGGTCTGCACACAAGCATCGTCAGGAGGTTCCTCATTAAGGACCAATCACCTTAAATACCTCGCTGCAGATGGACCCCCTTTATATGATATTTTTCCATGATATTAAATAATTTTAAGAAATATGTACAAAATATATGATTAAAATAAGGGAAATATATAAGTAACATTATAAGCAGTAACAGCACGCCACATCCGCAAGTGATCAATCAACGCTTAATGTCAGGATTATCAGGCAAAGGCGTGCTGCCATTCAGCCTTTGCGTACGTCATACAGCCTATACGTCACAAGGGAGCGTTTTGCATGCAAGATGATGTCATTAACAGATTGTATCGCCTAAACTCCCGCCACGGCCGCGGCCTACGGATTACGAAAATATCGGAAATGGTAATAATAGCCTTACCTTTCGGATATAAACGTGTCGCCGTCCACTTAACAAATAGGTTTCAATTAAATCCGACGGAACTATTTTAATGTCTAGTTGGCCTATAGTATTATTTCCGTTGTTTTATTTAAAGAAAATTGAATTTGAGTAATTAAGAAGTTAAGACGTTTATTATTAAAACTGGCAAGGTAAATTTAGGTTTTAGAACCACGCGTAGGACGAAATTGTGTATTGTTTTGTTTTGAGGACAAGGAAAACTTGGAGAGATCGTTATAATTTAACAGGATTTCACGGAGGCACGCGTAAAAACCTAGCCAAATTATCTAAGAAGTAATTTCAGTAATATTCCTCGGCTACATGTAGGTACGTTATGTACTCGAGCAATATATTTTTTATAGATGTAGGTAAGTAGTACGTAACAGTTTTTCGTAGGTAAGCCCACTGAAATATTTTTTTATAGTTTGCTCGAATTTATTTATTTATAGGGGTTGGTCCATTCCCAGGTCGAACCAACTGTTATTGAGTTTTTCTATAAAAATCTCAGTAGCAGCTCGGAATTTGGATATATGCCCGGTTAGCGGCAGTGGACTCGCCTCCTATAAGCTTAACTTACAGGCAATCAGTCGGTGTCCCTTAAAACACCTCTGCCGACCCGTTCGGAGATTACTGGCGTGAAGCGTTTTAAAGCTGACAGTAGATACTATTGCTGATGATAAATTCAAATTCAAATTCAAATTCAAATCTTTATTGCTTTCATATGTACATAGGTTGTTACAAAATACACATCAGTATCAATATGAAACCCTGTAAGGGCGCTGCAATTTGTTACTGAAGAAAATTCTTAAAAATTAAGTTCTTATAATCTATTTTTCCTAATCTAATCTAATACTTAGTATAAAATTATTATTTAAATTGGACAAAGTCATTATTTTATTTGTATTTCGTTTTGTCCTCGAAAAACTCTTGTAGGTTGTAGTAGCATTTTTCCTTTAAGTATTTATTTAATTTTATTTTAAATATGTTAAAATTTAATGTATCTTTTATTTCCTGGGGTATTTTATTAAATATTTTTATCGACATTGCGTGTGGTCCAGAGTGAAATATTGTTAGACGAAGTGACAGGTTATTTTGGTGCCTTAGGTTATGGGGTTGTGAATAATGATCTTTTCTGTGAGAGTATATAGAGATGTTAGAGTAAGGATGCCTAGTTTACTAAAGTGAGGCCTACAACTATCCATTTGATCTATATTAGCTATAATTCGTATACATTTCTTTTGTAGTTTGAAAAGTATTTCTGTATCTGTACTGTTTCCCCATAACACTATACCATAGCTTAGCCAAGAATGTGCATAGGCGTAGTAAGCGTTTGTGGCTGCTTTAACATCAGTCGATATTTTTAGGTGGTATAACGCGTATGTGAATCTAGATAATTTTCCGCTTATATTATGTATATGTGATTTCCAGTTCAAGTTTGTATCTATAAGTACTACATAGTAATATTGAACCGGCTTCAAAACAGGAGAAGGTTTTATAATAATATGTTTGATAGAATGATTTTTATTTTTTTTCGTATGTTCATTAATTTCACCGCAACTGCAAACTGGTTTTGAAAATTCTTTTTCTATATTTTTAGAAGTTACCGACTCTACAAAATGTTACTTTGGCCTAGGGCAATATTAAATCTTAAAAAAAATTCGTTCCGTCATTTCCAACAAAATATATGACTCCATATTATATTTACTCGAGCATCTAATTCTAAATTAAATAGAAAGCAATTAGTGTTTATATTGATTTTTTTTCAGTCATTTACAAATATTAGAGCCCTAAAATAAAATTACCTACGCCGCCGTATCCAATCGAAAACTTGGACTCATCAAAATATCATTTGCGCCAGACACGATATATCCATCAAGTAGATTGTTTCTCCAACATTATTATGTAAGTGCTAGAATGTACGGTGGCCAGCACATCAAGTTACCACAAAATGTCAAATTTTCTCAGTTGATTTTGAACTTTATATTCAACAATTTAAGGTTTAAAATCATTTGAAGAAATTTGACAGTTTTGTATACCTTGACCTGCTGGCGACTGTACCTAATACTAATTTAATATTACACTGAAAGACAGAGCAAGGAACAGTGTGATAAGGGAGCGTTGTAGAGTGGAAAGAAGATGTCGTAACAAGGATTGAGAAAGGTATGTTACGATAGTTTGGTCATGTAGAGAGAATGGATGGACGGAGATTGACGAAACAAGTATACTTGGCGAGTACGGATGGACGAGTTGGAAGGGAACGACCTCAGCGAACGTAAAAGTACTGCAACCAAATTGCGGATGATCTTAAAAATGGCCAGGTTCCGAGAACCCTAAACCGACGGCCATGCATGAAGAGATTAATGAATGTAGATGAAGCGAAAGTAGTGTGCCAGGATCTTAGCAAGTGGAAATCTATAGTTTCTGCCTACCTCCCATGGGAGACAAACGTGACAGTATATATGTATGTAATATTATGTATCCCATAAATAATTTACTTCATCTATGTGTATTTTTAATTAATTAATGCTTACATTTATGTTCACTAGTTAACAGCACTATTTAACTTCATCATCAGCCCGTATTCGTCCACTGCTAGACGTAGGCCTCTCAACATGAATCCAAATAAATTCCACGTTGAATCGCGGCGCGAATATAAATTCCTTTGCAGCTTGCCTATGATTAAGGTATCGCTGCAGAGTGCAGACACGGCAAGGAGGACACCTTCAGCACCACGACGCCGGTTTTAATAACGAGTAGTTCCAAGGAGGTACTTACTATACTTTAGTTATGTTGACGATGTCATCGGTTATCGAACAGTATGTAAGTAGTATTTTTTTTTAATCATAATAAGCCTACGCTTGACCCCCAGTTCGCCTGATGTAAAGCGATACTGCGGTCTACGATGGAGAGTATTGCGTCTTGCGTTAAGCCTATTTTCAAAATTTTGAGTTATCAAATTTTCACCTTTAAATGGGAATATATTGAGAATATATTGTTTCACACAAAAAAGAAAAACAAAACAAAATCTGTTCCTAATGTCGGTGAAATCTATAGACAACGAACAAATATCCTCCTCCTTTTTTGAAATCAGTTAAAAAACACTTCAACATTTTCCCGTAATTAGTTATTGTAAACCTATGTTAATTATTTGTGACATTTATTTGTATCTTACTTATCTTCAGTATCTTTTTTAAGTAACTGCCCATATTTTTTCAGAGAACATTAATTAGACCGTTAATCACAACACAAGACAAAAAATATATAAAAAATAACAAAAAAAGCCAACCAACCTGGTTGTTTTTTTTGTTATTTTTTATATATTTTACCTAGACAGATAACTAGATTAACATTTACGTAATATTTGTGTTCAACCCCTTCTGAGAGAGCACTGAATCATAGCGGACGCTAATACAAAAGAAGGTCCAACCTTTATTGCTTCTAGAATGCTGATGTAACGAATATTGGAAAAAGATGGGTCAGACATTATATTTATTTCAAATGTATAAGTTTTTTTTTTTTATTATTTGTTAAGAATAAAATACAGATAACAAAAACAATACACATGAATCTCAATCCTAGTTCAGGTTTATCCGTCCATGTGAAGCCGTGCTCTAAAATTATAAGTCTATATTATTACACTAGGTACAGACATGAAGTGTTTTTTTACAATGGTCTTTAGATGGTTTACATTTTCACATTTTATATATAGATTTTGTAATTTCTTTGGTAAATCGTTGATAATATTCGGTAAAAAAAACTGCCATGTTCTTGTGCCATGCACATTACAATAATTTGGTAAATGAAAACTATTTAAATATGACAATTCCCTCATATGATCCAATCTTGTTATTTTAACAAGCTCGTGCCTACGAACGTGCTTATCTAGCAAAATCTTAAATTTAAACTTATCAAAAACATTCATAGCTTTACAGTGTTGGATGATATTTTCAGTACTTAAATTTAGCTTAACTCTAATTTTTTAAGTTACACATATTTGCGACAAACATATTTTCCTTATTATTTCTAACATAAACAGTGAATTTTGTAAAAATACTCACGCCTTATTCTCACAGGTATAGGCAGAAACTACCGACCGCCACTTGCGACGACTCTTTCATTTTTAGGATTTTACCAGTAAAATTGGTGTATGTCCTTCTAGGGTGACCACTCCGAACGGTATCGCTGACATTCGCCTTATAAATTCCTGTTGTTAATCGTCTTTCATTCATTCTCTCAACACGCCAAAACTATCTCTGCATATTTCAAAAATACAATAATATCTTCTAATAATAGGTAGAGCTGCGAGCTATACATATATCAATTTTCAAAGTTAGTGGATAACAATCTTAATCTCTTATGAATTTTTCATGCATTTATTAACATACCATCACGCCTGTATTCCCCGAAGGGTTAGGCAGAGGTGTATTTAATGTACACCCACAGTTCGCCGGTATGTTTGGGTCCCATGTAATAGGGGGCGAGCTTATTGCCATTCACCGGGCACAAATCCAGACTCCGAGCTGCTACTGAGATTTCATAGAAAAATTCAATAACACTTTGCTCGACCTGGGGATCGAACCCAAGACCTCTAGCGTAGCAGTCGCGATTGGGACCACTAGACCAACGAGGCAGTCATGCATTTATTAGGCTTTGTAAAATCAAATTAATAATCAAGTCAAACAGAGTATCTATGTATATTATAATTTCTATAAAGTTATTAGCGGCTCTGACTAAGATCAAGGGTATAGGGACCATACTCCTACATACGACACCATACGTTAGTATAATGGCGAAATACAGGTGTGCATTTTTATAACTCTAACCAACCCTACGGCAATTTAAAATATCACTCGTTCATGAAATATATTATCGCGACAGCTCCACAACTTCGACAATAACGTCGAATGAACTTTTGCAAAGCGTCACGGTATCCAGGGCGCGATTCAATTTAAAAGTAGTCCAACAAATGTTAGACAAACTCGTTTTGTTCTTTCGAAGTACAGAGTTTCTTAACATAAACGTTAGAAAAATACTTTGGAATTTCTACTCTTTTTAATAGCTTTTATAAGCGTTATACTTTGGATATGTGAGATTTTCTAGGTGGCGTGTGACATCTGCCAACCAGCAGTAGGCTAGAGAGGTGGAACTATACCTTAATCACTCTCATTCTGAGAGAAGACCCGTGCCCAGAAGTGGGTCAGAAAATGGGTTAGTGATGATCATACTTAAGATAATAGTTGTGTTGTGTAGTGGAGAAACTAGTCAAGATATTCAGTGATTTGTGACACTTACTAAAGTAATTGTTCAGTTCAGAATGTGAATTGTTGCCTCAATAGTCTAGTAGTCCTAAGCGCGACTGCTATGTTAGAGGTATTGGGTTCAATTCCTAGGTCGAGCAAAGTTTTTTTATGAAATTCTCAGTAGCAGCACGGAGTTTGGAATTGTCCCTGTGAATGGCAATAGGCTCACCCCCTATAACATGGGACCTACACATACAGGCGAAATACGGGTGTACATTAGTAGACCTCTGCCTAACCCTTTGGGGAATACAGACGTGATGGTATGTTGTGTAATTCAGAATATGAACCGTTGTCTATTTAGGCCTTGCCTTTTTCTGCCCTATATAGGGTAAGGGTACTGTTTATTTTTGTTCTAATAACCTACCCACCATTAATGGACGTTATATTACGTAGGCATCATCCCACGCAACACCTAAATTTGTTGTAATAGAAACAATATCCCAACCTACGCCAAACGGTGATCTGTGACCCATACTGAGTTTGTGTCAAAGTTACTTCTTATTAAAGAAACGAAAATATCTAAGTAGTATTTAAGATATTAAATAATATGGTAATAAATAGGGAAGTTATGTAAAGTACTCCTGCACGTCGCTGTGATCTGGTATCGTTCCCGGAATACTGGCAGAATTTCCCTAACTTATAGTTGTGAAGGGTATAAAAAACCTCAAATCCATGATATAGGTCCCGGTTAACATAGGCCAGCAATGAAAATCGTTAATCTGGTTCGATTGGAAGCCGATACTATAAGAGTCCAATATATTGTTATCATAGTTTAATACCTACATAAACAGGTATCAAAATATACCGACACCAACATAGTCAGATACCAACAAAGTCAAACACAAAGTTAATCCGATACCTACATACTACAACACCAACAAAATCCAATACCAACATAGTCCGCTACTAACATAGTCCAACACCAACATAATCCGATACCAACATAGGTTACATGGCTACATAGATCGAATAAAGCTAAAATACTGCAGGCTGGCTACGGTTTTCAAGTTTTCAAATAAGCGTAGTAACTCGTAGCTCGTAGCTCGTAGCGCTACGTACAGGCCTACGAAACTCTTCCTACTCAAATTGGGAAACGGCGTAGCCACCTACGCTGATTTCCCATGTGCGTAGCGCGTGCAACGAGCCTAAAAACCTTACCGTGTTGACATTAGGCCATAGATATTTAAATATCACGAACTCTTGGGACAACACGCACTAAATTCGTAATTCTATATTGTCACACATAGTCTAGTTTCATATCCTTCAGCCTGCAGAAAGAAAGAAATCGACATAAAATCATGAACTGCCTTACTAGTATGTATAGTAGTCGTAAGCGCGAATCTACGCTAGAGGATCTAAATTCGATTCCCAAGTTGCAAGACTATTTCTATAAAATTTTCTGACATGAAGATAATACAACTGTCATTTTCAAATAAAACTAGCACAATGGCAGATTTTTGACGTTTGAATTCTGACAATGTTATCTAGAACGTGATTCTATTGTCAAATTCAGAACGAGCGTGTTTAGTGTTACCATATTCTTTTTTCGTAATCTGCAAAACTTTTTGAGACAAAAGTTCGTCTACAAGGACCAATCTTCCTATGGTAAAAGTTGGTTGAGCGTGAAAAGTAACAAACAGAGTCACTTTCGCATTTATAATATTTGTATAATATAACATATGTGTATGAAAAGATGTATGAATGTGGAAGAAGCGAAAGAGATATATATGCAAGAGTCGTAGCAAGTGGCAGTCCATAGTTGCTGCCTACCCCTGTGGGAAAAAGGCGTGAGTGTATGTATGTATGTATGTATCACGCCTGTAGTGCCCGAAGAGTTAGGCAGAGGTGTACTAATGTACACTTACGCTTCGCCGGAATGTATAGGTCCCATGTGATAAAGGCGAGCCTAGTGCCACTAACCGGGCACAAATCTAGACTCCGAGCTGATAGAAAATCTCAGTACCACTTGGTTCGACCTGGAAATCAAACCCAGGACCTCTAACGTAGCAGTCGCGCTTAGGACCACTAGACTAACGAGGCAGGCTGTTTGTCTAATATTAGTTAATTCAACATTACTTTGAAATGTACACTTTAGTCACATAAAAACAAAGCCAAATTATAAATTCTAAATAGATTGGAAAGCAATTCCAGTATTTAAAGTTAAGAAAATATTGGACAGATAGTTGATTGAAAAATAAATATAACATAATATTACTTCATCGATTATCATACCTAACCTATTTTAAATGTTATCTATGTTACATTCTCTTTTTTAATTCGCCTTTTTTTTTACGTAGCCAGCGTAAAGTACAATCGTTTAATAAGTACTTTCAATACCGGGGATGGATAAAAAGTCATTCTATACGGCGCGTTATCTGGGGCGTGATTTCATTTCAAACTAGCAACAGTAATCTACATTGCTGAACTCAACCTTTCTTTTGTTTCTTATGCAACAACATTCCTTACCCCGTGTTGACTGATGACAAAAACATGTTGCAAATAGCTATCTTACTCTATATCTAAGTATCAAAGAGTGAGTGGGATAGGTAGCTGTTTGCAACATGTTTTATCATCAGTGGGAACGCGGGGTTAGTTGGAACTGTTTGTACAAAATAACTTTCATAAAAATCGACCAATATCTATACATATCAGCAAAATAAGCGAATCTTATAGCCTTGACCAGCCTTGAGAATGATAAGTCCGGTTTTCAGTCGGTGCATGTCCGACATATACTGCCGTCTTTCATGGTGGCTATTGTACACTCTCCATTCGCTGATATGTTTACCCGGGCACAAACTCCGAGCTGCTACCGAAAATTTGATAGACACAATATACCATCACCCTGTATTCCCCGAAGGGTTAGGCAGAGCTGAACTTAGTGTACATCCACAGTTTAGGTCTTTAGGTCCCGAGAGAGCATATTGTCATTCACCTGGCACATATCTTTTTGAATTTTTGGGCATTTTCCATGCAAAGATTATTAAGTTATTTTAGTGAAGGAAAAATACGACCGCGACGTCACCTCTAAGACGTAAATTAAAAATTGAAGGCTAATTTCGACTTGGCGGATGGTACTCACGGTGGCTTAGTGGTCATAGCGTCTGGTGTACTTAACCAGAAGAATCGCAGGTTAGAATCCTGCCCGCAGTCGTATTTTTCCTTCACTAAAATACTCCTGAACGGATGAACGGAGATTAACGAAACAAGTATATATGGTGAGTATGGATAGACGAGTTGGAAGGGGAAGACCTCGGCGAACGTACCGCAACCAAATTGCGGATGTTCTTAAAAAAGGCCAGGTTCCGAGAACCCTAAACCGACGGTCATGCATGAAGAGATTAATGAATGTAGATGAAGCGAAAGTAGTGTGCCAGGATCGTAGCAAGTGGAAATCTATAGTCTCTGCCTACCCCCATGGGTGACAGGCGTGACAATATGTATGTATGTATGTATGTAAAATACTCCTGGCACATGTCAAAATTCTGAGCTGCTACTGAGAATTCGATAAAGAAAAAGCAGTACTTACACTTAAAGTGACCCGGTAATCGAACCCAGCATACCTTGCGTAAGTAGATATCGTGCTTAAGACCACTAGGCACTACTAACTAAAGCGGTAGTAAAAAATGGAGCCAAGAATTTGAAGTAATCTTGACAGGAACGCCTCCCCTCCTCTTAGGGGGATCGTGAGAGGCACTAAAAGATTATGTCAGTTGAATACGCCGCGCACACCTGGGATCTATTTAATAACATCAAGAAGCTTCACTTAACCTTCTAAAATGCTTTCCTGCTAAATATTTAAAAACTATGGGGTAGAAACGTAAAATGAAATAATCTTTTTTGAGAATTTCTTGATGGCGTGTGAAGTCTGCCAACCCGCAATAGGCTAGCGTGGCGGACTATAGCCTAATCCTCTCATACTGAGAGGAGACCCGTGCCCAGCAGTGGGACAATGTAATGGGTTGATGATGATGATGATGATGGGTCTTAACTAATTGTGAGTTAGCGCCTAACATTTTTGAAAATGAGTTAGGCATACCATCACGCCTGTATTCTCCGAAGGGTTAGGCAGAGGTGTACTAATATACCTACACCACACTTCGCTGGTATGTTTAGGTCCCATGCAATAGGGGGCGAGCCTAGTGCCATTAACCGGACACAAATCCAAACTGCTGCTACTGAAAATTTAATAGAAAAACCCAATAACACTTTGCTCGCCCTTCGAATCGAACCCAGGATCTCTAGCGTAGTAGTTGCGCTTGGGACCAATAGACTAATGAGGCAATTCAGTTATTTTTTTCTTGAAGAGTTTTTTTTTTATTGTTGCTAAAATCTTACCTACCTTACTTTTACTATAGCTAAGTCTAAAGCACTAAAAATATATGCCCAAACACGAGGAAGCAGCTGTAAACCGTTGAAGGATTTCCTCAACTGTCTTCCATTTCCATCATCAGACTAACTTTAGGTCTCCATATGTTAAGTGTTATCAGAACTACATAATGATGTGTGCCAAAATAAAATCGGTTCACACGTGAAAATTCAATCTACTATATAAAAATAAGTCGGATTTTCCTTCCTGACGCTATAACTCCAGAACGCACGAACCGATTTCCACGGTTTTGCATTCGTTGGAAAGGTCTCGGGCTCCTTGAGGTTTATAGCAAAAAAAAGTCCGAAAAAAAAACACGGGCGAAGCCGTGGGCGGAAAGCTAGTAAATTAATACAATTTTTCCATCCTTAAGGATGGATTTTTTTGTAAACCAACTTTGAACTCCTTCACTATTAAATCTTTATGATATATTGTAATGATAATAACACATGATTTTAAAAAGGATGATCTTTAAACCATGATAAAAAAGAGGATACCTACTTGAAAATCTTGAACCTTTTTACAACCCTCGAAAGTTACGTAAAACTTCTTAAACACGGTACTTATGTTTGACCTCAAAAGATTACAAAGATTAAAGAAGCCATAAAAAACCCGTCAAAATTCAACAACTTACAATAATGAAAAAAAAACTTCATCCCAATTTGTTTAACTAGGACGCGCTGAAAAATTCGTCAAATAATAAAACCTATTTTTGTATCTTTTATCCACGAAGGCCGCATACATTTTATTTGAAATAAAATACTAATATTGTTAATTCCCTTGGACTACACTAATTAACAACACGAAGGATTGTAGCGATAACACAGCACCTAATTGGATTTTAATTAATTTTATATAAACACGAAAATTGTGTAGTAAAAAAAAACGTGTAATGTATGTAAACGTTAATTGAGCTTGTTAATTATTCAGCGTTGATAAAGCACTTTCATTAAAATTTATTTGGACTGTTTAGATTTATTACTATGCTTTGGATGTATGTATGATTAGCTTTGTGATTTAAAGAAAAAAATATTAAAGCTGATTGCCTTTCGAAATTAGAACATCTTAATTTCCCGTTACACCGACTCATCACATTTTCCGACAGACACCAGACGTAAAGAAAAATAACAATGGAAAATTAAATATACTTGCAATATTGTATGTTATTTTGAAATAAGAATTTAATAATCTGAATATTTTACTCACATAAACATATAAACTTGAACATCATCGTAGTTGTAACGTCGAATGCCGTCAGGAAATTCTTCTGAACTATGCGATACACCATCCTGCTGTCTCCTTAGCTACGGTGACACTGACTAACTAAACACACGCTTTTCTATATCATCTATCTATGAACTAGTGGAAACCAAGTCGTTTTTCTCATCGGTCACTAAAGAATTTGGCATAAACTTGTTGTGTACATTTGATGTGCGATCTGTGGCTTCTGTTTCTTATTTTAAAATTGTTATACTGAGCTCGACTTGATCAAATGGCAGACATTTTGTATTTGTGACGTCATGGGGAGGGAAATCAATTCTTTCACGCATGCGCAAATTTTCTCCTTGGCCTATTTCGCGACGCATCACGACCATGACGGAATTATAGTTAATATTGTAACCTTTCACGAAATGGCGGACATTTTTTGTGAATGAATCGCTTTTATCCATTCATTTCATATTTTGGCGTTCACTTAGCGTAATTAAATGGAGTTCTGGAGTTTTCTTTTATTATCACAAAGAGCTTTGAAGTGAAATGTAGAATGAGGGCCATTTAAACGTTATTTTATGCGAAGGACCAACTTAAGTCAACTAGAGGACCACTTGCAATAATGCTGAGTCCAATATTTTATCGTTCGTAGGTACATCGCGAAGTCCCAAATCAAATCGTGAAATAAGAAATGTATTAGATGTCTTATTTTTTCGGATTTTGTTCACATTATCATCATCATCACATCAGCCAAATGATGTCCACTGCTGAGCGAAGGCCTTCCCCATAGACTTCCACAACTACCGGTTATAATATGCCGCCAGCATTCAACGACTCCAAGCGACCTTTAACATGTCGTTTGTCCATCTCGTTGGAGGTCGTCCCACACTGCGTATTCCGGTGCGTGGTCTCCACTCGAGAACCTTTTTGCCCTAACGTTAATTTCATATAATGATGTACAAAATTAGGTATCTCAACAGTAGGTCTACAATCAAGAATAACAGAAGAACAGTAATTACACTTATATCGCTTCTTTGCTTCAATAACCTGACCAGTCCGAATGCTCACTTTTTAAGATTTAATTAATATAAAATCTTGCTTATAATTTCATAGAGCTTTAGTTTTTTAACTTTATATTTAAAAAATGTTTAAGTCTCATATAGCGCGGGCTTATTTCCATTAAAATTACAACCACAAAACTGTTCTAGTCAGTTCTGAGGTTGACCAAAACCGTCCCTTTCTTGAAGTCATTTAAAAAACCGATAGCACTGCCCGATCTGGGTATGGAACCCACGTAGCCACTCGGCAACATTTAGCGCGCGACATGTTGCACAACATGTTGCTCAACATGTTAAAACTTTGTTTAGCAACGTTGTGTGGTTACACATTGATCAGTCGTCGAGAATGTCGCCGGAGTTGAAACTAGTGTTGATTTCAGCAGTGGTGGTTATAATTTTATCAAAAAATGAATCAAAAAGAAAAAAAAAACACGTTAGTGGGTTAGGAATTCTAACCCCATTACCACGGACGTTTCACGTCTCGACTCGACAACATTTGATGCTCAACTGCATATACTTATAATGTACTCTGTGCTCAACTGCATGTTGCACGAAAACAAACAGAAAACCGCGCGTCATAATGCGCGCCAGGCTAGCAACGTCACACGTTGTGCAACGCTGCAGAACATCATCATCATCATCATCATCAGCCCATACTCGTCCACTGCTGGACGTAGGCCTCCCCTAGTGAACGCCACAGAGCCCGGCTTTCCTCATCCAGTCACTGCCAGCTGCCTTCCGCAAGTCGTCACTCCATCTGGCCGGCGGGCGCCCTACACTACGTTTGCCTAGCCGCGGTCTCCACTCGAGAACTCGCTTGCTCCAGCGTTTGTCAGTTCTCCGACAGATGTGACCTGCCCATTGCCACTTCAGCTTGCTAATCCTTTGAGCTATGTCGGTAACTTTAGTTCTCTGACGGATAACTTCATTGCGGATTTTATCCCTCAGAGAGACTCCGAGCATAGCTCTCTCCATAGCTCGCTGTGCGACTTTAAGTTTGTGGACCAGTCTTACTGTGAGTGTCCACGTTTCGGCTCCGTAGGTCATAGCAGGTAGGACGCACGCATTGAAGACTTTCGTCTTAAGGCTCTGCGGTATAGGTGACGTGAAGACTTGACGAAGTTTGCCAAATGCTGCCCATCCCAACTGAATTCTCCTATCGACTTCCCTCTCGAAGTTGTTTCTACCTAATTGCACAATTTGCCCGAGGTAAGCATATTCCTGAACAACTTCGAGAGACAACCCATTGACGATAACCGGTCTCGGGGTAATAAGACTGTTGTGCATAACCTTAGTTTTATCTATGTTCATCCCAAGACCGATCCGTCGAGAGGCGTCAGCTAGGCTGGTCAACATCCGTTCGAAATCCTGCAGCGACTCTGCCATGAGGACTATATCATCGGCAAATCGTAGGTGTGAGATGTACTCGCCGTTCGCATTTATGCCCATTCCTTTCCAGTCCAGCGTCTTAAACATATTATTATCTTCCAGGGCGTTAGTGAACAGTTTCGGGGATATAACATCCCCCTGTCTCACTCCCCGGCGCAGCTGGATATGCTTCGTCTGCTGGTCCTGTATTTGAACGGACATAGTCGCAGCGTCATACAAGCATCTCATCACCTCGATGTATCGCCAGTCCACTTGACATCGCTGCAGGGCCTCCAAAACTGCCCAGGTCTCGATTGAATCAAAGGCCTTCTCATAGTCCACGAAAGCAAGACACAGGGGCTGGTTATACTCTTCGGTCTTTTGTATAACCTGCCGCACCGTGTGGATGTGGTCTATGGTCCCGTAACCCCTTCGAAACCCGGCCTGCTCTGGAGGCTGAAATTCGTCAAGTCTTCTTGCTAGACGATTCGAGACCACCCTCGAAAACAGCTTATAGACGTGACTCAGAAGCGAGATGGGCCTGTAGTTCTTCAGAAGAGTTTTATCTCCTTTCTTGAAGAATAGTACTACCACGCTTCTGTTCCACGCCTTTGGAGTTCTCCCTTCGGTAAGAACAGAGTTAAATAACTTCTGGAGCTCTCGAAGTACAGGTCTACCTGCTGCAGAACATGTTGCGAGTCAAATGTTACCTAGTGAGTACGTAGCTTTATTGCGACAGACACACACACAGGACACAACGATCACTCAACGGTTTGGTGGTAGAAAACTAAATTTTGAGTGACGCTCACTTTATGTATTTACAGATATTGTTTTGTTTTATATTTTGTCGTATGTCTAGTGGTATTAAGCGCGACTGCTACGCTAGAGATCCTGGGTCCGATCCCCAGGTCAAGCAAAGTGTTATTGGGTTTTTCTATGAAATTCTCAGTAGCAGCTCGGAGTCTGGATTTGTGCAAGGTTAATGGCAATAGACTCGCCCCCTATTACATACTTAGAATCTAGACATACCGGCGAAATGTGGGTGTACATTAAGTAGTACACATCTGCACCCATCGTGACCACCCTACAGGGAGTGATGGTATGTTATATGTTATATTTTCTGTCTACATTACGGAATTCATTATGAGTTATGTTTCTGTTTCTCTTCTAAAAAAAAAAGAATATCTAGCAAGCTCAGAATAGGTGCTCTTATAGCAATTTTCTGGAGACCCGCTACGGGTGTTCTCGGGACATATATACCTGGATCGCATATGTCCGGGAAGTAAAACTAGCATAGCGT
This sequence comes from Subacronicta megacephala, assembly GCA_958496365.1. Classification (NCBI taxonomy): domain Eukaryota; kingdom Metazoa; phylum Arthropoda; class Insecta; order Lepidoptera; family Noctuidae; genus Subacronicta; species Subacronicta megacephala. The sequence continues at coordinate 3,048,594 of OY292539.1, read as the reverse complement.
AGCATTCGTGCCTAACAGTTTTAGCGGCCACTCTATGAAACCGAACGATGGCAGAAACAAAGTTTTTAGTTGGTGCGAGCCCCACATAACCACACCGTTCCCCGACGATGTCGAATGCGGACAGGCATTATCTCCGTCAAAAAAGTAAGGTACCACTACGTGGACCCAAACCCAGAGAACACGGCGTTGCACACACTGGAGTTATACATATACAGGTTACGTAGAACAGCTTGTTATTTAATGACGCCGCTCACCTCCTACTGTAATTAAAATCATCCATCTCGCTCCCCATCCGAACTTCCATGAGCTGTGGTTTGCGGCCAGACAATGACCCGCCAAGGCGGCGCACATGATTTTAGCGACTACCACATTACAAATGTGTGTATGCTCACTGATTGATCTGCGAATCGAACCCTGAATCATCGAACACGCTCAGCAGTTGTCAGCTGCGCTTATGATTACGGTTCAAATTAGATTTTTTATTTTTTATATGCTCAATGAGAAAAGAGGTCAACAGCCCATTGGGGGTACACACGGCTACACATAAAGCTATACAAAACCATTTTCAGATTTCTACACAAACACATATTTTTTATAGCCAAGACCCGGAACAAGTAGCTAGGTCATACCTAAGAGGTTTCATATTGACATTATACGCACAGCATTCATTACACATTCTTTGGGTTAGAAATCCAAACTTTCGTGCGTCTCCCGAGCGAGAGATGGGCAATGGAGTTTTTCAAATATCCTACATTTTTGGGTTACCTTGATTATTAATACTAAGCACTTGAGCATGCAATAAATACATGCAAGCAATGCTTACGGGGTAATGGGCCCATAGCCCATTGCGTTTAGTTATTTTAATTATTTCAAACTTTTAAACATTACAACATTTTAAATTTTTTCAAGTTTGAAAGGAAAAGTAAAGGACAAGATTTAAGTCTACTTTATAGTACATATAAAAACTAAGATAAAAGTAATTATTTAAATTTTATTTTCGTAACAAAATACCATCGATCGCTAAATGACAAGTGACAGATATAGTGTTTTATCGAGCAGTAACAAAACGTTCCATAACAACAACATAGAGCATGTGAAAAACGCGTTTTGATTTATTTTTTTAAATATTCACTTAAAACTGTGTATTAATAATTCTTTGTGTTGTGTGTTATAAGCCATGTCGCTAAATCCGCTAAATGGTAAGATTTAACTCGTTTTACAGTTATTTTTAGTATTTTTGTAGAACATAACCTCAACGTTTGGTGAATTATTATGTTTTCTAACTAATAATCACATTTTGTTTATTTACGGGGTACCGGTTATAGAGGTCATACTTTATTTACTTTCTAGTTCATTATTCTTACACACTCAAATGTAGAACTTCCAAAAAATTTTATTGTTAATTCCAATACTACTTTTTGGTTGTACTGTCAAAAAATTGCCTTACTGTTATAGAAACAATAAATAACAATTGAACGCTATTAATTATTGCCTTACAAGCCCCAGTATATACACTAAATGTGTTAAGTTATGACTGAGAAAAGGGGCAGGGGCAAGTCGCTGACCAGGTATAGGAAGAAAAGTTGGATAAATAAAAACTACAGGCATACAAAAAATATATTTCTGCAGTCTCTTGAGTGATGATATCCCAATTTAATGTGGTCTGTAAGTCTTCTAACAGTAGTAAAAACATTTTTATTTCCAGAATTGAAGAGGCGGTTGGATGATAACAAAACTCCTTTGCCAAAAAGGCTCTGTCTTGCAAAAAATGTTGTGCAATCCCACCACTTCCCCACCGCTCCTAAAGAGAGGATTGTGGCTGAATGGCTTCATTCCCTTACAGAGGAGAATAAGTTAAATAGTTATGAGTTGAAGAATGTGCTGGACTGGTTGTCGTCGACTGATGACCTGACCAGTGAATTGAAAAATAAATTGATACAGGTACACTTATTTATATATTTTTAAGAGTTTATCATTTCTGCGAGCTATCTGATGGTAAGGAGTAGTCGCCACCCATGGACATCTGCTATACCAAAGGGGTTGCAGATGCATTGTCAAGTCATGTGTTTTGTCTTGATTTAACTAATTACCTTTTATGACTTGGTGATATGGAAATGAAAGATGATATTGTCAGAATGTTTGAATTTGAATTTTTGTTTGAATGCATGATTCATCATCAACCCATTACATTGTCCCACCGCTGGGCACGTGTCTCCTCTCATAATGAGAGTGATTAGGCTATAGTCCGCCAAGCTAGCGGGTTGGCAGACTTCACACACCGTCAAGAAATTCTCTCAGGCATGCAGGTTTCCTCATGATATTTTCCTTCACTGTTTAAGCGTGTGATAATGAATTATGAATACGCATATGACTTCGAAAAGACAGAGGTGCGTGCCCTGGATTCGAACTCGAGACCTTTGACTTGGCAGTCCAATGGTCATATCACAAAGCCATCATTCGTCAATCATTGCACCAATGAAGAATTCATGATTGTGTTAAATAAATTATAAATGTTCAAATTATGTAATTCGCTTCTATTTAAAAATACAGCCATTCTATTTAACCTTTTGCACGCCAGAGTATAAACGTATCGCCGTACCCCTGACGCCAGGCCACTTTTTCTGTAAAATTCCACAAAGTAGTGAAAACACACTAAAGTAATGATTAAATTGTTTATTTCATAATATGGTGCGACGTATATTTGTGATATATCTGTGACGTTGGCGTTCAGGGTAAGTTTTCTTTTGTCACATATATGTGACAATGGCGTTCAAAAGGTTAAAAATACTGCAACAGAAGTCATAATGCATTATAACTATTGGAAATTGAGTGTACATAAATGTTCAGTATAATTACATCAATGTTTAAGGTACCTGGGAGGTAATGAAGACTCACCCATAATGTAGAAAAGTCAATATTGCAATGCCTGGCTCAGAATTGTAATTGTTTAATATTAACAATTACCGCTATTTACTTACAGATTGTATCACAATACATACAAAGGAACCCGCTACAAATCAGTGACATACAATACATCTCTGCCTTCCTCGAGAACCCTAAAGTCTCTTCACAGCTAAGTCAACAAATCGACAATTACCTCACTATTACAACCACATTGTTACAATTTCTTAGAAATGACGACTCTAATATCCACCTGAGCGATAAAATTTTGAATAATTTCATAAAATATTATAGAGAATCAAAGAAGAAGTTAGAATTTATTATAAAATTGTTGAATGGGGAAAACCTAGAAACTATTTTCAGTTTCCTAGATACAAAATGTCGCAAAACCTCAGTAGATGTTTGTCAGAATATTTTGTTTCCTATCAATAAAAAATCGTTCTTCATAAGTTTCTTACAAACTCTAATCCGGAAAGATAATATTGAAGAGTTGATAGCAGAAAAAGGTGACAACATACAGTCTGTAATCAAAATCATGAACACATTCTTTGAATTTCCCAAAAATCGGTCTGAAAGTGACCCTAAATTCCTTCACAATTTTATTGATGTGTTTGTGAGTTCATTCCAAAAAGAAAATCAGATTATTTTCGCGTTTTACATAATGGTGGCAAATGTTTTGAATATGGAACAAAGTTTCATAGTCCCCGCAATGAATTTACCTACAATATTGGAAGATGATGCAAAAGTCAAAAGAAATCTATTTCTAAACATGCTTGAGGTTTTATTAACAAACGAAGTCGATATTAATGTACGATTGACGGATACTTTCGGTGAAAAAATATCTAAAGTTGAAATAAAAAAGAATTTCACATCACTCCTTCAAGCCATAATGATGGGACAGCTGAAGCTTGAAGGAAAACTTGATAAAACTACATTGCAAATCATAAAAATTGCTTTAAAATTGGATCCTGTATTAATTGAGCAAAAACTTGACCTAATTCTCCCTCCAATAATGTCAGCAAAGAAAAACAGTTCAAGCATAACTGAATCTTACATAGACACTATGAATTGTTTACTTGAAATACTTTTCAAACTTAGCAAAGGAACTCTTTTCATCAACCAAATTCTACCATCAGTGAAAAATATTTTGGAATCTAGCAACACTGAACAATTTGAACTGAAAATAAAGGTACAAGAAGCCAAAGAAAAGGGTTTAGATTTTGAGAAGATTGAGAATAAAATAATAACTGGCAATGATCTTTTGCCTCAAGAATGTGTGAATTTGTATGGGAAGTTGACTTCTGAATTAATGTTCAGACAAAATAAAGAACTTTTAGAATCATTACAGAAGGATTTTGAAGTGCATTGTTTAATGATGTTGGAAGAAGGATTTGTGAGTAAGTAATGTTGAACTGTAACCAGAAATAGCCCAACCTTTCTCATTCTGCTCAGAGGCCCGAGGCACTATTTAACTGAAAAGATAAAGATTATTTAATCGTAACAACAAGTATTATGTAACGGAAAGGAAGGATATAGAAACCAAATATAAGTTTCAAAGTTATGTTATTGCAAAGATGACAGTTGTGTCAATATCAATATTAATGGAGCCTTTAAAAATGTTTTTCCTTGGCGTTTTCTAAGTATGGGTCAGCGAGATTACAAAATATGTATATGACAAACTTTACCTTGTTTGTTTTTTCGGGAATGAAGTTTTATTATTATATTTTTTTAATATCCAGGTCCATCAATCATAGTTTTAACAGAAGTCATATCGTCCGTTTTATCTTCATTTCTACTATACAACAAAATGGCGGATCACACTGTACCAATTAATGTAGCGCAAGATTTTTGGAACCTGTACACCACATTTGAGAGCGAATACTTGGGAAGATTTGGAATGTGTGTCTTAAAACTTAGTTATGTAAGTTTAATTTTAATTCATTAAAAACTAGCTGTCCCGTTTCACCCGTTTGCTAGGCTCCTAAGTGTCGTAACTGGGTGTTTAATAACCTACAACCATCGTCAGAAATTGGGTTTTCAGCTTCGAAGATTCAGAACATTCGAATAGCTTATTCAGCTTTATAATATTAGTAAAGAAGATAAATAATAAGAATCATTGGTAAGGCTATCGCAAGTGGGCTTTCTGTAGAGTCCAGCTTTGACTCTATGTTAAACAGATTAAATGATAATATGGACATGGATAGGGAGCGCAGAGCATTGTCGGTAAGGGGTAATATGCTCTCTCGCAGGTTTGCACGATGCTCACGTGAAATTAAAATCACACTTTTTAAAAGCTACTACCAAACGCTATACACGTGCAACCCGTGGAGCAATTATTAATTTCTTGTTGTCCATTTCTCCTCAAATTGGATCATGATATTGATAATGTCTGTAAAGCTTGCACATTATCACTGTACTGTTAAGCTATAAAAAAAAAGAAAATGGTGCAGATCCTCATAGATCATCCAGGTGGGGTCGGATTTATATCAATTAAAAACCGAAACTTAGCCATTAATCATATTTGACATGATCCCGACAGAATTGTGGGAAAATATTTGGTGAAATGCGGCCCTAATCAACTTGTTTATCATTTTACAGAATCCACCTCTAGTAATATCCTTTCTGAAGATGTGCATAAGTTTTGCTCAACTGAAGCTTCTCAACATAAAGTACAGCAATGTAAAACTGGATGTATCTCATTTTACTGATTCATCAGATGTTTTCGACCTCAGCGTACTATTGCCGTGTTTGACCAGCGAGCAATGGACTGCACTCGTGACGAAGATTGAGGATGATGAGGCTGTTGTGTTATTGGTAAGTTAGGATTATATACTAAATTCACGATGATAGGCTTAAGCTCCCTTTCGTCAGTGTTCTATCTAAAAATTATGTAACTCTTTAAATGCAATGCAAAGCGTATTGATTTAGTCTCATGAGACTGGTATGGGGTCGCTGAATTCATAACAAATAAGTCTACACTACCTACTAATTAAATGTTATTTTACCTTTCAGGATAACCTACTCTTAGCAAAAACAATGGCACTAAATCTATTAGCAGTAAAAAACCAAACAGAATACACAAATACGACAACAACAAAAACACATTTAATCAAACAAATAAGCACAAACCCGTCCCTTTTACAGAACGCATATTTCTGCAAAATACTTTTCACAGATTTAGACAAATCACATATAAAATTGTTGGCCAAATATTTGATCAAACTTTGCTTGGAAGAACCTGAGTGTGAAGTATTGAACATTGGTGCCATAGCTAACAACAATGATTTATTAAATATCCTAGTATTGGAAACGGCAAAAAATATAACAAAATGTTTTACAAACGGAGAATCTTTGAGCAAAATGCTAGGCAAAACAGATTTCAATATGGCTGTCTTCGCAAAAGAAGTTGATATAAGAGAATATTTCAATGAAATAACTATAAAATCTGATTCACAAGATATACTTAAAAATTGCGTTAACATCTTCAAACAAATACCAATCTATTATTTAGAAGAAAACTACCAATTAGTAGCAATTTTTGTGATATTGGCAATCAAGAAATGTAGCTCTGCAAAAAAAATGAAACGCAACATTGATTATGTGTTACAAAGTATATACGAATTGAGTCAACAACGACCAGATCTATACCAGATCTTCCCAGCAGATTCAATTTTCAATTTCAAAGACAATACAATATTAGATCTGTTGACATTAAAAATCAAAACATCAAACAATCTACTATTAATTAAAAGCTTGCTAGAATTGGCTGTGAAAAAAGTTCGAATTGACAGTGACCAAGTCAAAAATATAGTAGAAAAATTATTGAAGAAGAATAAGAAGAACAACATTTCGGATATAGAATCGTTTAAAGATCCCGTATTCCAAATCACATGTTTAATTCTGCCTTTAATAGTAAAACAGAAGAAAGCCATAACAGCTAGTGCATTCAGATCAATATTAGCAGACCTACAAGAAAAACTACACAAGTCGTTACTAGAATCGTTAAAAAATATAGATTTTAGTAATAGTAGTTTTTCACAAAATGACACGGGCAACATTGAAGATAGTTTGGTAGAAACTGAGGGTAGCGTGGCAACACTGAACGCTATGGTAGCGTATTCTTTGACCCTCTCAAGGTACTGTGAAGGTACAGATGCCGAGGATATGAAAGATTTAGATTGCTTGTTAACTGCATTGGAATATTTCATACAAAATGCTGTGAGTATATTTTAGTTATTATGTCGCGACATTCATAAATACCTGTTATTTAAAATATTATATATTGATTTACAAATACTACCCATACGTTACAGGTACTAAGTTTCTAGACAATTATCGTTATTATAAGATTGACGTGTATATCTGTCTGTGGCATCGTAGCTCCCGAATGAAACGATTTTGATTTGTTTTTTTTTGTTTGAAAGGTGAATTAGTCTTGAGTGTTCTTAGTAAGCTATGTTTGATAAAAATAGAGAGATATAATGCAATTGTCAGGGTTTTGTAAATTCTAATATAATATACTTCATAAACTTTATTACAGATAAAAACCATAGAAAATCCAGACTCTAAGCCGCAACACATCGATTCTGCAATACAACTCCTAAACGTCGTCCTAAGAAGAATAAAAAAACTAGAAAACCATCCTTCATTCCTTGAAAAAGACAAGTTATTTTTTCAAATATGGCGAAGTATCAAATCCCGGTTGGTATTGGAACAGGATAAGAAACTAATTAGTGCAGCGTGTTTAGAAGAAATGGGGACTACATTGAAATTTGTATGTGAATTGTCTTCTGTGGACTGCTTCGTAACCAACTTCGTTGGAGATCTTAATCATCTAGTTGTGCTCAAGGTAAGTTCTATTTACTATAGTATTTGCATACGAGATATTTATTTTCATTCATGACATTAAGGAGATGACTATACCATGAAGAGAAATCTATAAAAATGAATAGGAAATTGTCTGTTTGTAATTGAAAATATCAACTTTTTTACTAAAAGCATATGAAAGTATACGTATAAAGCTGGAAACATACTGTCGGACGCGGCTGTCAGCCGCGACTTACAGGAATCTAGTTAACGAATGTACACTGAACTGTGCAAACTATCGGACGTAAGTCGCTGACGCACCCTTGTGGTGACATTGAGCGCGACCAAAAGACTGTGCACACTTCTCAATCGCCGCTGTCAGTCGCTGCTGTCAGCCGCGTCGGATAGTATGTTTCCAGCTTAATGTAAATAAGCTCGAAGATGCGATTTTAAAAATTGTCACAGTATTGAAAATTTATTTTTATTTAATTATTTATTTATTTATATCAATATTAAAATAACAATTTCATAGCGCGTAACGCTGTTGCTACGCAGCAGTAGTAATAAATATATCGTTAACGTTTTCCAGAAACCATCACTTATACAAAGCGACACCAGTTCAGACATAAAATCACGAAAAGTATTCAAGTATCTATGGTCTCAATGCCTCAAAGCCAACATCGTGGGTCCCAAGTGTGTTGCCATGTCAAAATTAATGTACCGCGCATGTAAGAATTTGAGGAATTGGATGCGGCAACACTACGAGTTTGAAGACAGTGTTGCCAGGATAAACGAGGAAATTTCTACTGAAGATGTTATTATAAAAGTAATTAAAGTTGACGATGCCATTTGTGAAATTGTAAGATTGGACTTGGATTCACTGTCTGAAATACTTTTAGCCGCGAAAAAGGTATGTTGAGATATTATTTTAAAAATAATCATTGTAGTATATAATAGTCTTGTATATTCACTAGTCTAGTGGTGACGGTCTCATTAGTCTAGTGGTCCTTAGTGCGACTGCTACGCTAGAGGTCCTAGTTCCAATTCCCAGGTTGAGCAAAGTGTTATTGGGCTTTTCTATGAAATTCTCAGTAGCAGCTCTAGGAGTCTGGATTTGTGCTCGGTTAATAGTAATAGGCTCGCCCCCTGTTACATGAGACCTAAACATACCGGCGGAATGTCGGTGTTAATGTACACCTCTGCCTAACCCTTCGGGGAATACAGGCGTGATGGTAAGTTACTACATATTATAGAAACAATGAAAAATGTGTTCTTCGTACTGGAAAAATCTTATACTTAAAGGATTTTTTTTAGGACTGACCAAATAATACCGTAAACAGAAGACGCACTCACTCTCATCACACACAAAATATATGCAACATATACAAACACACACACACACACAAGCACACAAACTTACAGTAGTCATTAAGGAAACAATGGGTCCAGGTGAAAAACAGCGTCAAGTACCTTGACGTACTTAACAATAGCTGAACCTGGATACCTATTTAGTAGGGCTGGAAAACCATGTATATGAACCCACTTCTTCTTCTTCTCAGCCGATTCGCTCTTGTCAGAGCGGTCGTGGCAGTCATGTAGTAATGCTGCTGGGGGCAGATGTTCTTCGCCTCACGATGTCACCCCATCTCTCTCTGTTCGCCGTCATCCTGGTACGCTCACCTATAGGGCCAACCACTGCATTCTTAATTTGGTCAGTCCATCGCATAGGTGACCGACCGTGTAGTGTGTTACGCGCCTCCACCCTACATATTATACCTTAGCTTGTAAGACATTCGGCATTATTATACCGATATTCATAGCAGTTACTTGTTTCATTCGACACCCGAGACACGTCATTACAACCGCGAGGTCTTGTACCATTAACCCTGCCCTGCACAACCAGTCGTTTGATGGATCCACCATCTCTTCGCGACACGTGGCCAAAGAATGGCCGAAGAATATGGACCGACTACTTACCTGTAATTGTGTTTGGCCAAATAAACATATTTCTTTCTTTCTTTCTTCTGGTTATCGGGAGTCGTTACGGGCGTTACTGAATTAATCACTTATCAAGTTATCATATTTTTCAGATATCTCTAGACTACAGTTTCGTTGATGTGACTTTCGAAGTGCAGCATTTGATCCACTACATCCTAGCTTCTAAGGCACATGTCAGATGCGAAGTATCCTGGCGATCTTTCTTCATGCTGTATGAGGGGTGTGTAGCGGTACTGAACAATCTTCTATTGGCAAGAGAAGAGGTTCTGGAGGACAGGTATGGTTTTTAAACCATATATTTATTTTTTTATGGGATAACTCGGCAAGCGAGCTACCTGATGGTAAGTAGTCATCGCCGCCCAAAACAAAGGAGTTGCAGAAGCGTTGCCGTGCCTATTTAGGGAAAGGAAGGGGATTGAGGGAGGAATTTGGCCTCTGGCCCTCTCGCTCACCGGAAGCGCAGTAGCGAAACGCTACTAAGTACTCGGAAGTCGGTCTTCTGCGAAAGTTTGGTTTTTCGGAAAGTCGAAAGTAGTTTGTTCAGAATCGGTAACAGAATCGATTGCAATGGTTTTACCCTATGTTATATATTTTTTTTCTATGGGATAACTCGGCAAACGAGCAGGCGAGCTACCTGATGATAAGTAGTCATCGCCGCCCATGGACATCTGCAAAACCAAAGGAGTTGCAGATGCGTTGCCGAGCCTATTTAGGGAAAGGGAGGGGAAGGAGAAAAGGAGAAGGAAGAGGATTGGGGGAGGAATTGGGCCTCCGGCCCTCTCGCTCACCGAACGAAGCGCAGTAACTAAACGCTACTACTCGGACGTCGGTCTTCTGCGAGAGTGTGGTACTTCCCCGGTCAAGCCGGCTCATTCATGCTGCGAACAGCGTGGCCCTACCACAACAAAAAAATAATATTTTTACATTTAAAAATTATTCAAGTTGGACACCCATTTTTATTGCGAAAATCGACGCAAGAAACACCGAACGGGGAGGTCAATCGTTCGCTCCGCCGCCCAACGCCCTTAGCTCTTCGTACCAACCCGCAAAAATTATGTAAATTAGGACAAACTTTTGAGCTCGTCACCGCGTGAGATTTAGTTAAAAAAAATGTTTTTAAATATTTTTCTTACATTCCAAATCAAATTAAAGTTGGGGTGTTTCGGCTTTAGGGTAAACAAAAATTAACATTGTATATTTAGACTAGACCGCGGACTCACGCGCATCCTACACGATATCGACAACAGCGCTCTAACAAAGTCCAACTATACCTGAAAACTATAACATAACATAACACATAACATACCATCACGCCTGTATTCCCCGAAGGGTTAGGCAGAGGTGTACTTAATGTACACCCACAGTTCGCCAGTATGTTTAGGTCCCATGTAATAGGGGGCGAGCCTATTGCCATTCACCGGGCACAAATCCAGACTCCGAGCTGCTACTGAGAATTTCATAGAAAAACCCAATAACACTTTGCTCGACCTGGGGATCGAACCCAAGACCTCAAGCGTAGCAGTCGCGATTGGGACCACTAGACTAACGAGGCAGCCTGAAAACTATAAACGTGACAAAAGTGTTTTGAAAATATCTGTTCGTTTTTTTTGTGAGTGTGGGGCGCCGGTGACCCAATTCCTCCCTCAGTCACCTTCCTTCTTCTTTTCCTCTTAACCCATCAAGCCATATTGTAGACACAATGCAAAATCTATTGTTTTGCCCTCATAAGGTAACTACAAGTGAATAGGCTTATTTTGTTTCACACGTACAACAACCATATCAATCAAAAATACCTATAATTTATCTATCCTTTCGAATTGTGAACCTCTTCTTCGTTACCATCGGTTAAAAAGTTTGTCTATAATGTTTTTTTTTTTAAATAGCTTACTAGCAATGTGGGTCACACATTACTAGTATTCTTTGTAACCCCTCGTGCTAAGCTAAATGGTTGTGTTACGAGTGGGTTCACGTCGGTAGTGCAATGGGTGGGGTTCGAACCGGCAACCACATGATCGCAAGTCCGATGCCCTAGGCATTAGGCTACCGCCGCTTAAATTTACAACATGCACTTATCATTGTTTTGGTGTACAATAAAGAATATTCTATCTATCTAAATATGTGACGTCTAATTTGATGTTTTATTATGTAATAGATGGCCGTGTTACATGCAATGCTACCGGGCGCTAGTGTCGGCGCTGTGTGAGCGAGCAACTGGCCACGCGCACCTAGACAGGAGCGTCGAGGAGAAACTCGCCGACATTGCACATTCTATTGAAAAGTAATGTATTTTTATGTATGAAAAGATGTATGAATGTGGAAGAAGCGAAAGAGATATGCAAGAGTCGTAGCAATTGGCATACATAGTTTCTGTTTCTGCTTTACATATCTCTTTCGCTTCTTCCACATTCATACATCTTTTCATACACACGCGCCGGTTGCGAGTACTACATACCTGACCTTTTTGAAGAACCTCACCGATAAGATTGGTGTACGTCCTTCTAGGGCGACCTCTCCCGACGATACCACTGACATTATTTATGTAGGGATGTTAAAAAAGAATCGACTATTAAATAATCGATTATTATTTAATAAAAATCGATTCTTTATGATGTTTTTTTTTTTAAATATTAATAAAATAATTTAAGCGTCCCTTTTTTCGATTTTTTTCTACTTGGCACCAATTAAAACTTACAAGAAACACTGCTTATTTCGCAAATTGTTCGTAGATAACAAAATCGATTTTTATATAATCGTCATTTTTGAGATAAATAAAAATCGATTTTTAAATAATCGATTATTTTACCGTAAAGTATATATAAGTAATATAAGTTTTCCACTTTCCAGATTAACCCAATCAATAACTAAGAGAAGGAAGCATGTATCTCGCATCGCCGCCTACACAGTAGCAGATCTCTGTACGAACTTAGAACGCAACGCCCCCACCAAGATGGTGCGGCAACATCTAGAAAATTCCGTCGCCCTGCTCATACAAGCTTGCGACAGCACTTACGCTATGTCGTTCTTGAAGAGAGGTCTTGTGGGGTACGTTGGACAGATGACCATGAGCAACCTATATACTATGTACAAGAGATACCATAAGTATATGGGGAACGCTTAGAACGAAATTACATAATATTGCTAACCTGATGAAAACAGTTTTCATTCTACCAAAAACCCGCATTAAAACCTTTTGAATGTGGCCTTGTTGTAGTGTGCTATTTTAATTTTATTAGTATGCCCGTCCAGTGGCACTAAATGGCACAAGAACTGAAAGATTTGGTAGAGTCAAGACTCAAAAATCATCAATTCCGACGATTTTCATCTGTCATCATCTCAATTTCATACAAGATTATTTTAGAAATAGGGTAATTGACAAGTGTGGTATTAACTGTAAATAAAATGTCTATTGTAAAATTAAATGAAATGTAACACATATATGAAATAAATACTTAAATCGACTAATAAAATTCTAAGTGTTTAAAGTTTTTGATGGGGATGGATTTTTGTCCCTTTCCCGCAAAAGAGTTAGTTATAGAAATTGTATGGCATATCGGATTGTGACGTCACAAGTCGATATAGTGCGCTCTCTGTCTAGCGTAACATGAAAATGTTTATTATTGCCCTATTTTTGAAACAATTTTGTTTTTGTTTTTCGGCTCTAGTTATGGTTAACAGTTTTATGTGACCACGAAAAAAATTAGTTAACTAGCCATCAGCACTACCAACCATTTCAGTAACCAAATTATGCTTAGGTCAGTAGGTACCTTATTTTGTAATTATACTTTTCACTATACCTGGTATTGCTAATAAATCAAACACCAGTGAACTACCCCATTATAATATTAGTTGATAAGTTATAAATAAAATTGTTTTTAAATTTACTGTTTTTTTTATTCACACCAGTTGACCCGTGCCCACTTCGTTGGGCTATGACACTCACAAATAACGTGGTTTTCTATTGGTAAAAGAATTTTCAAAATCGGTTCAGTAGATCCAGAGATTACCCCCTACAACCTCTAGTATTAATATTAGGTATAGATTACATGTTTTTAAGTCTCTTATAAAGGAGGGTGCCATAGAATAGTTTTTAGACAGAGAAGCAGTTACCTATAGTGGCAGTAATAATGCATCGTCCTATAACGGAACAATGACCTCTGTAACATTTCTTACATACATCGCATCTAAATCAGATAGAATCTGCTGTTTTCGAGCAATAACAAACTAATACAATCTTGCGAAAAACGTAACAAGTGGAAATCCATAGCCTCTGCCTGCCCCAATGAGGGAAAGGCGTGGTAATGTGTATGTGATATACATACAAATTGAATAAGTTCGCTGTTGTATATCAGCATGGAATAGTCACTATTATCCAAATGTAAAAATAGATAAAATGATAGCATTATCAATGTTAAGATAATTTGAGCCTAAGTACCTACTTAAGATTAAAATGTTCTCACAATAACATCATACAATGCCAAGCATTACCTTTACCATAAAAGGTAAAACTTAAACCATGGTAAAATAAATGAAAAAAAGACTAGACTATTCGTATTCACACAATAATTTAAAATACCTACCTACTTGTAGTTATTTTATTTTTTCTAGTATTCAAAACTGCGGCAAAAGTATCATACCGATGTCCACGAAATGTTTCAACATAACATAATTATTACGAAAATGATAAAAGTTCGCACAATGTAAAAAACGCGCGCAAATTCAAACGTCATTTAGCGATTTTGTGACTGTTTCCGTCAGTCCGTATAAGGGCATTTGTAGAATACTTATTTCTGATTGGCTAACGCGCTGTCGTCATCAGTGAGTCACTATTCCAGTCGTTTGTATAAAAGTATTTATATCTTTTACTCTGCAGTGTCATGTATTCTGGTATCTAATCTTACCAAGATTGGTGTGACTTTTATTTATCAATAACATATTTTATTTGAGGACTCAGTATATATTATCGCGTAGCTCAACAGAGTTGCTAGTACGTTTTCCTGAAAGTTGTCACCCTGCTGCTGTCACTTGTGAATTACAATTTTTAATAATATTACATACAACTCTTAAAAAATAACATAGAAATTGAGAAGTGTAAAATAGAATTGCGTATGGGTGCTGATCTGTGATAATTTTCTGTTATTATAAAAGGACAGTGTATTGATTTTATCAATCAGTTGACGCATGCGCTCATTGGCCGTCGTGAAATAGGGTTCGCCAACATTCCGAACAGTTTCGTTCCGGTCGCCGTTGTCGTGGTGTCGGTGAAGTTAGTGGTGGAATTTTTACGTGTATAACATCAAAAAATGGTAAGTGAAGAAAATAAATTACAGTGTTTAACGACCGCGTTGTGTTTTTCTGTTTTGCGAGTGGTGAATTACGAATCGGAATGCCGCAATTTCACGGAAATTCGCTCTTCAGTGACCGGTGCCGCCATATTTCGCACAACCCATCGCAGAGTTTGCACGCCTTTTCGTAAAAATCGTTGTCACCGTTCACCGATTTGATGCCACGTGTTGTGCTTTTAAGTTTATGGGCGCGGACACCTCTGGCTGCGGCGACATGACGAGTGAGCGTTGCGGCCCGATGGGCCGGTATTGGATTTCACGTACGTCTGAAAGGTTATTCCTGCAACGCCTTTTTTGACGATTTAGAAGTGCCGTATGCGGTGATATATGATGTTTGTTAGCGGTAAAACAAGATGTGGTGGTCAGATGAGTTATCAGTGGTGTGTAGCGTGCCGGGGGCAACGAACTTCACTGGGAATGCACCGTCGCGCAATCGCACTTGCGTTTGACCATATAAGGCATAGTGTTCGCCGCACTGCTTGTCACATACATTTCGTGTCTATTTTGGGGTGAATAGGCGCGTCTGAATACCGCAACCGGCGATACGTCATTATAAAAATGAGCCGGGGGTATTGGCCTAGCAATGTCAAGGTCGCTACTTGTACAATTCTATTGACGAAAATTTTGTTGTAACTGAAATATTTGACAGGTACCTTTAACGCTCGAAATTGATCTCTACGGAGTAATCAATAAAGTCCAATAAGATAACACAACGCCAAAGCTGATGTAGGTAATCACTTGTATTAAAGGATTATTTTCTTATCATGAGTGGTAGTTTTCCTCGTAATAACACGACTCATTTGTTTAAACTGCTCTGAACAATGATAAAACACTGGGTGGATTTGTCATTACAAAAAAGGAAAAATACCAACACAAAATATGGTCACATATCCTATAATTATTATAACTAAAGGATATTGTCCATAACTTCCTACTAATTTAACACACACCAATCCTTGATTTATACATATGTAATTATAGGTACATTAGTTCCACTACATTGGTATTAATAATGACTCATACTATTCTTTGACTCAATATTTTTGCTGTAATTCTTGTTTAAAAACTAAAAAAATATCTTGATGAATTCTAAGATACGAAGAGAACTAAAGCTACTCTCTGACCGAATATAGTTTAATACAAAATATTTCCAAATTATTTACCCTGTCTAAATATGATTGCTATGTCATCTACATACCCAATCAAAGTATCCTAGTGTTATTACTTACTGCAAATCACATCATGACATGACACATTCTTTGTTTTTGTCTACTGCTGGTAGGAAAAGGAGATAAGTGAATGTTTTTTCTATGTTCATTCTATGGACCGCCACTTGCTATGACTCTTACTATCATTTTGTTCCTTCCACATCCATATATCTTTTCTTTTCTGACTAATTAATAAGTAAAATTAAACTATCTTTTAATGTGATGTTTATATCTATTGACTATACAATAAACTATTATAGGTATGTAAATATTGTGTCTAACTGATAAGTTACAGGCAATCTATTGTCAGCCAGGTCCCTAATGCGATTTGCTGTGTTAAACTATTATATCTTATGACCTAGTCCTTGTTCTATTAGCAGTTCGAGCCAAACAGCTTCAGTATGTTGACAACAATATGACTATAATATTTACATTTATTTTTGATCTCTGCCATGTTTCTATCCCTTACAAACTCAGAGGGGGAGTGACTAAGACAATGGAAGTATACTTTCCAAAGAGAGAGATGGAAATATACTTTCCATCTCTCTCTTTCTCTAGAAAATATGTCAACACTTCATTCTTTATACATCCTACTGTCCCTGGCATTGATTTTTATAGCTCTATAAACAACAGCTGTAATTTTTTTTGCCATTTTCAGAGGGTCACATATTCTTACACCTGCTTGAAAATTGAGTGTGCTAAAACAAATAGAAGAAATACTTATTATAAAATATGTTATACGATACTATAATGATACATAATTTAATGATACAATTTTATTTAATATAGCTTTCCGCCAACGGCTTCGCCCGCGTGGTTTATTGGCTTTTCTTTACTAAAATATGTATGTATTATACATATAAACCTTCCTCTTGAATCACTCTATCTATTAAAAAAAACCGCATCAAAATCCGTTGCATAGTTTCAAAGATTTAAGCATACAAAGGGACATAGGGACAGAGAAAGCGACTTTGTTTTATACTATGTAGTGATAATATATGGTTCATAATTAATTTGACAAAGAGCGCCTTCATCCTCGCTCCTATTAAAAATATCTTTGCTGTGCCCGAAAGGGTCCATAATTGATCCAATGTTTAACATACCTACCAACTAATGTACACATTTTAGAAAGTTGCTTACGTGAGAAAATGAGTAATTCAACCTTAACTCTTTCAGTCACGCTTTAATATTAAGAATATTTTAAACATTAAAGTTTTAGTTTTAGCATTATATACGACTAAAATAACACATAAAATAGAAAAAAAAAATCTAGCTACTAAGGCTTTCGAGGTCTGTGGTGGTTAGCAACACTAACCACCATGACTGTTGATACAAAGAAAACTATGATGAATTATGAATATTATTTATTAATATTTAATGTTATAAAGAGCTTAAACTAACATAATAACTACGTAATTTAAAATTTAAAAAACCCTCGACAATTGCATTATATCTCGACCGATTTTCATCAAGCATAGCTAAGAACACTCCCGATTAAAATTCACCTTTCAAACAAAAAAAATATATCAAAATCGGTTCATCCGTTCGGGAGCTACGGTGCCACAGACAGACAGACAGACACACACACACACACACACACACACAGACACGTCAAACTTATAAAACCCCATAGTTTTTGCGTCGGGAGTTAAAAAATACTTTTTATGGAAATCTTAATACACTCATTTTACACTTTACACGTATTACACTGCCATATAGTACGCTCTGGAGATACTTTAGTGCTACATTTGCAGCATCTTCTCGAAGTGCTTCTCACGGGTTCATGGCGACTGCATTCTGGACGAATTTCTTCGGGGACTGTAGGCTTGTTATGTTTTATAAATGCAGGTCCTCGAGAAGATCCCACAGAACTACGGTTGCTGTTTACTGATTCGGGCCTATGGTTGTCTCTGACGTATCCTGGAGCCAGTAGACCCTGGTATACGCTTCGTCTGAATTCTTTCAGAGTCACTATGCTGATTTCCTTGCGAGAAGAGGACTGCAGTTCTTTATAAATTGAAAAGGCATTGATCACACGACAATCAAGGAAATGAAAAAAAGTCCTCTGCCACCACTTGTGGGATTTTCTGTCAAGAGCATAACTACCTTTTAATTGGTCGGTTCTCCATGCTTAGAATTTGATCAGTTACTCCCACACCTTCAGAAAACTGACCAGTCGTGTCCATCATATAATTATTATTTCTTCTTCCATTTTGGAGCTATTGTAGTCAGTCTGGTTGTATTTATGGTGTTGGACTCTGTGGCATCAGCATTCCGGCGTTCTAAATTTCTAATGTAGATAAAGAAAGGTCGTCATCGAAAACAAAGTTGTCATCAGTGACTTGAACTTCGCCAATCAAATCGCCTAACACCAGCGGATTTAGCTGATCTTCTCCAGCTGCTCCATCATCCTGATCGCTACAAATACTCTCGCTACCTGACGGAATATCTTCCAACAACTATTCTGCGATTTCTCTATTTCTTAGCCGGCGTGACATACTGTACCAAATACGAAAACGACACATAACTTGACTGTATAAATTTCATTTAGGCTATGACCATAAATCCTCAACAGTCACGGTGGTTAGTTTACTAACCACTATAGTTTCGATGTCAATACACAGCGAAAACACAAAAGTAATAATATTTCTATGTAAATACGGATAAAATATATATTTAAGAATACATTGCACGAAAAACAATAAAGAAAACAGCTTACTTACCCAATTCACAATTATTTTCATCGAGCTCGCAAAGAAAAGTACGTTAGCGCAAAATTCAACTCGACGAAAGTGAACTGACATTAAATTCAGTATACCGCCAATCGGTTGTATCTTGTCTAGTAGGGTTCGAACTTTCGTGATGATTCAACGGGTTGTCGATAGGTCGCGTGGATAATAAAATAAAAATTCGAGAATAGGTGGTTATTGACACTAACCACCAAGACTGAAAGAGTTAAAAGGATATGAATGTGTTACTCACTAAGTTTAGAATAACTAATAGTATGATAATGTACTAACAATATTGTAAATAAGAAGTTTTCAATAGTTTTCTGTTTGCCTCATTGGTCTAGTAATCCCAAACACGTCTTATCTGCGTGATGTCTTAAGTTCGATTCAAAGGTAGAGAAAAACAGCTGTCCTTACTAGCTTGAGTTATCGGTCAGAGAGTAGCCTTAGGGGCAGATATCACCTGATAACCCACCTAGGTATTGCCTTCACAAAGGTTGTCTGTTATAGATAGCTTATAACAATAAGACCACGCCTACCTACCTGCTATTCTGTGTTTATTGTCTTTAGGTATAGGTACTAGATGCGTATCATGCATAAGTATTTAGTGAAGTTTACCTTCTTATTTTGGAAATTTCGACTGCTACGCTAGAGGTACCGGGTTCGATCCTCAGGTCGGTGTTTTTGAGTTTTTCTATAAAATTCTCAGTATCAGCTTGTGCCGGATAATGGCTCACCCCCTATTACATGGGACCTAAACATACCGGCCACATGTGGGTGTACATTAGTACACCTCTGCCTAACATGTATCCAATCGCATGTCTTGTTACAAAAGAGAAATCTAATTTATCTAAAAAACAACATAAATATAATTTTAAAAAAACCTTCGGGGAACACCTGTAATGGTACCTATTTTAGATAATTTTGGAAAAATCGACGTCACCTAATGTGTGTAAAAAGTTATCTATTCTCTATTAACTTAACTATTTTATACTGCCTCAATAGTCTAGTCTGACTGTTACAACGTCCGACTTTTACAACAACTTCTTCGTATCGAATATGGTACCTATAAAAATAATACATCATTAATGATTACCATGTAAACAGCTCAAAACAAACGGTTCGTCCAGTGATAATCATTTTACCACCACACAGATGTTTTACCAAGTAGTAACCATATACGGTAGCTTTACGTATAAAAATTCGACGCGTGAGTCACATTTTATCTCGTGAGTCATTCTGTAGGTCATGTTTAGACCATATTTTTTGTCTAGACTTTCTCTTGTATTCATACATAATGGATTGCGATAGATCTCATAAAGATACTTTTACAAGTCAATGTATTTAGTGCCTGCATTTCCTATCTGAAGATCTCTGATAAGAAACGCCGAAACAAACTCATAGAATCATGATTTTTTTTCAAGTCCAAACAATATTTGTGAATATTTCGCAGTATTCAATGCTAAAATTTATAAATAGTTAAGCAGTCCAAACAAGTTATATTATCAGATATGCGAGTTTTACAATTTAGGGCAAAATATGAACAGGCCTTTTGAAGAAAGAGCCATCATCATCATCATTATCAGCCCGTATTCGTCCACTGCTGGACCATGGCCTTTCAGCTGTAGAATTTTCAGCTTTTTAAGAAAGAGCCATAGCAGCTTTTAATTGAACTGTCCTAACTGACGACACGCATACGTCAGTCATCGTGTGGCTCAACCAATTTTCAGGGAGCTCAACCACCGGCTACAAGATCAGCAATACATTCTAAAACGTTTCACCGATTTTATTGACCATATATTTTCTAAATCTCAAATAAAGCCACCCCAGGAAGTGTTAACTTGAAATGGATTTATTCGGCTACGGTACTTTTATGAGCGAATGTCGTTTCACCGTGAAATTCGCTTCAGTTTAGACGCGATAATAGTAACTGCATATGACAGCTGTGAATGACTACGCATATTATTCACTATAATACCTATAATGGACAATTATAATTTGAATTCTCATGGCGGACGCTTTTAGTGTTCCCATAATATCTTAGTAAGTTAATACCACATATTAGTTTTATTATTTAATCCTATCAAAAACATTTCATGTCAAAACTGTATCCGTGTAGTAATATGGATTGAGGAGCAATTTTACTTTTAAAATACATCATATTAATTTTCGAAAACTGTAGAGCCAAGCCCTTTTAATAAGTCTACAACTTTTAAAAGAAAATTGGCTTTGCCGTTGTTCTGTCTGATACCTGTACAGTGATTGCCTGTCAATTTTGACTATTACTCAACTGTACTCTGAGTAAGGGTTGAGCTACATGAAAAGTATTCTACAACAATTTAGATATGTAGGCTGATCGCTAATTACTTCGGGATCAGTCGAAAACATTGTTACCTTACTCTAAACATTTAAAGTTAAAAGTTTTATTTCAATTAGACCATTACTACTTTTAAATTTCAAATCTAAATGCATGATTCCAAATGGATCTTGTGGAGAAATGCCGGTAAGAAACTCCATTAATGCCCGCCCACTCTTTTCTTTTACAATTTTGTTCTAATAATGTGACGATTAAGCAGTATGATGTGAAAGATAGTTAAGATCAATAATTACCTGCTAAGAGAGAAAATAGGAAAAGGATTGCTGTGGCATGTTTGTACGAGATGATCACTCCCGGATCGCACCCGTTCACGAGCAAAAAGAGTTTGTAAAGAGCGTCGTTGGATTCGACTTATGAAGAGAACATCCGAAGTCTGTTGTTGATTCCAAAAACTATCACAAAAGACTTGAAAGAACCGACTAATAGATATGTCTTGCATGACTCAGCTTTACCGACTCATAAGCCAACATAATCGACAGCAACTGGTTACTTGAAACAGGTTTTTAAATCATAGGTGTCATACTGATTATTTGAATATGAATAAGACGTCAATTTGCCAAGAAGCTTCTAGCTCTCGAATAAGAATTTAAAACTTCTTCAATCAGAACTTTTGTACGTAATGGGCATGAAAGTGGATCTTAGTTAAGTACATAGTTACACATACAAGATTCTCAGAAGAACGACTTATTAACCGCGGATTATACTAATAAAGTTTGAAATTGAACGAAATCTGTATGAACGTAGATTTTTGGGGAAGTCCTAATTACTAACCGAATTCTCTCAGAAGTTTAGGACGGCGATGTTGTACCTAAACGGAGTCTAGATTTGTGCCCGGTTAATGGCAATAGGCTCCCTATTACAGGGGACCTGAAAATACCGGCGAAGTGTCGGTGTACATTGATACACCTCTACTTTACCCTTCGGGGAATACAGGCGTCATGGTATGTCAAAAATTATAATTACAAAAATAAAATGTTATTACAAATATTCTTTTGGTGTTACGAAGAAAAATTGTGCTGCTATTACTGAGATAGCATCCCGGAGAGTATTTCGGGATCAGCCATTGACTGGAAGCGAGCGGAATGCAATCAAAATAGTTGGCATGTCTGTCTCGCTCGCTACCTATTCGGTCCCCTGCTAAAACTCCCCTGTCGCAAGTAATGAACATGGTGGGGTGACAAGCGGAGGGCGTTCACCGGAGCTAAGTTACGTTTCATCTTGGCCCAGTCATAAAAAAAACGTATTCTTTCGAAAATGAATACCTACGCTCTAAGACCTCGATCGGGTTTTCATTTAAATACCATTAATTGAAACGTTGATTGCGTTATAATTATATTAATTACTAGCTTTCCGCCCGCAGCTTCGCTCGCGTGGGCAACACGATTTTGACTGTTTATTTTATTTTTCTATTTCTGGCGGGATATTACAAATTATCTAAAATTGAGACCAAATAATTTGTGCCACTATATAATTTTATTGAAATATAAAAATAACATGTAAATTTCTTATTAATTCATTCATGTCCTTTTAGCTATTGCAATGGTCTATCATTCTGGAGGCCTCGTAGGGTCGATTTTTATGAAGGTATAAATAGTGGAAGACCACTTTGCTCTCAAGACTTAAAATTGCACTTCTTTCTATACCACATTTATGGCTTTTCTGACTGGTATCAAAATGACCAGACTGCTATAAATACTGATTCAGTAACAGGCAAGGTAGAATTTCTTCTCTTTCTTTCTTCTTAAATCTATGCCTGCCACCCTTAATGACTCACCCTGAAATTTATTTATAGTAATTGCAAAGCTAAGATCTTAAGGGGGAAACGTAATTGTTCTTAAAAACATAGTTGGAGGGTAGCAAAGGTATTCGAGGTATGAAAACTGAATCCCCTCAAGCACATCCAGTAATCACAGTGACCTTTTTAATATTTTTGTGCACTGCTGATCAATACTCTCAATCTAGTTCCGTTACATAGCTTAAATGGTATAAGGAGATGCAGCAGAATTACAGGTGTCCCAAGGAGGTTTAACACTGTTAAGGAATTCTACAGGATAGTAAACTGTTTCTACCGCTTGTAGCACTGAATCCAATTTCTGAGCCCTCCAACGGTTTAAGAAGTATGTAATTAATAGCAGCTGAACTGTTTCGGAGTCAGTATTGCACGTTTGCACATCCAATCTATAGACTTCGTATGTATATTAGAAAAATCAGGATAAACTCTAAGATCTATTCATCTATCATAGTCACCTGTCACTACTGTATTCAGGAGAGATGGTATACATATTCCAATTTTATAATCTCCATTTCCTATTTTAAGTAATGGCTCAGAAAACTCTCCAGGAGACGCATCTCTCTCGTATTTCATTTTAAATATAATCATTACGATGACGATGGATGATGACTTCGTCTGCTCGGGTTGCTCTAGGTACAACAGAATCTGTCGGAATACCCCTGCCAGCAACACAGTAACTCCACCCATCACTCAATTGCTGCCTCTAAGAAGGGTTCTATTCACTTTTGTGTGCCATAGAAAGCATTTTATATGTTTATCAACCAACGTTTCTTGAGTAAAATCAGGTTTCAAACATGACATGTGTCAAAATAAAAAGTAATTTCAATCAAAAACACTAAGGAGTATTGATATCAAATTCGAAGCAAACCACGCCCAAAATAACTTTCCCCCACTTTTAAGTCCGTTAGGGGATGAATTTCAATAAAATATGAAACACGTCTTCCATCAATTCTGTTAAAGAACGTTTATGCAAAATTTGAAGCAGATTGGACCAAGGAATCACGTTGTTCCATACAAACTTTGTCCCCCTTTTTCACCCCCTTAGGGGTAGAATTTCGGAAAATCCTTTCTTATCGGATGCCTACGTCATACAAAGAACACACCCTCCAAGTTTCAGGACTATACGATAAGCGGTTTGGGCTGTGCGTTGTTCCGTCAGTCAGTCAGTCAGTCAGTCATTCAGGACAAAGGATTTTATATGTATAGATAATCGGACAATACCAGAGTACCTATGTATCAGAATATTCTTTGTAGGTTAAAAGCTGGAAATAGGCCTTTTTGGTTCACAAATAACAACTTACCATGTGTACCAAAGACACCCGTTTTCGTATACCAAACCCAACCTATTGGCTCGTGAAATTTTGAATGGATTCTTTCAACGAATCGCTAATGTATAAAAAAAGACTAGACTAGACTCAAAACAAAACTAGAGTGGGTGTAGTGGTACAAAATTCACATGATAAATTGGCTAATGTTCATGTCCTGAACTTGCACTTGAGAGATTTCAACACTTACTGCAAAGAATGACCTCACGTTTACCGCCAAAATAATCTAGAAAAAACAAATGGCGACGATCCTAGTCAGTCGTACTCATCAGTATAACATTAGCGAGTCACCTGAGTCAGGCCGTGACGCATGCTTAACCGACTGACATTAAGGTCGATGACCTTCACGGCAGTTTCTTTTTTTCTATAGGACAATGCCGTTCGCCTTGCTGCCTTTGCGTGAATAAAATAAGCTAGACTGAAAGGAGACTGGCGCAAAAGTTTGAAATACGAATTCCATGCAGATGAATACGAGCTGATTGAAATCATAATATCATCGAATAACTCGATTACTTTCAATTTAAATCGGAACGGTAACATTGCAAGTTATACAAGACTGAAAGTTTCCGGCGAATTACATTCAAATTCTAATAAACATGATTTCTACTAATAATTCTTTCTTGTCATAAGTTTCGCAACCTTCAGTTTCTCCTTGATCTGTTCTTGATATACTCATAATATCCCAATAACATACAACAGCCTTATGTCTTTTCTATTCCATTTTTGTATGTTACCTAAAATTTAACAACTATTTGTCACTATAAATAATGTTTTCCTCGTATTTATGACGACATTTTGAATCACAATTTTAGTGATTTATGGGACAAATGTTTTGACTATATTTGTAATGTGAAGTAATATTTATGATATCCGGTTATTGACTCACGTTTTACCTATATTGAAAAATAAAGGTTTTTGTAGTATGATCATGTTGTTTGTAGCAATTAAGAAATTTTAAAACATCTGAAAGGTAGTCAAGCTGAGTTAGTAAACGGCATGCTGGAAAAGCTACAGTTGAGAATATATAAACTGTAGTAACTTTTACACTCGCGTTGTTGTCGATCCACAATCACTCTTTCTTTGCTGGTTTATCCTGAATAAGAAAGCTTCTGGGATTTCATTGGTAGTTAATCAGCCACTGGGTGTTATTCAATCCTTTTGTGTTTATTAGATAGATTATTTATTTCTAAAGACCAAATACATCGTTAGACATCGTATCAGAATCATTAAACCTAACATCAAATTCAAGAGCGGAACTATCCACGTGCATTCCTTCCAACTCAACGTTCAATAAAATAAACATTCTTCTTGATTTGTGCCATACTGCCAACGTTTTGTTAGAGTCCCTCGTGAAACCTCTTTAGCAGCGTCTGTGGATGAATTGAAGTACCGACAATTATGTAGGTTAGCTCGTAGACGAGTGTTGCTAAGTGAATTTGTTGAGTATAATCTCTATAATTTATTCTCGTGCCAACATCAAAACCCGTCCAGCTTCTCTACTGTAATACAGTAACGGACATTTTAAAACATTTTCTGATTAATGTTTGCAAAATTATGTGCGTTGCTCCAAAAACCGTGTTTGCGCATTTCCAAGCAACAGCTAGATCCAAATAAAATAAATCACATGCTCTGAAATAGCAGAGGTAGTCGGACGACGGTAAATTAATGTGTGGAATATTTTTTTTTCCGCCCAGTGGCGTCATTTTCTTGTCATAATGCGACTACGAAAGAAAAGTCTAATAAAGATTCGTCTCGTCTCTTAAACGCTGGGGACAGAGGCATTGGATTCTCTACGAAATCGTTTTCTCGAAGTATCTCGTGCACAATGACTGTATACGAAATACTGAAAACACAAAATTATGTTGCGGCACGCACTTAACGTCAGCCCCCATCTCCCTGGTTAAGCGTTTGTCCAAATAAAATTACCAATTAAACAGTAACATTTGGCATTTTTTTCTATCCTTCTAATGTTTCAATTAATACAGCGTTTCGTGTTAGAAAAACTGATTAATTATATCTGCGTCTTCTGTAATACTAGAAAAAGTATGGAATGCTCAGTTTCCTAACTACGTATACTGCATTTATCGAACAATAAAGCTAATTCATGTGTGAAACATGACATGGACAGATAAGCTAGCGTTTGTGGCATATCTTTTATTCTAGAGTATTTCTGTATCTAGGACGCACGTAACCTAAGTATATTAGATTTAAAATGAAAGTTAGAAAGTCCCCATCAATACGCTAATATGAAAATAAGGACGTAGAAAAGATACACTTTAAACCTCTAAAGAACGATGTGTTACTAAAATACCAGATAGCTAAAGTGTGTTGAAAAATCCTCTTCAAGTAATGGGTAGTTTGAAAGTTTATAAATGTAAGGAGGTTCCTTCAAAAGCCTTCAACATTTCTACTTTTTGATCTAGAAACGGGCACTTCCTGAAGGTCCAGCCTTTTCAAATTCAAGGCTCTCCAAAGGCCACTGAATGGAAAGCTAATAAATAATTCAAATCGTTCCTGGGGAATGTTGCTTATAGAGCAGCCACGGTCAAAGAATCGATCGACTGCCGTAGAATTGCATGACTGTAACACTGATACTGTAGTCTCACAATGCGGTATAAAAATGGTGCAGTCTGAGTAATGCACTCATGCATGAATATTACAGGTATTGTGATTAACTAAAGCGTGCTCGGAATAAGCTATGAATAGGTTTATTTAGGTATGTATGCTGTTTTATCACGAGTGAAGTTACAGAAACGGGAGTGAGAGCTACATTTGTGTCGGAAGACTAATAAACTTTCTAATCACTTTCATATACAGCGAATTTTTATAGATTAATAACTATTACTCCCCGCACTAGAAAACTTATAGATAGAATGGTGTTCTATTTTTAACAGGAAACTTATTTGACCTTAGAATTTAACGGTACAAGATCGCCTCGAAGATCAAACAGACCATTTGCAAAGGTCATATTGAAAGTTCACGTTGTGGACCTTTTGACATTCAAGTCAAGCCAATTAGTAACACTTCGACCATTTTCTCGTCCTTAACTCGTCCGTAGGAAATGTCAAATTAGCGCTGAAGTGCCAGAAAATGTCGACTGGTATGAACAATTACCCATGAAGTGGCATTTAAAAATAATATACTATCAGCTATTGAGGCTGAGTAATTATACCGATTTGTGAAAATTGACTGCAGTTACTGCGGTTAGTCTGTGTATCATGTGATGTCAGCATCTTAGGCAGGTCCCGTTACAGTTTTGGACCTGAATCCTATCCATCCAAAGGATATCGAAATTGACAGAAATCAGGAGAGGAGAGATAGTCTTATATTTAGTGGTTGTTGATACTTGTAGGGAAAATAAGAGAGAGAACTCCATCTCTAATCCGTTTGCAATAATCTAGAATGTCGTCATGCCCACAAAGCTTTCGTCGTTTTTGGTTAAACTAGGGAGGATCGACGTGACGTTGTCATGGCAATGAAAATGTACCTAAATATAGTGTTCCACTACACACATTAAGATATGCGATAATGAGATCATTCATTATATTTGATACAGGAATAGATTCGCTTTTATTCTGTGCTATTAATAACTTTATTGTACTCTGCCTGTAGAATGGGCAGTCTTCGCTTGCGTTTCACTTTCTAGTGTTCCCCTGGTCAATTGGCAGAGGGAGTCATCATTCAATTTTGATAAAAAGGTTACAGCGCATCTCATTCCAAAGTACCCATGATGTGATCTGATCGCCATGTTAGACGTTGCTGCATCGTTTTTGGCTAAAACCACTGGAAATAGTAATGGTAGGGTAACTACTATTTTCTTGCCTTATAAGCTATTCCTATTTTACATTCCTTCCTTTTGATCAATCCATTTTACTATCTCATTGCTAGGTACAGCTTTACTGGCAGAATAAGAACGGGTAGTACAACACGTTAATCTAATGCGGGTTGGCATTCTCTTGATTCAAAACTTTCCAGAAGTAATCTACTAAATACCGACCGTAAAATGATGATTGGACATAGTTACCAAGCAGTTCATG
This sequence comes from Subacronicta megacephala, assembly GCA_958496365.1. NCBI lineage: Eukaryota > Metazoa > Arthropoda > Insecta > Lepidoptera > Noctuidae > Subacronicta > Subacronicta megacephala. Next base: position 3,020,079 of record OY292539.1, on the reverse strand, counting down.
TTGAACTTCTCAATTTCTAAGCCACTTATGCGCTGGAATATCCCAAAAGGATTAGAACGCACGTGTATTGGTTCATGCACCGTGTATTATTAGACTGTGCTACGGCCAATGTCTTCCACGGGTGTGGACTACAGCTATTTTTAATAAACCACGCGGGGGACTGACGTGTTTAGATATCTGTAGCGATGTTACTCTTTTGTGAAGATAAAATTGTTCTTCTCGTGAAGTGTTTTTAGTAGTGTACACCACAATTCTGCTATAATTGTTGAATGATATTTATTCCTGTAATTAGACCATTTAAAAACACAAGTCAATATTTAAAGATTTTCAGCAACACAGAGAATCATCGTCTAAAGTCCAGAGACAGTCGAAATACTACCAGATAATGTACTACAGCTGCTTTGAGCTAACCTGTTTTAACTAATGGCCCATATACACCAGTATACGCATAGCTAAACCAATATTTAGAGTTCAAATTCCAAGTTGCCGTTTCTGATTAAAAAGTAATATTAGTCCATATTGCCTTTTCATTCATCTGATATAATTCCCGCTCTAGTATCGATTACAAACGATTACTAGCGAGCGCTTTGATCGACCACACGGTCTGCTACGACTAGGTCAAGGCAATAAAATAGACAAGTCTAACATTACACAGTGTATTGTTGACTAAACAATTCTAGACCAAACCCACTTGATCCCTCAATAAAACGTTACTCATTCAACCGAGAATCACCTGTTCAAACATCCATACAAAACAAATGTGTAGAATAATTATATAAATGTATGGAAACATTACGTTTGTATGAACCTCGCGGTCCGACCTCAGATAAACGGAGATTACATTCCCGGTGAGTCATGAGATGACATTTACCAAATAATAAACCTTAAATACATGAGGATAGAATACAGTTTAGATGAGGGTAGATCTGTGAAAGGTGTCTGCGATTCTTGGGAACGGTGAAGGTTTTATATTTCCTTTCTAGTGTTATAGATATGTCTGAGCTAAATCGGTTCATTCACTTCACTTTGATTTATTGAATCGCAGATCATTCGCTGTATGAAATATTTCTCTTCTTTTTTATACTTTTAACTAGCTTTCCGTCCAAGGCTTCGCCCGCGTGTTTTCTCGAATTTTCTGTACTATAATAATATGTATGTATTATACATATAAACCTTCCTCTTGAATCACTCTATCTATTAAAAAACCGCATCAAATTCCGTTGCGTAGTTTAGATCTAAGATCCTCCTTAGATTTAAGCATACATATGGACAGACAGACAGCGGGAAGCGACTTTGTTTTATAGTATATAGTGATAGGGCTTTGCTACATGACTCAACAAAAAAGAGTATAATAATTAATAAAACGTTTTAAGAACTTAATAATACGTATTAAATATACGTCTTTGTTCTAATTAATCTTGGCAAAGTAAATCTCATTATTCAACCAAACTAGCATACTCGTACAATGCAGTTTCAAATGTAAGGTTTATTACGTAATTTAAAACTAACTGCACCAACCTTGGGTTTAATTGAAATAGAACTGAATGAAATGCGACAACAGCTGCCTCTGTATATAACGCGGATTATTTTAGAACTACCCACATACTTACATCATTTAGCAATGACCCGAGTATCAGTCGAAAACGTGAGAATTCGCTGTTTTTAAAAGATTTTAATAAATGACTGATTCTTCTTCGTTTAATTTGTCTTTTTTTTAAATTATGGATGTAACACACTAGTGTATCATTCATCCCTTATCGAGTAGAGTTGTTAAATGAATATGAACAGTTTTCCCAGGCTGTGGCTGGAGCACCTTTTTTTTATTTCTAGCATATATTTTCTAATTTTATAGCAATATATGAAGGATATTTCAGTATATTTTATGCTCCAATTTTAATGTCCTTTTATTACTTACTAGCTTTCCGCCCTCGGCTTCGCCCGCGTGATTTCTCGGCTTTTCTGCATTTAATTTTTCCCGTTTTTGCAACATTTTTCATTTATGCTCCGCTCCTATTGGTCTTAGCGTGATGATTATATAGCCTATAGCCTTCCTCGATAAATGGGCTATCTAAAAATGAAATATTTTTTCAAATCGGACCCGTAGTTCCTGAGATTAGCGCGTTGAAGTAAACAAACAAACAAACTCCTCAGCTTTATAATATAAGTATAGATTAAATGAGCAGCATTCGTGTTCTAATAGCTAGAGCGATGGTCTATCATTCTGGAGTTCTCGTAGGATCGATTTCCACGGGGAGGTACAAATAGTGGTAAACCACTTTGCTCATTGGTGCTTTTTCTGTCACGGTGTCAAAATGACCAGACTGCTATTAGTACGGACTCTGTAACAGGCAACGTAGAATTTCTCATGAAGGAAGCAATGTTCTCTTAAATCTATGCCTGCCACCCTTAATGACTCACACTTAATTATTTTTATGGGCATTGCAAAGCAGAAATCGTACTCAAAAACATAGTCGGATGGTATCAGTGGTATTAGAGGTAGGAAAAGTGATTCCCCCGAATACATCCAGTTATCACAGTGGCTCTTTAATATTTTTGTGCAATGCGGTTACTCGCCGTCTAGTCCCGTTACATAGTTTAAATCGTTTAATGAGACGCAGCAGCATTACAGGTATCCCAAGGAAGGTTAACACTGTTAAGGAACTCTACATGATAGTAAATTGCTTCATCCGCTTGTAGCACTGAATCGATAGACCTGTATTAAATTTCTGAGCCCTCCAACGACTTAAGGAGTATGTAATTAATAGCAGCTGCACTGTTGTTTTTCGGAGTTAGTATTGCACGTTTGCACAGCCAATCTATAAATTTGTTTGTATATAAGAAAAATGAGGGTACACTCTTACTATAAGAACTATCATAGCCACCTGTCACTACTGTATTCAGTAGAGATGGTATACATATTTTCCTTTCGGATTCGGAACAATCCGCATTTCCTATTTCAAGTAATAGCTCTGAAAATTAAGGATGCTCTGATTTCGTCTGCTCGGGTTTCTCTAGGTATAACAGAATCTGACGGCATTCCCCCGCCTGCGACACAGGAACTCCAACAATCGCTCTATTGCTGCCTCTGACATCTTTAAGAATCTAGTGTGTGCTTCAATTCCACCTTTGTGTACCTTAGTTATCTCATCCCACACGATAAATCTGCGATTTCAGAGAATTTGAGCCATATCACTCTGCTAAGGTATTATTGCACAACGGAGTTTCGACACGAATAAGACTAAGCGGAAGTTTTAAAGGCAGAGTGAGCCGCTTTCCCACCTTCCCACCAAAAGAGGTGCTATTCCAGATGCAGCTACAGCTAAAGCAATGCCCCGATTACTTTGTATTTTAGCCAAAAGTAAGTGCGTGACACAAAATGGTTGGCTAAGTAATAATATGTGCAACTTTGATATGATTTTCGAATATTGTGATTCTCGTATTTATTTATTTTGAACGTAATGCATAACGTAAGTATTCCGTTTTAAAGGTAATAATAAAAATTAGGTGTTAATACAGGGGTGAAATTGAAATTTTGTTGCTTTAATTGTATTGTTCAGCTTAAATGCATAAGTTCAAGCACGATAATAAACAATTAATTTTAAAATACGTGTTTCTTTAATTATAATGAAGAGTTTAAATACTTAATCTCGAGTAATTTTGATAATAAATAATTTATTTTCGTACAAAGTTTAACACCCGTTTTTAACCCTTTTAGGGATGAAATTCAAAAAGTCCTAAGATACGTGATTCTTTAATTATATTAAAGAGCATAAATATTAAGATTCAAGTAATTTCGATAGTATAAAAAATATTTTCCATACAAATTTTAAAACCCCTTTTTACCCATTTAAAGGATGAAATTCAAAAAATAAAAAGTACTTATTTGTTTAATTGTATCGAAGAGCATATATATTAAATTTCAAGTAATTATGATAAAAAACACAAAAAAACTATACAAACTTTAACACCCTTTTTCACCCATTTAAAGGTCGAAATTTAAAATATCCAAAAACACGTGTTTCTTTAATTATGTTGAAGAGCTTAAATATTGAATTTCAAGTAATTTTGATAATAAACAAAAAAAATTCCATACAAATTTTAACACCCCTTTTTACCCGTTTAAGGGATGAAATTTAAAAAATCTTTAAGGACGTGTTTTATTATTTTATATTTTGAGGCTTAATACCAAATTTCATTAATTTAAAAATAGAAATGACAGAGTTTCATACAAACTTTAAACCCCTATTTCACCCCTTTAGGGGATGAATTTCGAAAAATCCTTTCTTAAATGACGCCTAGAGTATAAAAGCAATATCCTCACAAAATTTCAAAGTTCTATCATTAGTGGTTTCGGCTGGGCGATGATATGTCAGTCGGGACATTGCCTTTTATATATATAGATATTTCTCCGGCACTTTTGCCATAGTGCACAAAGAAAGTCATAAACAATATCTAAATGAACTCTAGTGACGTATGTAAGCGTGTCTATTTAAAATCATTTGGCTGGGTGCCTGAGACAATAGGCGACCATTCCCAGCCTATTGAACAGTTCCGTCCGGGGACAGGTCACAGGAAATGTCCCTTTGGAATTTTAACATGCGTTTTTTTTATGTAACTTTTTTTCTGTTCTGTACTTTGTTGAAGTAAAGTCGATTTTATCATTTTGATTAAACAAATGCAATGACCTGTCATTGCGTTTGATAAGTTGAGATACTTTTTGTATCAGCCAGCTTTAGCTCCGCTTATAGCGGATGAAACTAATAAAAAAATATATCTGGCTAATAATCATCATCATCAGCCTAAATTCATAGATCAGCATTGTATGTGTATTTAATAAATGTAGACGAAGCAAAAGAAGTATGCAAGAATCGTAGCAAATGGCGTTTTGTTGTTTCTGCGTATCCCTATAAAAAAGACGTATGAATGTATGTATTTCTATGTTTAATTAAATATTTATCATCTTTAATTAATATAAGAATATAAATAAACAAACTGAAACCACATTACGTAAAACAATCAATTAAAAATGTTAAGTTCAATGAAAAAAAAACGTACATAATGAATCTGATAACGTTTTTTTTTTCTTCCAAACTGACAGTGTGAACGACTCCAAATCTGTGTTACCTCTTGATCTTAGCGTTTCGTTGGCTTACTGCCAGGGTACGCCCTACTTGTAACTGATCGTGCATTCATTTGCATGCCACATTCATGCTCATTTGTTCTACGCAATGGCACTACCGTATTGATCTCATTAATCTCTACAACTCCTCAAGAACCTCAACAGACTGATTGTTCCCACATCTACAAATGAAGCTGTTTTTAGTATAAGCTTACCTCTCACAATATCAAATGTATATATACATATATATTCCGAGCTCAGCGTATTCTGGATTTCTAGCCAGCTAAGAGGCATAAAACAAATCTTATTTCAAACTGCAAAGTACATACATACATCGTTGGTCATAGAAGAATTGAGAGAACACTTTTTGTATTATATTAGATATTATATCATTAGATAAAGGAAAGTACCTTACACCTTTAGAATCGACGCCACTTAAGGTGAAATAACTTTTCTTATTCTGTGAAACATCTTCCTACTTTACCCTATGCTATGGGGACCTTCAAGAAACGCGCTGATCAACCCAGAAGGTCAGCAACGCATCAACGGCATGTTACTCAGATATACTAAACATTTAATTTTGTACTACGTTTTCTGTGGCTTATTCGTAACTCACCACTCGATCATTCTGTTTTTAAGTGTAATGTCAGCCGGTGAAATTATTGAGCAAATGACATTTCCTTACTGACGTTTAAAGATGACATGAGCGGGTGATACCATTGTTGCTGTGTTGCTGGCGTCTAAATAGGGTGGTTGCTGCTTTTCATCTGGCTGTCCACATGATTATATCACTCTGCTAGCCCTTGTGTTGGCTTCCAGTCTAACATGATTCTCTGAGTTTGTTTCGACATTTCTTCTCACAGGTCGTCAGATAGGAAATGTCGGCGTCATCTAGTTTAAAAAAAAATGTAAAAAAATCGACTTGTAAAAGTGTCTTTAAAAGATCTATTTATAAAAATAAATATCATTTAACCAGATGCAAAGGTTATCCAGTGGTCATACGAAGCGACCGCCATCAAACCTCCGCATCACCATTATTCTAATAATAGACCGTTTTTACCCTTTTTGGGCTAACAATTGTCATAGGTGTTCTCACCGAGCAAAGTTAAGAATGTCCACCTATTCAAAGACTGCCTAATTAGTCTTGTGGTCCAAAGTGCGACTGCTACGCTAGAGGTCCTGGGTTCGATCCCCAGGTCGAGCAAAGTGTTATTGGGTTTTTCTATGAAATTCCCAGTAGCAGCTCGGAGTCTGAATTTGTGCCCGGTTAATGGCAATAGGCTCGCCCCCTATTACATGGGACCTAAACATACCGGCGAAATGAGCTCGTACATTTCTCCATCTCTGCCGAACCCTTCGGGGAATACAGGCGTGATGGTATGTTATGTTATGGTATTTTAAAGACTGACCGTAACGGAAGTAGCTTAACCTTGCAGATCAGTTGTATTACCACGTATTAATGCGATCATTTTTAGGTTGTGGGAGAGAGATGCTGCTCTACAGGTTAAATAGTGACATACCTCTCACAACCTATAAATGATCGCATTAATACGTGGTAATACAGCCCCTGTTAATTGGAGCAGTTATAACTTAACCAGTTAAGTTATGACTGCCTGATTTAAATGGTTCCAAGTGCGACTGCGACGCTAGAGGTCCTGGGTCGAGCAGTGTTATTAGGTTTTTCTATGAAATTCTCAGTAGCAGCTCGGAGTCTGGATTTGTGCCCGGTTCATGGCAAAAGGCTCGCCCCCTATTACTTGGGACCTAAACATATACATTTAGTACGCCTCTGCCTAACCCTTTGGGGAATACAGGGGTGATGGTATATCTTAACCACGAGCCCCTCCGAGGCCCATGTTGTTAGAATAATACCAAAAATTTTACTAAACCCAATTATCTTTGCAGGCGTCTGGTGTGACAGTGTCTGACGCTTGTAAAACGACGTACGAGGAGATCAAGAAGGATAAGAAACACCGCTATGTAGTGTTCTACATTCGTGACGAGAAACAGATTGATGTGGAGACGGTCGGCGAACGCAACGCTGAGTACGATCAGTTCTTAGAGGACCTGCAGAAGGGCGGCACTGGCGAGTGCAGGTATGTTCTTTAAACTTTGATTTTTTAAGACATTCTGAAACGTATTTCCCCATTTTGAGATTTTACTTGCAAAACCACTCAACATTTCTTCGAAAAGTCCCTAAACTGAATGAATGTGGAGGGATAGAGGGAGACCAAAGAAAAGATGGATGGATCTGAAGTAGATATGATGGAAACGGGATTGAATGATGAGATGACGACTAAAAGGGATGAATGGAAGAAAAGGACAGGCTGCGTCGACCCCAAATAAATTGGGAAAATGGCAGGAAGATGATAATAAGGACAAGTCATTAAACTCTTTTATCACCTATTTTGTCTATTTTTGTTTCTAACATAACATTTCTGTCAAACATAGTAAATACGGACAAAAAAATGGGTAAAAGTTTATGGACTATACATAGACTATACATAATTATATGAAAATCTTGTAGTGTATGTTAAAAATAAAATAAACATTAAGATATAGGACTTTACTTACGAAGCAGTAGAACTACTTGACTAAATCAAGTAGTTCTACTGCTTCGTTAGTTTAGTGATCTCAAGGGCGTCTGCTACCATAGAGGTTCCGGGTTAGATTTTCTACTAAATTCTCAGTAGCACCTTGGAGTTAAGAATGTGATCAGTTAATGGCAATAGGCTATATAACATGGAACCTAATACTGGCCAATCCTTTTTAAAAACAGGCATGATAGTTAGTAATTCTATACTAACACATTGACTTATAATTTTCAGATATGGCCTGTTCGACTTCGAGTACACGCATCAGTGCCAGGGCACGTCGGAGGCCAGCAAGAAACAGAAGCTCTTCCTCATGTCATGGTGCCCCGACACCGCCAAGGTTAAGAAGAAGATGTTGTACTCCAGGTAACTGTTCTGCTAAACTTATAAACTTAAAAAGAGAGGGAATGGATGAACGGAGATTGACGAAACAAGTATATATGGCGAGTGCGGATGTACGATTTGGAAGGGGACGACCCCGGCGAACATTCCGCAACCAAATTGCGGATATTCTTAAAAAAGGCCAGGTTCCGAGCACCCTCAACCGACGGTCATGCATGAAGAGATTAATTAATGTAGATGAAGCGAAAGTAGTGTGCCAGGATCCTGGTAAGTATCCATAGTCTCTGCCTACCCCCATGGGAGACAGGCGTGACAATATGTATGTATGTAGTAAATAGGTTGTTGGCAAAGTTCGTCTCACGCCATATCAATCATATCTTATACTATTGCGTCCATGATATAGGGTGCTACTGTCCATACTCGAAAGGCTATACTGCTTGCTATGAGTACATTTAGTACATAAGAAATATATTTTTTTAAATCAATCTCTTATATACCTCGTGTTCTCGCGATACGTAGTTAAGATTTACCAGTAAGCAGATTGGTATGACGGCTGGAGCGACGGTAGACGGTCATTTACGTACCCCCCTATCAGACTGATAGGAAGGTTTTATTCGAACCCTTTAGGCACAGGCCACATTTCACTTCAGTGCACTTTCCCTTTTTAAGGGTATTACCAAACAACTGAATGAAGACTGAACGACTGATCCACGTGACCCAAAGGCTGGCTTATACTTGGTCTCGGAATCAGCATTCCCTTTCAATGTGGCAAAGAATCTAGCCTTCTGGGTAACATCCCGGCTAGTAGCGATGCGGAATACTTTTTTGATGCCTTTTTAAAGATCCTCCATATCCTTAACAAACGGTCAAAGCAGTAGTTTTCTGTCATCTTTCAACGGTTACAGTTTGGATTCAGTTAAGGAAGTCACATAACACAAAGAAATCTATTAAATGCTTTTATAATTTTATTACATTAATCCAATTAAAACTTTTGGTGTTATGATTTTTTCTATAATAATTATGATTGCTTTGTTTAGTACCTCATTAATAGGTTACAGATCGCGTTGTTCCAGCTAGAATCTTGTCATAATAAAACTGAGTCCTTGCGCACAGCTGCCAAAAAACACAACTTTATAAATAGAGATGGTTTCCAACGCGTTTTGCATCACGTTGTTTATATTCTATGTCTAATGGCTGTAGTTGTCAATAGTTTTATGTTGAACTATTTAGAATGTTCACAACTACAATTACTGAGTGCCTTTTACTGGTTTATAAATATGTATTTTACGCTTCATTCAAAAGAAGTACGAAGTGCAAGTTCCCTTAGCTAAGCCGCGCCCTACACTTCAATTCAATCAGATGACGCATAACTGAATCATGTTTACCAAGAAACAAATTATTCTTATCAGCATGATAAATAATCGTGTAAAATGCTATGCGTTAAGTATTGCGGAATTAATAAAAAAAGGATTTGCAACTTCCTGTTGTCTCACTTAGAGTTTAAATATTTGAAATTCAAACTTGTTTTAGATATTTTTTGTGTGCGGTAGCTGCACGGAAGGGGTCAGATAAATTTAGTAATGCAATGCCTATTTTATTATATTAAAAACTAATAGTTATTCTAATCTCTTAAATTATCTGACGGATAATGTTGTACATAAATGATTAAGGGTTCTACGTCCTTTGCCTGTGAGTTTGTGTACAATATTTGTATGGATGTGACTATCAAATTAAAATTGGCCACCCAAGTAATTCAGTAAAATCAAATTATACAAGTATGCAAGTGGTACTTACACCGAGAAGCGCAATCTTATCATAGATATTGATCGTCCGTAGCACTCTAAACCTCCAGCCCCGTTATCAACCTAAATTAATCACGGCATGAATCTGTGTTGCTCTATTTATATCTATCTTTTCTCTCCTCAGCTCGTTCGACGCGTTGAAGAAGTCGCTGGTGGGCGTACAGAAGTACATCCAAGCGACCGACCTCTCGGAGGCCTCGCAGGAGGCTGTTGAAGAGAAGCTGCGCGCCACCGACCGCCAATAAGTCAGCATTTATCGCCACGACCGACGTGGGCGCATCGCGACCACCCCGCGGAACATCATAGCAACACAGTCTTGCCTCACAGTCGGACATCGCCACACAAATCGACGGTGTACCACTGTACGACCACACTGTGATCCCAGTCAGTATTGTCGTGACTCGCGGTGTGACCCACAGTTTCGCATGGGTTTTTTTTTATATATTGTTTCAATCCTTAAGCTTTTGCAGTCGATTCTACTCCGGAGCGGTCTCGCCGACCAGTCGGGTAGTCGGAACTCTTGTACAGATAACTGTAACCTTCGGCCGACTCCGCGACAGCCTCTACTATTATAGCAATTAATTAAGGAATCTTTATGTAATAATTTAAATTATACTAATTATTATATATATTTTTTCCTATAAAATTACTAAAGAGTAAGTTAAGCTCAAACTAAATTTAATTACAGCGTATGCGTCGATCTTTTTTTAATTGTAAAACTGGTTAGCGAACGCCGGTCGGCTTTTATACTATTTAGATTGTAATATAAAGAATGTACGATTTTATACGATCACCTAGTTTCGTTTGAGATTCATCTTGCTAATGGATGGAAGCTTGAGCCGCGGCTCGACGCATGGCGGGCGTTGGATAAGTATTTTGTAACCAATTTATCCAGAAATACACTCGATATAAGAAAATATTAGTTGTTTTATTACACTTCGTGTTATTATCCAGTGTTGGTACTACATGTTGACGCATAGGTTTGCCTATTAGTCATGAGAATGTGATCATGTTTCACTTTGTTATTGATGACGTCGACAAAGTTGTTACGTTCCAAGGTAACGGCGGTATTCATTTTACTTTTAGTAGGACAACAAAACTAAAGCTTTGTCATTTGTCATTATTCTGATAAAAGCCATTGCTCAGTTAATTATGGTTTTCCTTTCACAAATCTAAATAACATTTTTAGATAAGATACGATAAATTACCTATAATAAGGAGGGAATGAAACTAGTGCAATTGTTATTTTAAAACATTTATTAAAACTTGTCATGGCAACAATATCGCTATCACACTAGATTCTATCACAAATGAAATCTTAACTACGATGAAAGTAGTAAGTTTCAAGTATTTTTACATATTATGTTTTTAGTAGGCATTGCCATTGCCGTAGAAACTTACCCACATCAGAGGTATGTAATTTGTTTTAGTCAAATCTTATTTATTAGCCATATTCATACACATCGTAGATACATTTATAAACAAGCGTATATAAATTATCATAGTTACTTGAATTAGCTACTCATTTTTTTAAAATATCTAGGTAATATATATATATTACCTAGATATTTTAAATATGGTATAAGCTTGGAAAAATATTCTACCATTTAGAAACAAATTTATTACTCTGGCAAACCTTACGGGCAACGATAAAAAATACTTTTGTAAGCCGATAAAATCGTCACATAAAAACCTATACAAGTTTTAGGACAAATCATTACGAATAGTTGACGCGCTTAGCGCGCTATTGATATCCTTTTTCCATCACTTGGGCGAAGCTAATTTAAAGGCTTTAAATTGTCCTGGCAGTATCTGTTAATTTATTGTCAAATGAAGTTATTATGTTAAGCTTATTATGGGAGGCTTATGTACTAACTTAGCGACTATGAACGCTTGATATGAATAATTTCTGGGAAATACAGATTAGAAAAAGCATATTTATAATCAGCATCCTGACACTGGTGGCATATATTTTATTAAGAGAAATCACACGCAGAAACTGATTTAATACGACATTGATTTCCATACCATTTTTCAGATACATAGTACACACGGCTACAGGTCAACCTATACAAAACTAGTTTAAGCTGATCTCGCATTGTCTAGACTTCCTATACAATAAGAGGCCAGCGTAAACTGGTTTTGTATAGCTTGATGTGTAGCAGTGCGTACCTGTATTATTTGTAGCTTTGTCTGAAAACTTATAATTTTAGTTTACTTATAAAGTTCAATTTATGTTTCGAATACCGGCGGCAATTTGTGCGATGAAGGTAGCGTTGGCACTGCTTTTAATAGCTATTTTCTACTAAAATGCATAAAATTAGAAGCGTAAGGTATAAATTCCGAAACTACGCTATTTTTATCGAATACTATAGAAATTGAATTGAATAACCTTTTTTTAAATTGATTCTTTTTTGTATACAATTAGGTGGTAAGTATATTTAATATCTAAAATCACTTATTTCATAATAAAATTCCTTTTTATGAATCACATTTAACTAGAATGATTTTAAAGATAAATTGTAAAATATGCTTTTTGGGGAATTTGTTACTGCTCTGAATTTAATCAGTGTTACAGTAACTATACATATACTAGTCAGATATGAATTTAAGGAAATATTTAAATTTACAACGAAGTTGAGAAGACACAATTCCTTTTACAGTTGGCCTAACTTTAAACAATCAAAATAAAAATAAACCTAGCTGCCCAGACACTCATAAAAACCACTTTTTACATACCACCCAATACCACAGTAATATGGCAACCCTTATAAAGAAGTCCATGGACAACCCCTCAAACGGGGTCTGAGTCTGACTGACTCTCATCCTTTTCAACTTACTGATGTTTTTTTTATAGTAATTTTATTCATTTTATAAATGCTTCATCAAAGAAAAAGTATCACATGCACAGGCAGAAACACACAGATCTGAATCAATCATCCTTACGCCTACAAATAACGTTCCCTGCGGGAATCAAATCTCTGCGGCATTCAAACCGTTTGCTTTGAACAATCTTTCCTTTTTAACATACGATATCGAGATTGAAGATGTGATGACATCTCTTTTTAATCGGATTGCGAACGCAAAGCGCTCTTATCGATCTAATGCCATATAATTTATTTTTCAGGCCGCACAAATATTGATTGATCGTCAGTAATATGGGTAGGTACATATTCAGATTTATATTCGCCACCAAAATACGTCGTGTTTGCTACAATGTAACCACTTATTTAACAGTGCAAACAGTCAGCCAATATCTGTAGTCAATCGTTTAAAAACAAACCTGTAGTATTTCTCACATATAATACTTATTCGGCAAACGATTAGCAACAATGTGTCGCCACAAAATCGTTTACGACTCGATTAATTTCACCAACACAAGGTGTAGTAGAAGATTAAATACTAATGGTACTTATGGTGTCCGCGGGCGCTGGGGTTACGATGGGCTGCTGGATCGTAGGGTCTAGAAGCGGAATACTGTCTGTGGTCCTGGAAAGAATTTCAATAGTGAAAACCTCAGCATTGCTCCGGTAAGCTCTTTGACTACTATACATACCATTATTGAATTGTATATTAGTAGTTTGCGCGAATACAAAAAGAAAAGAGCGTTTCCCACAAAGGAAATCACTACATATTATAAAACAAAGTCCTCCGCCGCGGCTGTCTGTCTGTTCGCGATAAACTCAAAAATTGCTGCACCGATTTTCATGCTGTTTTCATCAGTGGTTAGCGTGGTTCTCGAGGAAGGTTTATATAGGTAATACAAAGATATTATAGTACAGAAAAGCCAAGACACGACGCGGGCGGAAAGCTGGTATATGATATTTTAAAGTTGCCCAGGAAGACTGAAGTCAGAAGGTAGAGCGCTAAGAGTTTTGAAACAACTTAAATGAAAAGAAAGGCCCATCTTTCTAATGGTAGATACACCTACCATAAATACCATAACAATTAAAAAAAAGAGATGTTTACCTGTTCCGGGTCAGTGTAGGCTCGGTGAGGACTGCCTCGCAACATGGGGCTGTTGTCTTCGGCCGGACGATTGGTAGAGTTGTACATATTGTCGTCGTTAGATAAATGTACTGAAAATAAAAGTGCCGCTATATTTTGTCGCGCCAGGAAAGACAGTTTCAAAGGCTCCACAAATCACTAAAACTTACCATTACTACGACCAATATCAAATAAATGGTTGGCGTTGACCAATGCGCTGCGTTTTCTATCGCGACGACTCCCATCACCCAATTTATCGCGAAGAAAGGCTCCAAAACTAGACACAGGTTCAGGTATGTCTTTAGCTCATTACCTTCAGTGTTCCAACTCCATTTCCAAGATATATTGTCCATGTATAACATATTCAGAAGACTTTTGTCTTGCAAAGCCTTCGTAGCTTGTGCGAGATTTGGCTGAAATACAGAAATTAATTAAGTCTAATGTTCACCAATAAAATTACCAAACTACTAGTTATTGTGATTTGGCAACCAACCTCACTACCAGTTTCACCGTTCTCCCCTGGTATTGCCAGATTCACATAATGACAATCGTCCTCACTCCCATTGTAATCTTTGTCAAGTGTTTCAGAACTATCCGTGTTTTTCCTACTACTACCTGGAGTGTAAATATTATCTAAGGTGTCTATACTACCATTCTTGTCATCCATTTGATCCGTTTTCGGCCAATTCGCGATGTGATGGTCAACTAGCTCTTGAATTTTGGCAGTTAAAGTTTCTGCTTGCTTTTTATTGACACTTTGCAAACCCAAAATTATAATGGCTGTGTTGATGAGGATTAAAATCATAGCTGGCACCATGAATCCCATCACCATGCCCTTTTCTATGGACATCCAACAGTAGTGTTTTATTTCATAGTGTTCCATTGAGAGAGCGTAGTTGAACTGAAAATAATAATATATATTTTATATAAATAATGACCGGATGAAGAACAACACGCATTCAAATAGTCGTAACCGCACCCTGTGTACTCAATAATGAAATCACAATATCAAGATCTCCATAAATATATTATGTTCAAATGTCGAAAAAAAATCAATCGTAATAACATAACATACCATCACGCCTGTATTCCCCGAAGGGTTAGGCAGAGGTATACTTATGTACACCCATTCTTCGCCGGTATGTTTAGATCCTATGTAATAGGGGGCGAGCCTATTGCCATTCACCGGGCACATCTCCAAATTCCGAGCTGCTACTGAGAATTTCATAGAAAAACCCCAATAACACTTTGGTCGACCTGGGGATCGATCCCAGGACCTTTAGCGTAACAGTCGCGCTTAGGACCACTAGACTAATGAGGCAGTCTCAATCGTAATATGCAGCTTTAATTAATCTTACCATAACAACAATAGCAGGCACGCCATAAGCCAACAAGTAGTTGTATTTTAGCGGCAGCAGAGTATCGCAGGCACAATACTCCGCAACCGCTGCGGCTAGTGTTACTATCCACATCGCGCATGTCACGTGCGTATAGTGTAGTAGTAGAGCAATCCTCTCACATTGTGAGGGTGAGGAGACTCCCTGTTGAAAAATAGCAAAATTAAAGTGTCTCAATAGAAATACGCGCGTTGGCGCTCTTTGGGGGAGGCTACGTTCAGCAATGGACGGCGATAGGCTGATATGATGATGATGGTGGTGAATAGAAATACATAATTGAAATGGGTGGCTCTTTTAAAATTCTCAATCGTTTTGATTAACTACAACTTTGACTCACATTTTGCAGTCCACCGTGTATTGCCCTGATATAATAATAACAACTATTAATAACAACTAGTGAGGAGGAAGACGCACTCGAAGTTAACTATAGAGGCTATCACAGATGGAGACAGGTGGCAATAAGACATGAAAGTAGATAAGGTTTCAACACTTACCATAACAGCCTGTATATAGATGAGAGTGCAGGCAGCCAAGCAGCAGCACAAGTTTATGTTAATTGGATACAACTTGCTGCTGCGACGGAACTCAGCTGCGTACTCGCTCCACATTAGCCACATCACTGCGCTAATCAGCAGCACCACGGCAATACCGCTTGTTATGAAGATCTAGGTGAAGTATGGGACGATAATTATAATTATAAATCGGTGCAAAATCAATTGCGCAGATTAGATGAATGCAATACATTTCTGCAATGCGGGATCAGTAGGTAATAGGAAGATTATCTATATATCTAGATGTTTAGATATGATAATCCTCACGCTCAATTTTCACGCACCAAAAAATATTAGTGGCATATTAAAAACGAGAATTAAAAAAGTGATGATTTCAACAACATCATGCTCACCAGTATCATCCACTCGTTTCTAACACCATGGCAGTTGTTGAAACCATACAGGTAGGTCACACTATCTATTATGTTGTGCTCCTTCAGATCTGCATCAGCAAGGGAGTCATCGGGAAGATCTGATTCAGATTCTACTTTGTTTTCAGAAGTTTTGCTTATCACTGCAATTTTGAAAAGTAATTACTTATCGAACAAATGTAAAAGAAGTTTAAAATACAGACATTGTCTGGAAAAATTCAATAACTATGACGAAAGTATGTCTTTACCTTGATTACTCCTGGATATAAATTCCGGATTAGGATACAACTGGGGGTTATCATCGTAAATGGAAGACGTAAAGTTCGACACAACACCACCGTACTCCGTATCGTAGGAAGTTATATCATAATCGGTTCGATCAGCAGCTCTAGGATACGTCGATTTATGGTATTTGATAGATACTGGCTGAAAGGACCGGTACGATGACTTGGATTTGAAGTAGCCGTCATCGCCTAGCCTACGGAGATGATGGGAGCTCTTATTCTGAGAAGCTGAAAATATAATAATAACTAATACAGTTTAATTATGTATGTATATTTTACGGATATCAGGTTTAAAAGAAAAATATATATTAATTTTGTAACTCGTTTTTGTTGTACCGCGATGGAATCGCTAAATATATTTTTTATCCACTTGAAAAGTTACAAATTAACCGATAAATGCGCCAATATGTTGATAAGAATGCGCCCTATCAAGGTCGACCCATTTTAGACACAAAGGAATAATAACAGTCGGTAAAATAAACTAAATAATTTGTTTGTTTATATTTTACATTAATATTATAAAAATCAAACTGCTTACCATTTGCATCTGCGATAAAACTCTGTATAATTAAAAAGATCAAAAATATTAATCTAAAAACATATGGCTGCATGTTTTGTATAATGCTTTTCATTTTTGATATGCAAAAACTGAATAAAACTTTAATTTTAAAGTTCCATTAAAAGGAAATGTTTCTTTCACATACTTTAATCCACCAAGTAATTGATATTGAAATTTTATATCTTCCACTTAACTATTTAAGCGGCGATTAAAGCCAGCCATTTTCACAATTACCGCGGAAAATCGATAGCTTAGGTACGTTCCATTTCACTTTAAACTATAGTTTGTGTAAACCTGTTTGGTTAGTTCTTTGTTTTACGTAGCGTAAATACTTAAAATCCAATTATAATAAATAATAACATAAGACGGTATCAAAAGCACTTTAAGACTTGTTTTTAAAGTTTTTATTTTTAATTAGTAGAAGTTTTATTTATTTAGTTGCCACATTTTATATTATATAATGTCAATGGTACGTTCCAGTTCTGCTGGATATTATCATTCTAGCTCCTTCTATCATAGGAGATTAGTGTTTTTCGTCCTGCTCTTATGTTAAGAATTTAGTATCTAAATGATGATTTTATTTAGTAATAGAGATGCGAGAAATAGCTCAATGAAAAGAAAAGAGAGATATAGCTCTTTCAATCAAAAGAGATATATCATTCTTTTAGCTCTTTAGCTCATTTAGCTCAAATTGAATCCTGAGTCAATGAGTTATTCGGTGAGCGAGAGATATACTTATATACCCTTTCATTACAACATGTGAGCGATCAGCGAGCCAGATATGTAAATATGCTTAAGCATTTTCTACTTTGTATCTATAAAAATAAAGATCGATTTACAATGAAGATTCATTGAGCTAATTGAGCCGGAGAGCTAGATATGTGGATATGCTAAAGCATTTTCGACTTTATCAATGTTGTATTAATGTTTAGTTTAAAAGAAGTATTTATGTTTTATTTTAATTTTAATGGTACTCTTTGGTTGTGTGCTTTTGACATATGAAAAGAGAGATATAACTCTTTCAATCAAAATATATATATCACTCTTTTAGCTCTTTAACTCATTTAGCTCAATTCCTGAGTCAATGAGTTATTCAGTGAGCGAAAGATATACTTACATTCCCTCTCAATATAACATGTGAGCGATCAACGAGCTAGATATGTTAAAATGCTAAAGCATTTTCTACTTTATTTCTATAAAAATAAAGATCGATTTACAATAAAGATTCATTGAGCGAATTGACCCGGAGAGCTAGATATGTAAATATGACAAACCATTTGCTACTTTGTCTTGATAAAAATAAAGATCAATTTACAATGAAGATCCATTGAACTAATTGATCAGGAGAGCTAGATATGTAAATATGATAAAGCATTTCCTACTTTGTTTTTATTAAAATAAAGATCAATTTACATTGAAGATCCATTGAACTAATTGAGACCGAGAGCTAGATCTGTAAATATTACAAAGCATTTTCGACTTTGTCTCCATAAAAATAAAGATCAATTTACAATGAAGAACCACTGAGCTAATTGATGCGAAGAGCTAGATAAGTAAATATGATAAAGCATTTTCTACTTTGTCCCCATTAAAATAAAGATCGATTTACAATGAAGATTCATTGAACTAATTGAGCCGGAGAGCTAGTCTCTCAGTGAGTGAGTGAGTGAGAGCTAGATTGGAAACAAAGAGCTAGCTCATTTTTATCTCTCATTCGCGAGCTACCCATCTCTACTCAGCAGACGCACCTGTCACATTCACAACAAATTCAAAAACGCAATAGAAATGTAACCAAAAATAGACGCAAAAATGAGTGCAATATTAAAATTTATCCGTGAAAACCATATACTGGCCCTCATAGAACAGGCCATCGTCAAAAAGAAATCCCGGCTGAGTCTGAACGCGTTTGAAATCATTGAAATACCAGAATTGCTTTACACCTGTTCTGATGTAGAACACCTTTATTTGCATAGAAATAAAATAACAATAGTTCCAGTGGAAATAACTCAATTGGTGAACCTAACAACGTTGACGCTAGACTATAATAATATTACACATTTGCCTTCGGAGATCGGTCATTTAAAAAACTTGGTGAATTTGAACATAAGTTACAATCCTCTAAATGTTTTGATCCCGGAAATTGGTGATCTTGAGAACCTTGAAGCTTTCTGGTGCAACAGGATAGGGCTGCGGGAGATACCGAAGGAAATTGGGAAGTTGGAGAAACTGGATACTTTTGGCGCGCGTGGCAATGAGCTCAAAACTATACCTGAAGCGATGACCAGGTTATCAAAACTGAGGTAAAATGATCTTTTAATATATTTTTTATGTAATCTCTTTCGTGTCCCCCTGCTGGGCAAAGGTCTCCCCTTTGAACTCATGTTCAAGGTTTAATCAAACAACACCAACTCAATCACTGTGCCAACTACCATGTCTATTTAATATGTATGTATACTATCTATGGACCCACTCAAACATGATAATAAAATTTCATTATAAATGGTCAAGCTGTTTTTGAGTTTCAGTAAGACTAAGATATTCAAAAAAATCTCATCTAAAAATTTTTTTTTTCTATTTGTCATTTGTGTTCTGAAGATATATATTCTGTAAAAAATATATGTTTAATAGTTGTATAAATTACTAAGTAACAAAACCTTGAATCAAATAGTATGAGTTTATTCCAAGTCTAGTGACTAGTGATGACAGTCTAGACATCATAATTATTATGTGCTTTGATTAAATTATCTTTGCAGAAACATAATTATCCTCATTACAGTCTCATAAAAAAAGGTTGGCAGTTATCCCTGTACTCTGGTCAGGGTCACATCTTACTGTGCACAAAAGCAAATAGAACCTTGAATTTAACCTTAGTTTTTTGTTGTTGTTTAGTTATACTACTTATGTCGAGGTCAGTGCAATTTTTTTAAGCATCAATAATGAAATATATTTGATCTACATCACCATTTTTCTTTTCTTAAATTCTTGATGCCCTGTACTGCTGGTAGATGAAGTAATAGATTTGTGTTGTGTCTAAAGATATGAGATATAACAGATTATTATGTGTTCCGTTGGACGTCCGAAGTCCATTATGAGAGAGTACATCGTCTTTTCCCTCGCCCAGTCGCTAGATGTCTCTGTTTCCGCTACGTAACCGCACCTCTAGCGCCACCATCGGCCGAACCTGGTACTAAATTTAACACGCCCAAGCAAGCCACCATTTCTTAAGTCATTGTTGCGTCGTTTTTCAAACCCCGCGCACGGTCGTTAGATTATTATAGTTCTTACCCCCTTTTTTTTTTTCATTTCATTTTTGCTTTCGAGATTAAAGTAGAAAGTAAATTGCAATTAAAATTAGTTTTGTGGTTTCCGTTACATAAATTTGTGTTTGTTCATTGTTAAAATGAAAAATAGTGACGAAATTACCGCGCCGCCGGGGAACAATTCTGAGAACGTTTTTAGTGATCGTGAATCTCGTATACATGGAAGTGTAGAGGCACCGATGCCGTCTAGTGCGTCCACGTCGTCTAGGTCAACATCAAGTGCGAGTGAAGATGAACCCGCGCCAAAAAGACGACGGCTGAGTGGTGATTCCATACGAGAAATAGATCGCAGGTTTGAATTATTGTCACACCACCTGGTAAGTCATATAAATAACATTTTTCTGCACATAATGCTGCCATGCTTCCGAGTGTTCCTTGTTCTACCTATGTGGCACCCGTGCCAAATGAAATAAAAAAAGCATTAGACGATCCGTTTTTACGCTCGTTGTCATCGGTAAATGATATCGCAGAGCTAAAGTTTCCATTAAAGAACCGTCTGTGTCTCGGGCCGATCCTGATCGGGTCTCAAAAATTGCTTCTATGCAGAGATTCGATACAGCCGACTGGAATTCTGTGCGATACACTGACGTTCAAAAGAAATATGCGGCCTTTCCAGCGTTTATTGAACTAAAAGTGAACGAGGAATTACGACGTTTCGAGGATCCATTGGCTCCTATTAGATGGTTTCAAATGGAACGCAGCTTTGCTGCTTTGTCAAATGCGTTTTTAGCACAGAATGAGTTTGTGAATTCAGCTTTGCGTAACATGATTGACTGGTCATCAAATACTGATGTGAAATTAACTTCATCTTCAATTTACGATAAGCTCAAAGAATTATTTGGTGACGAGTCTAATTATAAAACTGTTTCTCATGATATTTTACAAATAATTTGTGGAAAACGTGCTGAGGTTTTAGAACTGCGGCGTAAAGCGCTCCTTAAAGGTTTGAAAGGAAAATATATACGAGAAGACATTGAAAAGATACCCCCTTCTTCAGAATACATGTTCAACCCTCAAATCTTATCAAATTATTTACAAAAAATTGGAGGTGTTGATAAATTGAATAAAGAAATCGTTCCTCGATCTAAATCCTTTGTTCAGTCGAAATCACCAGTGCGTTCTAAATCGCCGATAGCTTCTACTTCACGTGAGAAATCCTTTCGATTTCAAAACAAAACGAAGAAAGGAAAATCAAAAAAGCGTAATTTCGACGACCAGGATAGTAAGAAAAGGGGGGGGCGAAAAGATCAGGGTAACAGAAATAGGTATAAATGACTCGAGAAGGTTTATGGGCGGCTGTCTAAAACTCTACCAAGAGTCATGGGCCCAATTTGGACCCCCCAAAACAATCATCAGATTAATTACTGCAGCTCGCATTCCATTCAATCAGACGCCGCCATTAATCCTTCCAACATCGGACATTATGCAGAAATTTCAAACTCCAAGTTCAGTACTAATGTCTTCAGAAATTCAAGCTATGATTCAGAATCATATCCTCGAGCTCGCGCCATTAACCCCTTCTTTCATATCCCCACTTTTCATTATAACGAAAAGCAATGGAAAAAGTCGAGTTATCTTCAATTTATAGGCACTAAACCAGTTTATGAAACCAAAACATTTCCATCTGTTTCATCATTACCAAATGCCCAAGTTCTTACAGAGGGGAGACTGGATGGTAAAGCTAGACTTAAGCCAAGCCTATTATCATCTACCGATTTCGAAAAGACACCGTTGTTTCCTGCGCATCAGTTACGAGGGTCGGTTGCTGCAAAAGAGATGCCTACCCTTTGGTCTTGCTGCTGCACCAAGAATGTTTGCGTCCGTTACAAATTGGACTGCCGAAGTGATGCGCAGCAAAGGTCTCCGTCTGGTTGTGTTTTTGGACGACTATTTGATTGTTCATCAATCCAGGAGGACCCTGCAAGCTCATGTCCGTATAGCTATAGAGTTCCTTACAAGCCTAGGTTGGTTTATCAACATGGAGAAATCCATACTCAAACCAACAACAGCTCTAGAGTTCCTAGGAATTGTCTGGGACACGCGATACAACAAGTGTTTACCCCCGGATAAGGTGAGCAAAGTCCGCCAGTGCCTATCGACCCGCTTGGTAGCCGGCAGTTGGACTCTCAAGCAGGCGCAACGCCTCTTAGGGTATCTCAACTTTGCGACCTTCATCACCCTCCGGGGAAGGTTGCATTGCCGCACACTGCAACGTCACAGCAATCTGTTGCAGATAAACTCACACCGCTCCAAACCCAGACCGTTTGCGGACGAGGTACAAAGGGAACTAGAATGGTGGTTAGAAAATATCAGCCAGAAAACCCCAATCCACTCCAGGCGGTCACCTGTAAACTACGTGATCACGGACGCCTCGGACGTTCAATGGGGAGCCCTAGTGAACAACGACAAACTAAAAGGAAATTGGGGTCATCATCAATTGAAGTGGCACTGCAATCTCAAGGAAATGTATGCAGTGATAGCAGCAATCACGCTGAGGGCAGATGTTCTAAAAAATTCAACCATCGTCCTGCAGAGCGACAACAAAACAGTTGTGTCTTACATAAAGAACGAAGGCGGAACGAAGTCTCTGAAACTATTACGATTGACAAAACAACTTATGGCACTGACGGACAGTCTAAACGTTGTACTCCTCCCTCACCACTTACCGGGACTGTACAACACGGATGCCGATCACCTCTCGTGAAATCGCGTGGGATCCGAATGGCACCTGTTAGGCAATGCGACGAAAAAGGTATTCAGCCATTGGGGTACTCCAGACATCGACCTATTCGCGTCAAGCAACGCTTCGCTATGTTTCGCTAGACTTATCAGACTTGAGCGCTTGCTTTCACGACGCGTTCAGTAGATCCTGGAGTTACGATCTAGCGTGGATATTCCCTCCACCAGCCCTGCTCCCACGTGTGCTACACCATCTCAACTCGGCAAATGGCAAGTTCATAATAATAGCGCCCAAGTGGAAAAAGCCGTTTTGGCGTCCAGACTTGAAGAGCCGTGCCCTAGCACGTCCTATGAAAATAAGGGATCTCAAGATGACATTGGTAGACACTGTGACGGGTCGACCCCCAGCTCAAGTACACAACCTACAGTTGGAAGCCTGGCTCATTTCGGTTGGGACACCTTAACAGATAGTTGGTCATCTGAAGAAAAGCAGCTTTTATCAACATGCTGGAGAACTTCTACGCTTAAAACTTACATTCCCATATGGAACAAGTGGTCGAAATGGTGTAATGATAATAATTTAAATTGTAGCTATCCGGCACCGGCTAATGTAGCTCGATATCTAGCGAAACTTTTCCTTACTGATAATCTTGCATAACGTACTATTCTTGTCCATAAATCGGTTATAGCATCTGTTTGTGAAACACTTTCTGATACCAAAATATCATCAAATAATTTAGTCAGACATATTTTAAAAGCAATATCAGTAGCCAGACCAGTTCCACCAAAATTGCCTATACGGGATGCAAGGATAGTAATACAATTTTAAAAAAATACAATTCCTAATTTACTCAGTTTATATGACGTTTCTAGGCGGACTGCTACAATCCTATTGTTGACTTCGGGTCGTAGAGTGCATGACTTAACTCTCTTACATTGTGACTCAGAACATTTTGTGGATAATGGAAATTCAATAACTTTGCATCCCGTATTTGGCTCTAAAACTGATTCAGCTTCGCACCAACAATCAAGTTGGACGTTACTACCTTCCCCGGATAAGAATATAGATTGCTTATTTTGGTTAAGACATTTAGTAAATGTATCAAAGCATGTCAGGGGTACTATGACAAATTTGTTTATTACAACGAGGGAGCCGCGTAGGCCAGCCACTACTGTCATCATTGGTGGCTGGGTAAGGCGAACTCTTTCTGAAGCCGGAATACAGGCCACGCCCGGTAGTTTTCGATCAGCAGTTTCATCACTAAACTGCTTAGAGAAGTATCCAATAAATGATATTCTTGCAAAGGGAAATTGGCGTCACGAACATACGTTTAGAAAATATTACTGTAGAGAAATAAGAAATAAAAGTATGGAACAAGAGAAGTCTCTTTCCCAATTATTTGATACAACAAATTAAAGTCGTTCTGATTGCGTGCATAGTGACGATTAATACTTTGTAAATCAATTAAATTTTGGTTAAATCATTTTATTTATCAGGATTATGTCTTCTTAAATATCTTATTAGGAACATACCTTTGTTAAGATTTCTTTTACTATGAAGAAATATATTTTTTTTTCCTATTTACCTCTGTACCTAAATAATTTTGTTTTCCCACATAAACAAAATAAATCACATTGTTGCGTTTTATTATGCAAGCCACCAGGAGATTACAAACAGATCTCTCATAATGGACTTCGGACGTCCAACGGAACACATAATATAAAAATTTTACCTTAAAATAAAATTTGTATTATGTTTCCTAAGACGTCCGAAGTCCAAATAATGTCTTCCTGGTGTAATACCACCATCATTATCATCATTATGAGCCAAACAATGACTTAAGAAATGGTGGCTTGCTTGGGCGTGTTAAATTTAGTACCAGGTTCGGCCGATGGTGGCGCTAGAGGTGCGGTTACGTAGCGGAAACAGAGACATCTAGCGACTGGGCGAGGGAAAAGACGATGTACTCTCTCATAATGGACTTCGGACGTCCAACGGAACACATAATAGAAATTTTATTTTAAGGTAAAATTTTTATATTGTTATGCCTTTTAATATCATTCAATCATACTTAGATATTATAAAAAATTAACTTAAATTTTTGTTTATTTCTGTGAACAATGTGTGTACATGCATCACACGAAAACAACTGCATGCAATTGGAGGTGGGTTTCAAAATTGCATTGCTGCTGGTTAAACTTAAAATCTGGTGCAGGTTTCATCTTGATATGCCAACTACAAGTTGAGTTCTACTAAGAATCTTTACAAACTTAATAAAGAGAACTGCCCTGCTGTATTTGTTGCAGATATTTATTTATCTTTATCTAGTCCAGATGATCTATGGCCAATTTATAAGATTCATTGTTCATAACTCATGTATGTTTTATTGTATTTAATAATGAAATAAATCTATTATTATTATTTTAGATGGTTGACTCTAGAGAATAATTGCATAGAGACATTGCCCAACACTATGGACAAGATGGACGCCCTAGTGCACTGCAACTTAAAGAACAACAAAGTTCGGGAGTTTCCCATGTCCGTACTGAAGTGCCCCGACCTCATGTTTCTGCAGCTTAATAATAATATGGTAAGCTTCATGAGTGTATAATTATATAGCTCATAGAATTGATGGCCGCTATGGGCGATGAGGTTCTCAAGTGGAGATCACGCAGCATATATGCTACCCTCTTCTAATGACTTACCATGTTGGCCATCCATCTTGTTGGGGATGACCTCCAACAATGGAGACTGGAGAGAAGAATGGATGGATGGACAACATGGTAAGTCATTAGAAAAGGGTAGCATATATCTGGTCCTTTTGGAAATTGAAGGAGGAGGCGTATACTAATCAGTGTGGATGTCCATTGCCTTAAATAAGGATAATGATGAATTTTCATACATACCACATACAAAGACAACATTTTATGCGGCAAATAAGCAGGTGAGCTACCTGATGGTAAGTAGTCATCGCCGCCCATGGACATCGCATCTTGGTAGACTGGATGATCCTGGGTTTGTTTTCCAAGTCGAGCAAACTGTTATTGCGTGTTTCTATGAAATTCTCAGTAGCAGCTTGTGCTTGTGCCTGCGATACTCTGCTGCCGCTAAAATACAACTACTTGTTGGCTTATGGCGTGCCTGCTATTGTTGTTATGGTAAGATTAATTAAAGCTGCATATTACGATTGAGACTGCCTCATTAGTCTAGTGGTCCTAAGCGCGACTGTTACGCTAAAGGTCCTGGGATCGATCCCCAGGTCGATCAAAGTGTTATTGGGGTTTTTCTATGAAATTCTCAGTAGCAGCTCGGAATTTGGAGATGTGCCCAGTTAATGTCAATAGGATCACCCCCTTTTACATAAGGCCTTAAACTTACCGGAGAACTGTGGATGTACATTAGTATACCTCTACATAACCCTTCGCGGAATACGTGATGGTGTGTTATGTAACATATAATGTTTATTTAATTTTCAGATATCTTATCTTCCAAGTGATTTCGACACAAATTACCTCACGGTTCTAGAGATGATCGACCTCCGGTGGAACCCCATTTGTGAACTCACGCGCCCAGTAAGTTAAATAACCATAATTATAGACATTCCGACCTAACAAAGGCTGTAAATTATTGAATATTGAACTTTATATCAACGCCATATCCTATCCTACTTCCTACTTCCTACTAATATTATAAATGTGAAAGTTTGTGAGGATGGATGGATGGATGGATGGATGTTTGTTACTCTTTCACGCAAAAACTACTGAACGGATTTTGATGAAACTTTACAGTAATATAGCTTATACACATAGGCTACAATCCATAAAGATTTTGTGTAATTTTGGCCATAATGTTACGATAAGTATCAAGTAAATCGGAAAAAATCCTGCCCTCTGAGAGCTATATCGGCGTGCGCTGCCTAAACCGTTGGAGTTAAATGAAGATAATGTATTGTGGAATTGTTTGTCTTAAACGGTTCTAAATAAAAGTCCGCGACGGTATATATCTACCTTTTATGTGGAACCCAATATATCCCAAATTATACTAAGCTTGCTCACGTGTTTCGTATTCGGAAAATCTACATGACGTGTTTTCGCTGAACGAAACAAATCATGTAACATAGTTTATATGAGCATATTGTAGTTAAAAAAATTAATCTGCTGAGCCGTTTGTGATGAACTTTGATATGGATAGTCCGTAGCCTGGAGAAGGACATTGGCTACTTTTTTATCAACAAACCATGCGGGCGAAGCCGCGGGCGGAAGCTAGTAGGTCATATGACTTCGTGAGGTAGAGTGACATTAAATCTTGTAAGAGTTTTATGCGGTTTCAAAATAAAAGGCAGAAAGCAATCAAATGGACCGGGTCAAAATTCTTCAATTCCTTGCAGTACGTATCTCAAACTTTAGTTTTATTTGAAAATGTTATTATTATATTATATTATTTTCAAGTAACTCTTAAGCTACAATGAAATACTTTAAATAGTTATGTGAAAATTACTGGTATAAAAGCAACATTAAAAAAGGTTACTAGCAATGTGTGTCGCACATTACTAGTAATCTTGTTAACCCCTCGAACTAAACTAAATGCTTGTATTACGAGTGGGTTTACGTCGGCAGTATAATGGGTAGGTTTCGAACCGGCAACCACATGATCGCAATTCCGAACCCCTAGCCATTATAGGCTACCGCAGCTTCAGTTATACAACATATTTTTTAGTATATGCGAAACCAGAATATACTTTGTTCAGAATAAGTAACTGAATCGATTCCAATATTTTTTACAGTCTGTCATATTTTGTCCCAAAAATGTTAAGTACCTATCCGCAATCATACGCGCACAAATCAGGTCACTGTCGGCCATAGCGGCACGAGGCGCGGGCGTACAGTGGGTGGGGGGTAAAACAACCCCTTCAGTCGGCCGAAGTCGATGTTACAGATTGATGCGACAAACAACCAGATAACATAACAAGCTTATAACTTTGTCATTTTTCAAGAAACAGTTTTGGAATTTTGTACATAGATTCTTTACCTAAAACTCAGATCAAATAAAAAGTTCAGATGGAACTTTGCGAACAAGGAAGTGAGGCCGCACGGTGGGCTGAAAATCGGCTTTCATAGACATAGCGATTTCAATTTGCAAGTGCCGGATTTTTTGCCGGAGATCGCTTCTATTAGTTATTACTATATTGAAAAATGACACCAGAGTTAATTCTGCACAAAAACGAAGGAATTATAATTTTTTTAAGAAAAATTTGTATGGAGCTGGTATTAAAAAGTTAATTATCTCGTAAACAGCAAGGAAAACCGTAATATCCTTACAGGTGGTTATAGTACTAATTATTTATGATTTTTTGACATATGTCATATAACGGTTATCGCTGCTAATTTTTTTAAAAAAATCGTCAAAATATTTTTATTTATTTTTACATATGAAACGGTTCCTTTTAGTGACTTAATTAAGAACATTGTTAATTATGAAGAATGTTATTGACCCAAATATTAAAAATATATAAAACAAGAAAAATATTTTAAAAAATAGCAAAAATAGAAAAAAAAACAAATATTATACATTTTCCTTATCACTGTCGTTCTCGGACTCCAATTCTGAGTCAGGATCTAGATTGGATATATCTAAAAACTCGAACTCACTTTCCTGAAACTGAATTTTTGCGAGAGTTTCAGCAAAAAAGCTCTGCTTTCTCTCGGCATCTCACTTAGGCCTTTGTGCACTTAGGAAAGGATCCGAAGAAACAACAAGCATATTTAAGATATCTTGATTAGAATCTTGCCTGTTTCTTTTCCGCGAATGATGTTCCCGGAACCTCCTAAAATCTCTGTTTCGAGACTCTGAGGCTTCTTCCAAGAGAGTCCGAAATGGCACAATATAAGTTTTCTCGATGATGTCAGCCTCGTGTATTAATAATTTATGTACGGTTGACGACATGTAGTACCAGTCATACAATTCCACATACTTTTCTGCTGTTTTGCGGGCAAAATCTTTAAATTTTATTCTCGATCTTCTCGCCAAATGTTATCGCTTGCAAATATTTTAATAAGATCTTCGTCCAACCCGGTAATAGTTGCAGTTTTATTGGGATACTCGAAAAACTTTCTAGCGGTATTCCCGTCATTGGTAGTTCCCGAGCCTTGTTTCACAATATCAATCAACAGATTGAGCTGAACTTGAATTTATTTTGAATACATTTTTTATTTCAATACTTCTCGCTGCTCACCATTTGAAGTCGAGCCTATACGCAATATGTAACAGACATTCCATACAATTTATACGTGCGTGTAGGGATGATAAGCCAAATTTGTATATGTTAGCACGCACAGTCTTTGATGTTACAACATCTAAGCGGTTCATTTCCGTAGGTTTTGCTAAGCACAGGTAGCACGATGGATTTGATCTGGCCTCAGAAAGGTACGTGCAGACTTTGGCGTCGATCGCTGACATAATTAGTTGATGGGTCACCATGTTATTATTATGTACTGCACTCTGTGGGGATAAAGGCCCGAATTTCATCATCCATTTGTTTTTTGAGACCGACGACAACTGCTTCGCTCTCCTTTACGAAAGTTAACTGAACTGGGCGTCAATACAAAGTTGAGCATGGTTTTGGGTTCATCCATACAGTATTATCGCCATCTGTCAGTTTTAGTGGCACCAAGGAGGTCATGAAAATGCTTGCATCATCTTGCTCACCCTCCATTTTCTGCTTGTATCGGCTTTGGTTGGAAGCACCATCAAATCCCCACTTGGATATACGCTTTAGCTGCGTATTTTGCACATCGGCATAGTCAGAAAGACTTTGAAGGATCCTCGTCACCGTGAAGTCAAGTAAAGCTTGAAGTGTAATCCTAGACGAGGAATCCGTAACTGACACTGAATGCTTCGGGGGGTAGCAATCAAGCTTAGTTTGTTGCACTGTATAGTAGGATGGATAAATATCCATAGCACCTTCCCGAATGGCAGCCTCTCGCAAAGTAATATATTGCTACTTTGACAGTTTTAGTGAAAGGAGTAATCCAACGCTTTCTCTGCTGTAAATATGACTGTTTTTACTGATGTCTTAAGCGTTTCTTTAATTTTAATAACTGCTTCAGGATTTTTCAACATGTATTCGATCACAGATGCCATATCCTCATGCCCTTTTTTAAACGCGCTGTAGCTGCATATGCCAATTCACACACAACTTGGCCAATTAATATTTGCTTGCAGCCAATTTCCCATTCTTCTGAAGTTATCGAGGAATCGGTTAGATTTCATCCACCTCTGTAAAGCAGAAAGGCTATACTTCATGATTAAATGAAGTACTCTCACTTTTTAGAAAACGAACACGTCTAAATTGGTGATTAAACTTTCCATTATAAGATTTTATAGTCACAGAGCAAAAAAAATGTGTTAGCAGTTGCACAGTTGTGATCAATCTAAATTATAAATTAAAATTTTAGCCCTTTTATTGCAAAACGTCGATAATTAGTTAACTACCCTCATTAGAGTTTTGAAAGATGAGCTAATAAAAATTTATAATCGTCAAAAAAAAAACTTAGAACTCTTAACACAACTAATCAACAAATTAGCTTACTTATCAGAAATCATTAACGATCATTTAATCACCTATTCAGACTTATTAGAAGACTAAATTATTGTAATTACTTAATCACATATTTTCAGACTTCAGACAGTTACAAACAATACCACTTACTTGGTACCAAAATACCAAATAAAAATTAAAACAAATATTAAAACTCATTTTGTATTGATACATAGGTATCTAGCTCAAACATAGTTGTCTAAGTGTGGATGAACGCTAAACCTCTGACTAATCCTTCGGGAATATAAGGATGATGCTATTTTATGTTACGTGTTGTTAAAAGTCTGTGTTCCTCAACTTAAACACTAAAAGGAACCGTTTCATATGTAAAAATAAATAAAAATATTTTGACGATTTTTTAAAAAAAATTAGCAGCGATAACCGTTATATGACATATGTCAAAAAATCATAAATAATTAGTACTATAACCACCTGTAAGGATATTACGGTTTTCCTTGCTGTTTACGAGATAATTAACTTTTTAATACCAGCTCCATACAAATTTTTCTTAAAAAAATTATAATTCCTTCGTTTCTGTGCAGAATTAACTCTGGTGTCATTTTTCAATATAGTAATAACTAATAGAAGCGATATCCGGCAAAAAATCCGGCACTTGCAAATTGAAATCGCTATGTCTATGAAAGCCGATTTTCAGCCCACCGTGGGCCGGCTCAAACTACGCCATGTTGTGTACAACACACAATTACACGCACACACGTATACCAAAACTACGCCTTATCTTGTCAGTCGAGCTATCGAGCTATTGAAAGCTCGACTGATAAGATAAGGCGTAGTTAACTAATACATGTGTGCGAGAGATCTGAGACCTAAAAATACTAGACAAGTGTTTCGTGTTTCGCATATACTAAAACTGACCTTGTATTGTATAATCGTTTCTCCGTTTCTCTAGGAACATCCTCTAGTGAGGTATGCGGAAGAATTGCCATCTGCTGACGGTACTTTGGCAGACTTGTCGTCGCAGCCGTCGAGCAGCAGTCGTCACGGTGCGCAGGCGCTGGCTATCAACGCAACCGCTCTTAGATTGCCGGCCGTCCCGCCGAATAGGCACGCTGAACCTATGGTCATTGGTAAGTTACACTAATCATAACTTACCCAAAGAGATTTTCACAAAGAAATGAATTTTCTAATTAAAGAAAATTTCTAGTGAAAGAAAAATTCGATCTCAGGCAGGGTTTGAACCTGCGTCTCTCTGGTTATGTACACCAGACGCTTTGCCAACTAAGCTACTGAGACCACTGCCTGTGATGTCGAATTTCTCTTCCACCTTCTACGTCTTGAGGCGACGTCAACAACATCTATTGAAGACATTACTATTCATTTCTTTGTGAAAAATTCGCAATATTTAATGCTAAAAAATAATAAAAAATACGCATTACCCAAAGAGGTCAAACAAATGAATCACCACTGGGGCAATCGGATGGAATCAGGGAGATCAAATCAAATCAAATCATTTATTCAAATACTATATGACAAAATATTAGTTAAATAGTCTTACTTAGGTATCTTACTTAGGTACCTAAGCGAGGCTCCTCTGACGCGCGCACTGCGCACGCTCAACCTCATAGCTAACGATGTGGATATGTTTTATTGTACTCTGAGTGAATTCACAAAAATAGCAATTTTTAAAATTTCTAGTAGTCTGTGACATTATTAATTAGGAAACCACAATATCGAATTGGATTTAGTCTGTAAGGATATTGTTGGAAATAAATAAATAAAATAAATAAATCTTATTTACATTAAATTATGTGCCTGAACTAGGTAATCCTGTGTTTCAGGCGAGAAATATAAATAATTATTAAGGACTAAAATAATCACACGATCTTATGTTTGTATGACAAATTAAATATAAAAATACTAAACAAAAAATTTAATCTAAATAAAAATAATACGACAATAAAAGCCTACTTTAACACAGTTAACAATTGCTCTGTATCTTCTTCGTAGGACATGCTTAGGAGGGCTTCCTAGATGCATTTACATAACATACCATCACGCCTGTATTCCCCGAAGGGGGAGACAGAGGTGTACTAATGTACGCCACACTTCGCCGGTATGTTTAGGTCCCATATCATGTAATTAACCGCCCACAAATCCAGACTCTGAGGTGCTACTGATCCAATAACAATGCTCAACCTGGGGACCGAACCCAGGACCTCAAGCGTAGCAGTCGCGCTTAGGACCACTAGACTAATGAGGCAGTTAAGTCAGTGACATTGAATTTAATTTTAGCCAAACCAGTTCCAACTGTATATTGACATAATTATACTCCATTTGGTTAGGTACTTAACTAAAGGTAAACAATAAAAATGGCGGCGCTCAGAGCTGTTCAACATTTTATTACAATGCTGTCTTATGAATTGGGAGCAAAATTAATAACAATACAACTAACAATCAATATAAACAACAAGCAAACAGAACAATACTTATTAACACAATTTGCAGCAAAACAAACACAAAAACGAACGAAAGTAAAATAAAACACAAACTGTTACGTATGTCGTCTGGCTACCCGACTAAGTATAATATTGGTTAATTATTTTGCCGCGCTTCCTCACATTACTCCTTCTAAATTTGTTCGAGTTATCAAAAGTCTAATACGTAGAAAAATGTTTAGAATATCTGTATTTTTAGATTCTTTTTAGTAGGCACATTGCAATACTTTATGACATAAATATAAATTTGGATTTAATTAATGTTCGCAAGCTTAAAAATAACAATTACCATTTAATATTATACAAAGTAGTAAAATATGCTAGTATATCAAAGGAAAATGTGATTTTGAATTATTAAATAATTTATTTTGGTGGCGAAATATTTCGAAATGAAAAGTGGCCCTATAAAAGAACCTTTTTTATGATTTGTTTACATTTAGTTAAGTACCTAACCAAATGGAGTATAGGAAGAAATGACACGATTATATTTAGGTACTGCCTGCCTCAATAGTCTAGTGGTCTTAAGCGCGACTGCCAAGCAAGAGGTCCTGGTTTCGAGCCCCAGGTCGTGCAAAGTGTTATTGGGTTTTTCTATGAAATTCTCAGTAGCAGCTCGGAGTCTGGATTTGTGCCCGGTTAATGGCAATAGGCTCGCCCCCTATTACATGGGACCTAAACATACCGGCGAAATATGGGTGTACTTTAGTACACCTCTCCCTAACCCTTCGGGGAATACAGGCGTGATGGTATGTTATGTTTCGACACGATTTAATTTTATATTTTGCTTATGCAGCAGAAATGGATATTGACGCATCATCAGTGGAATCATCAGAAGACTGGGAGAACAGCGTGAACAGTTCAGAGTTGGATG
This sequence comes from Subacronicta megacephala, assembly GCA_958496365.1. Classification (NCBI taxonomy): domain Eukaryota; kingdom Metazoa; phylum Arthropoda; class Insecta; order Lepidoptera; family Noctuidae; genus Subacronicta; species Subacronicta megacephala. The sequence goes on along the minus strand of OY292539.1, from coordinate 2,986,149 downwards.
TCCAGTACCAGAGCGACGAAGAACGCGCCGAGAATGAGGTAAAGTTAGACTTGGCGTGCGTACTGCTTTCTACCATCGTTGTCGTGTATCTACTTAACAATAGGAGTATTAGGGGCTGTGATATGTTATGAAGGACTTATCAAAATTGGGTAGTTGACCGTAAAAAAAATACTATATTTTTGTATTTTTAGGCATTTTCCATGCAATGATAGAAATATAAAGTTTACTTTCGGCCCACGGCTTCGCCCGCGTGGTTTCTTGGCTTTTCTGAATTTAAAAGGAATATTTTTCTCCGTATTTGCAACAATTTTTATTGATGCTCCGCTCCTATTTGTCTTAGCGTGATGATATATAGCCTCTCTCGATAAATGGGCTATCTAACACTGAAAGAATTTTTCAAATCGGACCATTAGTTCCTGAGATAAGCGCGTTCAAGCAAACAAACAAACAAATTCTTCAGCTTTAAAATATTATATATTATAAAGCTTATTAATAATAAGTATAGATTATAGTGAAGGAAAAACACACTACGTAGTTATAATGATAATCCTTTACAACAAAATGATAATGATCTCTAACAAAGAAGTCTTCCACTATCAGCAATAATGACTGCAATTCATTTTTCTTCTTCATTTTTTTTTAGTATATAATGTTAAAATTTTAACTGCCTCATTAGTCTAGTGGTCCTAAGCGCGACTGCTACGCTAGAGGTCTTGGGTTCGATCCCCAGGTCGGGCAAAGTGTTATTGGGTTTTTCCATGAAATTCTCAGTAGCAGCTCGGAGTCTGGATTTGTTCCCGGTTAATGGCAATAGGCTCGCCCCCTATTACATGGGACCTAAGCATACCGGCGAAATGTGGGTGTACATTAGTACGCCTCTGCCTAACCCTTCGGGGACTATAGGCGTGATGGTGGTATGTTAAAATTGTATGCAAAGAGAGCCTAAAACCGTCTCCACGGTCACAGCTATCTCTGTAGCTAAATCCATCAAAATAGTTCAGCCATTTAGTGGTGAAGGCGTAACAAACACACTTGCGCATTTATAATTATTAATAATATTACAACTAGTTGACCCTTGCCCACTTCGTTCGGCAATATAAGTATAAGGTTAAGTTTGTAAGGTGGTAGGGGGTAATCTCTGGATCTGCTGAACTGATTTTGAAAATACTTTCACCAATAGAAAGCTACATTATTCCTGAGTGACTTAGGCTATATATTAAAAGAAACGTTTCGTCCACGCGGGCGAACCCACAGGCGGAAAGCTAGTATGGTATATACTAAATTCGTATACATTATGTAAAAAAGTGGGTTAGAGTATAATTATAAAGATTATATAATTAAAAAACAAGTATCCAAAAATGTATTTGATTATTTCTTAGGGGTGGCGCAAAAGCTACACAAATTTTAATATTGTTTTCGCTATTAGAAAGCTTATTTATTGTTTTTTTTTAATTAGTTGAACAAATCTTGTGATACACCTTTATCTCTCTCTTGTATGCAGATCCATAGAAAAAGAGATCATCATTGTTGGTGCCTGATTAAATTCTTTCTTTTTGTCCACGGGAGCGGAGCAGCGGGCAAAAATATAGGGACATTCCTATCATGCTTTCAAAGCCAGAGTTTAGTAAATTCAAAATAATAGCCCATTACAAAGATTTATATTTCTTTTCACCATATAACTGACACCAGCACACGTTTTTGTTTTTTTTTTCAGAAATTAAACAATAAATAAAAATTTTAAAGATATTTTGGGACTCAGTATAAGGGCTTAATCATTCTGAAATGTTGTCAATTACGTATTCAAGTCTACTTCGTAGCTAAGTTGTTTAAAGCATACGTAAAGACAGTTCCGAGTCCTTGAGATCGTGCTTTTTCTTTCTATATATGAACCATTCTAGATTTTAAACTTTTTGTTTGATATCTTTTTCTTTTTTTGTCTATCCAAGTCGAACCTTCCCACGTTTTCAACAATATGCCATCTTCCATTCCTCGTCGCTTTCTTCTCAAATGCAGCCCAGCCACTGCCGCGTTTTCTCTCATGTGTTTTTTATGTGGTGTGTAAACCCTTTTGGTAATATGGATACCTGTTTTCTGTTATGACTCTTAGGAAAATAACTACAATAATTTTGGTGTAGTTTAGACATCAAACAAAATATGGGGAACATAACATACCATCACGCCTGTATTCCCCGAAGGGTTGGGCAGATTTGTACACCCACATTTCGCCGGTATGTTGGACATATATGGGGAAGTATGTTTAATTAGATAAAATATGAACATTTTAAATTTTTTCACAATCGGAGAAGGTTTCGTGTAACATAAAAACGTCCTTTCTGTTAGTTGGTTAATTAACTTTATAACATTTAATATTCGAAAAAAATATCATCGAGTTCAACTTTATGGTGTATCTTCAGAAACGAACGATGGACAGATATGAAACATGTAAATTATTTTCAGCATTTTATTTGTAAATTCGACTTGGGTGGGCTTTCAATATCAAGAGCAATGTTTTTTAAAATATAACGATGAAGAAAAACTTTGTCAACTAAAACTTACATGTCTGAGAGATTTTCTCTATAGCGTGTGTACATAACATACCATCACGCCTGAATCCCCAAGTTTAAGCAGAATTGTACTAATATACACCCAAATATTGTTGTTGTTTTAGGTCTCATGTAATAGGTTCACATATTGCCATAATCCGGGCACAAATCAAACAGTAGCTGGGCTAGTGAGAATTTCATAGAAAAACCGAATAATACTGCTTGACCTGGAAATTGAACCCGAGACCTCACACAGCCGCACATGACCTATATACCTATGAGAAAATTGTACTTTACCAACCTAAACAATTCCTATGCCTTATTTAAGTTACTACCTTTACCAACCCCCTCACCCTCTTTTATCGCCCCTCCCATCCTATCCTATGTTCCGACCACTGGACGGTGTTGTTATCTAGCTCACGATAGATCGCACAATTCTTCCAGGCAGTTGGCATGGTCCTACCAGAGTTATCCCGCTACGCGTCCACTGCAAGCTGAATACTAAACACAACTGGACAACGCAAAAAGCAGAATGGTGATATACCGGCCTCTTTGGGGAAATTCCGTAAGTTTATATATGCATTCTAAATTTAAATTTGAAATACAACGTTTAAAAATTAAATATAGACATTTAAAATGTATTCTTAATTTAATTTGAAACCGTTAAATTTGCACAAGCTTTCTTTTTAAGTTTTATTCAATGCAGTAGCAATTTGAAATGTATATCAAAATTACTCGAATTTATTTCTTAATTGTATTGAAAAATATTAATTAATTATATGCCTGCTGCAAAAATATGATAAGTTACAAAGCACATATCTTTATTATTTAGTTTGTAATGAGTATTCTGGGTTCTCTAATAAAATATGAGATTATAAAAAATCTACAAAAATACAAATAATTTTCTGAAAAAGAATATAAAAAAGCAAGTTACATATTATATAGGATTTTTAAAATTTTCAAAATGGGAAGGCCACAGTTGACGAGGCATCAGAACGCGATTAAAATAATAATTTCTGTAATGAAAAACATAAATAAGGGGTTGAAGAAAATATTTATTTTGCTCTCCCTCGTTTCATTTGCGAAACAAACTGCCAAATATACAAATTTTATTATGTTTATACTTTCACTAATATCAAGATATAATAATAATCATAACAATCCAAACCCTACATAAATATAAAGGGGATCTAATTCTGAGACCAAGTCGTTCTCTAACTTATTTCTCTCGAAGAATAGAAACATGCACGGGAACAAAGATATTTAAATATAACGGAATACGGACAAAATTGTAGTCTTCAATTAATTATAACATAAGATAAATAATGTTACAGCATCTTTATTTAGATGTATGCATATTTTTAGTTCCGTTATAAAAAAAGTTATTTCAAACCAACCATTTTAAAATATATTTAATGATATAAAATGTTGTCATTTCAACAATAAATACATATAATCAAAAACTGTCGTTATTTTACTTATGCTATTGTATAATGGAGTATAGTATTAAGTCCCTCTGTTTAATGCCAAGTTAGCCAGACAAAGAAACCAAAGGGATTTAAAAGTTAAAATAGAGAATGGAATCATTTTCTCAAATAAATTTTGATCCCGATTTGATTTCTTTGTCAGACTGTGATTATGACAGAAGCAGAGCGATTTGTTTCCAATTGGAAACAAGCAATAGATTACAATTTTATCCGTGATATATTCAGTCATATTTAAATGTATTTGCAAAGAAAGAGATTAGATCGGGATTAGATAAAGATATCGTATAAAAATGATGCCAATAGCCGCTCTTTAACCCTTCAAAATCTTTGGAGAAATCTTGTTTCATTTCGATACATTTTTCTCAGAAGCAAATGATTGTCTGATCTATTTTTTTAAAAGTACATTTTGTTTCATTCATCTACTGAACTAGTTAGTTCTCTCTGTTATAAATAATGTTGAAACTATTAAAAAAATATATATCATTATCATTTTATTATTTCATTCATAAAAAATCACACTATAGGTGTGTCCTATTTTAGTTGGAGAATACAGATTACATTAAGTTAACTTTTTAAATTTAAAAAATATCCTGTCAAGCTCAAGCACAAAGTAAGACAACTTAATTATGTTTAATTTAAAAAAATATGTTTTTTTAAACAATAGTTATAATATACATTTTTTATAATTCACTTACAACCGTGATAAGCAGTCATTGTTTAACCGAGGAGGATAAAATACGAGAATACTAAAATTATTATTGTTTGTACATAAACATTGTCTGGATTTTTAGAACTTTGAATAATGAACAAATGAAAGTTTGCTTCATACACATAAGAACCTGAAATAAATCTTTGAATCTGCTTAGGGTCCTGGTATTCTAGTATTTTAATTACAAATGGGGAAAATATTTTGTCAACCTGATCGAAGCAAAAAAAATCTAAATTATAAATAACCGACCTACTTAATTATGTCTAGATTCTCAACAAAAAGGTTGTTTTATATAATTTTAGGTTTTGGTTCCTATTATTAAGGTATTATTAATATAAAAAAACGTGTGGTTTACAGGGGTTTGGGATTAGGTTAAGTAAAAATTTAGTGTGATTTAAAACAAATTATCAAATTATTAAGATAGTATATTTTTCTTGACATTTTTTATTATAAAGAGCACAATATGTAATGGTTAAAAATTGCTAATGAGCAGAATGATAGCGTGACTTGATGACCTTGATGAATATAGGCATTGCCCACGAAATCACCCGCAATCTAAATAAAGTTTTGCGACGAAAGGTCTTTTATTAAGTTGCCAAATTTTATCGAAAACAGTTCGGCGGTTTAACATGAAAACCTAGCAGACAAACAGATTTAATTTCACATTTATAATATTAGCGAAAAACTGTCTAGCATCCTACCGCTATAAACCTTCTAGGAAACATCACCAATATTATTTCCATCAAAACATATCTCGATAGCAAAAATTTTCAAATTTAAATATTAAGTGCACCCTTAAATTAACTTAATATTTCTAAGATTTTTTCTTCTGTTTATCATTTCATATAAATAGTAAATTTTAAAAAGAAATAAATATATATTTTTATACTAATTGGAAAAAAGTTTAAATTTATGTTGGTTTCATTCTGATAATAAAATTGTTAATATTTATTGTCGATTTAAGTTCTAAAGTATAATTTCAAATTTGTTATAATTACATAAAAAATATGTACATATCAAAATAATATTCATTGGTGCTATCCATTAACAATATTATTCTTAAATGTCTTCAAATAATGCAATGTTAAGACAGACTATTATCATTTTCAATTGCTGTAAATGCATAAAGCAGTAATGATTCCACTTCAGCTGTATAAATATAATGATGTGAAATTTAAGAAAGTTTTGACTTCAAGTCAAATATTCGGCGAAGAGTTACTTAAGATTTTGTTATTTAATCAATTATATTTTGTTGCTGTCTCACTTTTATGACTTAAAAAGACAAGGACAGGTGAATATTATGTCCTTCTTGCTATCAAGAGTTGATCAAAGTAAATAAATCATTAACTGAGGAACCAGTGTAGCAGCTGATAATGAAACAAGGAACTATTTATAATAATATTGAACTTAGCATTATTATATATACGAGCTAGCGTGAAAGAGATTCATACAACTCATCTGCGGATTGTACAACTTTAATTTGTTTTTTATATTTGAAATGGCGATATCTAAAGACATCTTCAACCATTGTAGGGAGATCTCTATTTTGTTTTAATTCAAAACAGGTGTAAAGCTAAATATTAAAATTATTTATCGGTTAATGGTTTATCCAAGTTTATGAATATCTTTGAGTTCGCCGATAACAAGAAGCAAGTTTATTGAAATAAACGTCTGATTTAAAAGACATGCCAAAATATTGAGGCCACATTTTTAATAAAATGGTTACGTAATTAGGATACGGCACAGCCCATTAAGTCTTGGTTGTAAATATATGCTCATTACGAATGTAACATCTTTTTGTTAATAAAAATATTTTTAAATGCCATCTGTTGTTTTATTTAATAATTGAACTAGATTTCCCTAATGTTTTTGCTTTTATTAAAAAAATATATATCTTTGAACTTTTCTGTACAGTTTGTTCGAAATAAGTAAGCCGATCGGAAGTTAGCCGTTCCGAACTACCGCGGTGATAAAATCGTTTAATTAAGTGTTTTAATACATAAATATCGAAATTAGTAAACAAAATAATTAGAAATGTGAAACATATACGACTCTAATTATCTTTACACCGACTCTTTCTATTAAAATTTACCACTTCTAAACCACTTGCAGACAACTTCCGATCGGCTTACTTATTTCGAACAAACTGTATTATATTATGTAAGTGGTATATTATTTATATCATACGAACGTAGCGTCACTTATCAATTTAAAATTTAGTTTTTTGACACTAAACCAGTTTAATAATATGAATATAAGTCATTTATTTGTTCCGAATTCGTTAACAACTTGGCTATGGCGCTACTTATCGGCATATCTATGAACCATTTTCTATTAGATCAATCTAGTGCCTAACTAATAAATTGTAGTTGAAATACTTCCAAGAATTTTGACCGCAATTTGCTAGTTCTTGATAAAAACTGGGGGTTCCTGTAACCTTTTTGATCAGGATCCCTAAAAAAGGCCCAATCTGTAACCGAGCTGTAACTCTTATAACCCGGCCATAAAGCTCAAATTCAATTGATTCGTGCATGGCCGTGAAATGTTTTTTCTATTCAATCGTGTAAGGTTAAAAAAAATACAAAATATATGGACAACATCGATATTTATTTTCTAAATCCAAAGTAAAAAATATTTATCACATAACATGTCTTACACATGCATTCGATATATTTCTATATGCCACTCTCATATTCTAGAAAGATATACAGTTCGAGTAATTGAAATATGCTCTAGAAGTTGACTGTCAGAAATGCCGCGCAGGTACAGTGCCTTACAAAAGTGTTACTGTGGTCATTAGTTCATTTAAGAAACATGACCGTGGGGTTGCGGTTGTAAAAATTGTTTTCGGTTTGTTTGCTAATTGTTTCTTGACTGGTTAAATAATAATCATAACTGCGAAATATTTATGATAGCGCTTGGCCTCCGCAGCGAGCGGGACATAAGCATTTAAGCAATTATAGAACGTAAATGAGCGAGATAGCACGTATTGGTGGTGATCCTCTATAAAAAAAAATACTATTGCGCAGCCAATTGCATACCTACAACTTCAGGGACGTGAGATCTCCTGTATGCGTCTCGCTCGGTACAAATGACAGTCGGCAACACAAATGAATTTATTTGCTATGACTTTCCTAACAACTGAATATTTTTGCACTTTACCACTTTAGTATGCGACTGTCTGCACGATATTTCCGAGTCTGCTTGCAGAGTGGTTAATTTACATAAAAAGTATTGTAATTGCATCATATACAAATCCTTTTATATATACTTAAATACAACATCGAAAGCCGAATTGAAATGTCAAGAAACCTTGCATTATTTCCAAAGGCACTAATATATAAACAATTTTACAATTCATTTTCAGTCACTTATTAAGATATTTTCAAACTGGAATAAGCCGTTTTTTTGTTATTATTATTATTAGGTACGTGGAGAAAATTTTGTAACCCTTTTACAGTAGGTACAAAATGTAAAATTTTCTCATTTGTTATTTTAACTTAATCATCTACATTTTAAGGTTTTCGTGTTTCAGACGATGTGTGCTTCGAGCTATACAAATCCACTTTACGCTGGTCTCTTATTGCATGGAAAGCCTATATGTATAATGCAAGATCAGCTTAAACTGGAATAATATAGCTTTTTTTTAAAAAAAAAAAAGCTTACTAGCAATGTGGTTAGCACATTACTAGTAATCTTGTTAACCCCTCGTACTAAGCTAAATGCTTGTATTACGAGTGGGTTCACGTCGGTAGTGCAATGGGTGAGTTTCGAACCGGCAACCACATGATCGCAAGTCTGACGATCTAGCCTAGGCTACCGCCGCTTCAAAAATTTATAATAAATATACATATAATTTTCGTTTATAACCGTTTTTGATTCACGAACTTTGCATACGCATACCGCAATAAAAATATAGCTACAATTTATATTAAAATAATAATGCATTACTTCATCGTAAATAATTTTTAAGTCTTTTTAGTTTCCTCTTTTGATTCGATTTGTTGGAATTCTTTTAGAAGTGCGTCCTCTTCGTAGAACGAAGGTGAATCTGGAAAATATATTAATATTATTAAATAAAACATACCATCACGCCTGTATTCGCCGCAAGGTTATGCAGAGGTGTATGTTGTATTGCGTATCCACACGTCACCGGTATGTTTAAATCCCATGTAATATGGGGCGAACTTATTGCCCTTAACCGGGCACAAATCCAAACTCCGAGCTGCTATTGAGCATTTCACAGAAAATCCAATAACACTGCTCGAACTAAAATTCGAACCCAGGACATCTAGCGTAGCTAGCGTAGTAGCCGCGCTTAGGGCCGCTAGACTCGGTCATCGCTCTTATCCTGCGTTCCCACTAACGACAAAACATGCTGCAAAAGCTGTTTAAAACATGTTTGCAACATGTTTTGTCGTCAGGGGAAACTCGGGTTTAGAAATATAATATGTTTTTTTTTGTGACGGCAAAGAAGACAAAACACATTATATCTATAGGATATTTATTGGACGTTTTTATATGCATATTTACTCATAAATATATCGATTAGAGTTACGAGTATTATCACAGAATAGATAGGTTTTATTGAGTAGGTAGATCATCGACATAGATGTGATAAGTTGTTAAGACGTTTAGCGCCTTAGCTATTTCGCGAGCAAATCTGCATTCGGCACAATCCGCACAATACTTGCTAATGATAAACTATTTTTTTTATTTCGTGACTCCCTCAATTGTTTATTTTTTCTTAATCTGGATTACGCAAATACGATTGAAGACCTAGAATTTTATTTTAATAACCAACTTAAAGTGCCCTAAACCTGAAAAGGCAGGTCCTTAATCTAATATGTCGTATTTTGTTTAATTACCTTCTCTTTCCAATTTGACCTTTCCAACGAATTGTTTGTTGTCTTCTTCAGTCTTTATCTCCGAACGAAATTTATTCTGAAAATATAAAAATACTTTTTTACATTAATTTTGAAAATTGCCGCGCATTGGGCTTGTCTTCTGTAACCTAAATGCATTAGAGAAAAACCAAACTTGGAAAGAAAATATTTGGACCCGCGACCTCTAAACGTGGGAACCTTTTTTTTAAACTATCCTTTATATTATATACAAAGTGGTGTTAGTATTTAAAATAGTTGTAACATGAAACCCGGTAAGGGCATTGCAACATAGTATATAATTATGTAATAGATGAGAATAATATTATATTAGTTTATTCAGTTCAAAGTTCAAATAAACTTTAACAAGCATTTATGAAACGTTATTCTTTAAACTCTTATTTGAAACTCTTAATCTCGCTTTTAGTAATTAGGTACATTATAAAAAATTCAATATATAACATACATTCACATCCAATAATTACATCTATAAAGTATAATAATTTGTAACATGAAACCCGGTAAGGGCATTGCAACATAGTATATAATCACTAGACACGGTAGAATGTAACTAAATTTAATACGCTTAACAATAATCTTTTTTTTTTTGGAAAATCCGTTACATTAATGGTATTATAATGTCTGCAAGGAATCATAATTAAGATAATTGAATAACATAAGGTAGATAATACATTTATTTTGTTACGCATTTCAAAGTTAACTTTTACGTAATCTGGAACAGCTACGTTCTAAGACTGTATAAGGCATCCGTCAAAAAACGGTTCACATAATGGACAAAGTATAGGTATAACACTCACTTTGATAAAATCCGGTAGTCCGTCCTGCAGGTGATACCAACTCAATATAAACACCAGCGATACGAAAAACAAATTCGTACAGATACCTGCAACAAAATATAGTACCTATAGTTTGTTTACCCGACTGCGCGACTCAAAGGAGGGAAGCGTGTATTATTATGTATGTTTGTTCCTTTGTGGCGCTCTAGAAACGGCTGCACTGATTTTTTGGCATCTATTCAAATGATTGTTTTATTTTACAAAAACTGCAAGCAAATAATTCTAAACGATCTTTTTTTGTAATGATTGAGACTTTCTCTGAGGCGTAAATAAAATCAATCGATATATTAATCTGTTTAGAACTACGCCAAAAAATCGAACACGATTTGGTTCTCACTGTGTGGTCACAGTTCTAACCTAACCTAACCGATATCTCTCAGAAAAAGATTAAAAATCAATACAAAAGAAGACCGTTTAGATTTTTTGGCTAGCAGTTTTTGTAAAATTAAAACGATCATTTAATACAGGCTCCATTAGTTCTTTTGTCATTCCATCAGTTTTTTTGATAACATACCGTCACGCCTGTATTCCCCGAAGGGTTAGGCAGAGGTGTACTAATGTACGCCACACTTCCTCGGTATATTTAGGTCCCATGTAATAGGGGGTGAGCCTATTGCCATTAACCGGGCACAAATCCAGACTCCGAGCTGCTATTGAGAATTTCATAGAAAAACCCAATAACACTGCTGGACCTGTGGATCGAACCCAGGACCTCGAGCGCAGGCGCACTTAGGTCCACTAGACTAATGAGGCTTATATGATATTTTTTTTATTATTAAGTATATTTATTTTTTAGCCTAGTTTGATAAAAATTTGAATATCAAATCGTCTCGTTAGGTGACTCGCCTGCTAATAAAAACTCAAGGTAAACTAACCAATCACAGCGGATATCTTGGGCCAGTTGAACATGACGTATCGCAGGCCAGTGAAGTGCGCTTGCACTTGCAACTCGCTCGAGTACACTTGAGCGAAACGTGATTGAAGTTCCACGTACGCATCTGTTGCTGGTTTCTCCTGTAATATTGATACTAGTGTTTCCACTGACAAAATATGTTGCAAACAGCTAATTATCCTACTCACTCTTTGGTAGTTAGATAGAGTAAGATAGATATTATAGTTATTAGTATACTTTGCTGCTAAACCCTCTTCCTCTCTCCTAATTTTGTTGGACCCGAGTCTACCGCGGTGATAAAATCGTTTAATTAAGTGTTTTAATACATAAATATCCAAATTAGTAAACAAAATAATTAGAAATGTAAAACATATACGACTCTATACTCCATTTGGTTAGGTACTTAACTAAAGGTAAACAAATCATAAAAAAGGTTATTTTATAGGGCCATTTTTCATCTTGAAACAAAACGTAACCAAAATAAATTATTTAATCATTCAAAATAATTTTCCTTTACTATACTAGCATATTTTACTACTTTGTTTAATATTAAATGGTAATTATAAATTCTTAAGCTTGCGACCAATAAATAAATCAAATCGATAATTAAACACTTGACCGTTATTTGAAGCTTACTAGATTGAGAGTGGCGCTGTTGGTTTCCGCTCAATTGACCCTCTCTTTTACCCTTTTCTGTTAATTTATCTATCTGTCTCTCTCGCACATCCGACTTCCCACCTGGTGTTGCTGCCAAAGGTGTGGCTGCATTATTTGAATCATTGGCGTCAAATTTTCCGCCGAGAGCAGTCGTTGTCCACTAGACAACATTGTTAAACTAACTTAGATTAAAGTGATACTTAGTGCTTCACATCGGAAAATTGTAAGTACTTAACATATTTTTTTCATTTATCGTGACCGTAATGATATCTTATATTACGAGTCACTGCTCCACAAGGCAAAGCAATACTTAACGGTGTTACCGTTCGGCTTTGCCTATGTTCAAATCATGCGTTTAATATTACGTGTAATTTTATTTTATTAATCGCAATGAAAAATTTCTACCCTCTTTTGATATAAATGTTTTATTAACGATTAATTATTAATAACTTGGTCTCCTGTATTCTTACAACATTTATATTAATTCTTGAATGTTGAAAGCGACTTATTGATTCTATTTTTGTATTAAAAAGTGCCCACTAGACGTACGTAGGAATAGCAATATTCTTGTTTTGAATCAGAATGGATGATCCTGTTGCGATGGATGCTCCAGGGCCGTCAGGGCTGCAAAGCAAAGGGGTAACATCGCGCCAAGATCGAATGTCAAGATCAAAGTCGACATCTAGCTCTTCTTCGGGCTCTAGTTCCTCAACTTCTTCATCATCACCTAGTAAAAAGAAACGTCATCGCCGCCACCATAATAAAAAAAGGGGGGGCAGGCGTAATCGCAAAGATGATTTATTATACAAATTAACACATGAGGTTAGCGAGCTGCGAAAACGTGTTTTTTACAGTGATAATGCAATGCAACATCGGAATTCTGCAGTTTCACCTCCACATTCCGCGGAAATTCATGTAGATAGTAACGATGAAATCTCCTTGATGAACAGTCATGAATGTAGGTCTTTATATGATTTTGAAGTCGAAAGCGTAAAACCAAATGAATCTCATCAATTCAAATTTGATTTACAAGTTAAATTAAAGGAACCGTCTGTTCCCAAGGCTCCTGAAGAATATCTTAAAGCTTTGCATGATATACAGCATTTTGACAAAAATGAATGGTGTGAGGTAAGGTATTCGGAAGTGCAAAAATGTTATAATCACAGCCCTGGGTTTACTGAGCTCGAGATCAATGAAGAAATTAAATCTTATGATTCTCATAGACATTTAGCATACGCGGATAAAGCTTATGGTGCTTTAACATTTTGTGCTCTTAAGCAACGTGAAGTTTTGCAAAACAGCATGACTGATCTTATATCCTGGGCTCGCGTCAACGGCAGCGTATCATCAGATCAGTTGCATGATAAAATCACAGAGTTATTTTCGAAAGGAGAATATTATAAAATATCTTCGGATATGCTTCAACTTATTTGCGGTCACCGCGCAGAGACTATTCAAATGCGTAGAGACGGTATAACAAATTTTGTTCGCGATCCTCTCATTAAGTCTGCGCTACGTAAAATTCCGCCGTCCAATCGATACGTTTTCAACCCTGAGTTGTTATTATCAGTATTGGAAAAGAACGGAGGTGTAAAAAAGTCATTTTTACCTTCGAATAAAACCAGTGGTTATAAATCTGCTTCGCAAGCAGGTTCCAAGAAAACCACTCGCTACCCCTCGCAGGGGTCAGCTCATTGCACCGCACCCTCGCAGGGTGCTCATCAAGCATGCTGTACTATGCCATGCTCTCTCCAGCCCTCGCAGGGCTGTGGTCACAACCATACCTCACAAGGTTTGGGACCCTGTCATCCCACGCAGGGAACCATTCACAACAATAAAGGGGCACGAGGACCAAGCCATAACTTTCGTGGGACGTTTCGTTCACGAGGCAGTCACCACAGAAATAATAAACAAGAGAGAAATAACAAAAAGCGATCTGCAACCACCGAATATAGTTCGGGAGGAAAGCGGGGCAGATTCTGACAAACAGGATTTCAGAGCGGGCCAGTTGACATTATATGTCGATCGCTGGAAGAGGCTAGGAGCACCAAATACTCTTCTTCACATAATAAAAGGTTATCGCATACCCTTTGTCAAAAAACCACCACTAGTGCTCCCCAATACAAGGAGTCCATTCGAAACAAAGGAATCGGAGGCAATGTCAACCATCATTTCACAAATGATATTACAAAAGGTTCTAGAGGAAGTTCCACGTTCCCCGAGTTTCCTGTCCTCAATGTTTCTGGTTCCAAAGGCAGATGGAACCAATCGGCCAATTTTCAACCTAAGGAACCTAAACAACTTTGTTTACACGGAACCATTCAGACTCATCAATGTGTTTCGGGTACCGGACTTCCTGCAACCAGACGACTGGCTCTGCAAAGTAGACCTGTCACAAGCTTACTTCAACCTGCCAATATACCAGTCACACAGACGATTTCTACGGCTAATTTACGAAGGAAAATTGCTACAAATGACCTGCCTTCCATTCGGTCTCAGTACAGCCCCAAGGATCTTCGCGACTTTGACAAACTGGGTAGCGGAAATACTAAGACAGGAAGGTATTCGGATACTCGTCTATTTAGACGATTTTCTTGTGAGTCACCAAGACTACAGTAAGCTGCAAATACATATTCAGCTAGTGTTAGATCGCCTACATTACTTAGGATGGCGGATAAATTACCAAAAGTCTGTGATTATTCCGTGCAAAAGTCTTGTATTTCTGGGTGTGTTATGGAACCCGTGGTTAAACCAGAAATCACTGACACAGGACAAAATTTCCAAAATAAAAGAAAAAGTGCAAGGCGTTATGCACAAGCGTACAACGACGTTGAAAGCGCTTCAAAGTCTGATAGGCCTTTTAAACTTTGCCAGTTTCGTGATACCGAGGGGCAGACTTCATTTTCGCGACACACTCATGTTTCTAAACAAGAATTTAAAAGAAGTGTCTGTCCACGTCGCCTTACCCATAGAAGTTATGGAAGACCTAAAATGGTGGCTACTAAATTGTCATCAAACTTCCCCAATTCACTATCCAGCGCCGTCACATTTCTTGACAACCGACGCGTCAGATGTCGCTTGGGGTGCCCAGGTCGATGGATGCGCACTTTCAGGTCCGTGGACGAAACAAGAGCAGAAACTCCATTGCAACCGAAAGGAGTTGCTCGCAATACTAAAGGCCATAGAAATGAAGGGTCCATGCCTGTACATGTCAACAGTCCTAGTTCAGTGCGACAACTGGACTGTGGTAGCCTTTCTAAGAAACGAGGGAGGAACCAAGTCGATCCCACTGATGATACTGACAAAACAGGTTTTTCAAGTATTGGACAAATACCAGATCAACCTGAAAATCCAACATATACCGGGAAAATACAACAGCCATGTCGATCACCTTTCCCGCCATCGTTGTCCACCGGAGTGGCATCTCCTACCTCAGTGTACAGAGAATATATTCAGACGGTTCGGAGTACCAATGATAGATCTGTTTGCATCGGAACGAGCAAAAGTGGTGATGAATTATGTGTCATTGGATCAAAACGACATTCATGCGATGTACCACGATGCCTTCTCCCGAATTTGGAATTATCCCCTAGCCTGGGTGTTTCCACCACCTTACCTCGTACCCAAAGTGCTGGCTCACCTCAACTCATCAACAGGAATGTTCCTCTTAGTCGTTCCGAGGTGGGAACAAGTATTTTGGAGAGCAGACCTAAAAGCCCGGGCATTAGCACCTCCATTCACAATTCAGAAACTGCATTTACAACTGATAGATACGGTAACAGGTCTTCCACCACCGAAAGTCCGAGAGATGACGCTGGAAGTCTGGAAATGTGGGGGTGGTCACAAAATCTAGTGGAATGGAATCATGCCCAACTGCAACTTCTTAAATCGTCTTGGCGTCCATCAACCAAAAGAACTTATAATGTAGCATGGAACAGATGGCTTACATGGACTAAGAAACATGAATTAAACCCCTTTCAGCCAACAGGATACACCTTAGCTCGCTTTCTAGCGGATTTGTATATCGTAGATGGCTTAGCATATAACACTATTTTACTCCATAAATCAGTGGTTTCTACATTAAGTAGCTCTGACGATTCCAGCAAATTATGTTCTCATGTTTTAGTCAGTCATATTTTAAAGTCTATTGCATTGAAAAGGCCAGTAACTCATAAACCTGCAGTTTGGAACGTGGATAGATTAACATCATTTTTAGAAAGTTACTCTGTAGACGAAAATAATATTTTTGCTATTTGTAGACATACAGCAACTCTATTACTCCTCTGCTCGGGCAGGAGAGTTCACGACCTTACCTTACTAGCTGTAGACTCAAAACATCTATCTGATTACAATGATTATATGATCCTATGGCCAATATTTGGATCTAAGACAGATACTGCTGGTTATAGGCAATCGGGTTGGAGATTAACCTCTAATCCCTCAAACAAAAATTTGGACCCAGTGTACTGGGTGAAACTTTCTGTAGCTGTTCTCAGAGATAAACGAAGGACAGGAGGCCTTAATAATCTCTTTCTCAATATCAGAGGACCACTAAGGGTAGCCTCTCGTACAGTAATTGCAGGATGGATTAAATCCCTTTTACTGGAAGCAGGAGTTGTAGCTTCCCCTGGAAGTCTAAGATCGGCTAAAAAATTACCCTTTAGATGAAATTCTGTCTAAGGGTAATTGGAGGTCTCAAAATACCTTTTCCCGCTATTATTGTAAACAAGTGATGCCCAATATGCCTACTGATTCTACTTATGATGTATCAAGACTGTTTGATCCAATCAATTAATTAAAATTTAAGTTAAATTTATCAATATTGAATTGTTTGCCTTTATGTATAACTACTCTTAATGTTAACTGCTAATCAGACCAAGTTTGTTTATATTTTTTATTTTTAATCATTGTGAAGGTATGATACTTATTCAATATGTCTTCTCTCTCTATACAAAAGTACTAAATGTATATTATAGTATAAGAACTATTTTTTTTTTTAAATATTACTATTTTGTTTTTCTAAAATAATAAATCAAATTTCTTGTGCACATCTACCTTGTTCATTCATTTCTACAAAACACATTGGCGTCTTTTCCCACCAGGTGATAACAAACACGTCTCAATCTAGTAAGCTTCAAATAACGGTCAAGTGTTTAATAGCAGTGTTTTACCTGAAAATAAAACACATATTAAATACTTACCTTATTTGAAGCTTACATTCTATTTCTACCTGGTGAAGATTTTCGACTCAATGATTCAAATAATGCAGCCACACCTTTGGCAGCAACACCAGGTGGGAAGTCGGATGTGCGAGAGAGACAGATAGATAAATTAACAGAAAAGGGTAAAAGAGAGGGTCAATTGAGCGGAAACCAACAGCGCCACTCTCAATCTAGTAAGCTTCAAATAAGGTAAGTATTTAATATGTGTTTTATTTTCAGGTAAAACACTGCTATTATGTCATAAAGTATTGCAATGTGCCTACTAGAAAGAATCTAAAAAGACAGGAAATCAAAACCTTTTTTCTACTTATTAGACTTTTGATAACTCGAAAAAATTAAGAAGAAGTAGCGCGAGGAAGCGCGGCATAATAATTAACCGATATTATACTTAGTCGGGTAACCAGACGCCATTCGTAACAGTTTGTCCTTGCGTTCGTTTTTGTGTTTCTTTTGCCGTAAATTGTATTATTTAGTTATAGTTTTGTTTGTTCGCTGTTTTTATTGATTGTTAGATGTGTTCTAATTAATTTCACTCCCAATTCATAAGATACCATTGTAATAAAGGTTGAAGAGCCCTGAACGTCGCCATTTTTATTGTTTACCTTTAGTTAAGTACCTAACCAAATGGAGTATAATTATCTTTACACCGACTCTTTCTATTATAATTTACCACTTACAGACAACTTCCGATCGGCTTACTTATTTCGAACAAACTGTAGTATCTATGATACCACCTTTATACAACATTATGGAAAGCAATAAAATATCGAGTATTGAGATGTTTGCAACATGTTTTGTCGTCAGTGGGCGACAAAACATGTTGCGAACAGCTACCTTCTCACTCACTCTTTGAGAGTTAGATAGATGTTTGCAACATGTTCTGTCTGCAGTGGAAACGCGTGATTATGTGTATAGTATATAGTTATTGATAATACCTAATGAAAATTTGCTACAGACTCCGACCTGCTACTGAAAATTTCATAGAAAAACCCAATAACACTGCTCTACCTGGGAATCGAACCCGGGAGCTTTAGCGTAGCAATCGTCCACTAGACTAATGAGGCAGGCGGTAGGAGAATGATAAAAGCAAATGTTCGCGACTGGTATGATAAAAAACAAGTGGATGATTGAAATACTGTCAGTACTTCGAAATATTACGACTGTTCTTTGCAGATTTGAAGACCAACATAATATGATCCGTCACATTAAATGAGTCGAGGTTAATGTAGGCGTCAACATTTAAATCTTACGGTCTTTTCATAGACTTCATTGGACTTACTGGGTCATCTTCAAAGTCGCTGAAGAGTTCCACTTTGAGCTGTTGTTTCTCCTCATCTACCCCACCAAGATACAACGGCGAGAGGACAAACGTCCTCAATAAGTGGTGTAAAACAGACCTGGAAATTAAAAGGGGTTTATATTTTGCCCAGTTTCTATGTGCAGCAGTGGAATGCGAATATTCTAGAAATGTAACGTAAACTCCCTCTTTACACACACGCACACATAGTCACACACAAACTAAAGAAGGAGCTGACTCTTCACATACAAGAATGTCCATCAAGCTGTAATTCAAAAGGAATAAAATAAATGTCAGCTTAATGGACATACAGTGGTCGGCAACCTGCGGTTCACGAGCAACATGGAGCTTTTTGAATGTGAAGCTGCGGCTCTTTAGTTCCATACGCAAATATTATTTTAAAAGCTTCATCTATGCACGTACTATTTATTTTGTGGCTCTTAACTTAGAAATTTTGTAAATTGTAATTTTTTACTCTTCCGACTCAAAAGGTTACCTTTTGACCTAGGACACCTTTTGAGTCGGAAGGGTCAAAAATTACAATTGCCTGCCCTAGGACATTCGAAGTCTATAAAATCTATACTTATATTATATAATTATTATAAAGCTGAAGAGTTTGTTTGTTTGTTTGCTTGAACGCGCTAATCTCAGGAACTACGGGTCCGATTTGAAAATTTATTTCAGTGTTAGATAGCCCATTTATCGAGGAAGGCTATAGGCTATAAATCATCACGCTAATACCAAGAGGAGTGCAGCATAAATGAAAAATGTTGCAGAAACGGGAAAATTTAAATGCAGAAAAGCCGAGAAACCACGCGGGCGAAGCCGTGGGCGAAATATCATTATATAACGTCATTGATTGGCACTACAGATTTATATTGTGATTTATTGTCCGCCCGCGGCTTCGCCTAGGAGTTTACGTATCTTGTTTAAAGCAACATTTAAAAAAATATATTATAGTAGCCAATTCTCAGACCTACTGAATATGCATATAAAATTTCATAAAAATCGGTCGAGCCGTTTCGGAGGAGTATGGTTACTAACTAAATGGGACACGAGAATTTTATATACCTATATTATAACATTACTTAGTTCTTCTGTTATCTGTACCACACAGGGGAGAAAATCTGTAGATAACTCCTTACCTGTATCTAAGCATAGCTGATCTACAAGACGACGACACCAGGAAACCGCCTTTGGCTCGCATCTGAACACACACCATGAACATACCTGCAAAAAATAATATGACATTGTAATTATATTATTGAACATGCCTAAAAAATATGACATTGAAATCATCAATACTGAGAGTTAGATAGAGTATTAAAAATTAAAAAAAACCCGACAATTGCATTAATTCCCGAGCGATTTTCATCAAACATAGCTAAGCACACTCCCGACTAATTCGACTTTCAAACGAAAAAAACTAAATCAAAATCGGTTCATCCGTTCGGGAGCTACGATACCACAGACAGACACACACACGTGAATTTTAAAACACTACGTCGTGTTTGCTGCCTTTAGACTGCCTCGTTGGTCTAGTGGTCCCAACCGCGACTGCTACGCTAGAGGTCTTGGGTTCGATCCCCAGGTCGAGCAAAGTGTTATTGGGTTTTTCTATGAAATTCTCAGTAGCAGCTCGGAGTCTGGATTTGTGCCCGGTGAATGGCAATAGGCTCGCCCCCTATTACATGGGACCGAAACATACCGGCGAACTGTGGGTGTACATTAAGTACACCTCTGCCTAACCCTTCGGGGAATACAGGCGTGATGGTATATGTTACGTCGTATTTGCGTCGGGGGTTAAAAACAGATATTTGCAACATGTTATTTCGTTAGTGCGAACAGGGGGTTCGAATACAAAATGTAGACTCTAGACGCCACATTAGGATTCCTTGTCTCGTGAAGGTATGATATAAAGATAAGAATTAGAAGAAGTAGCAAGTCCTGTAGTCTATGCAGTTTTGCGTCATTCTAACATAATATATATAGGCTAAGTTGATAAGTGATACAATACTTCTTATCTGTAAATGATTTAACTCTGTCAGCCTCTGACCTCACAGGTCATTGATCTCTCATGCCACAATTGAATATTTCTGTAGTTGTTGTTGATTTACTTAAAACAAAATTGCAGCAAATCTTTCTCAAAACGGAAATACTGGAGGTTTTCAGAGGGCCAGCAGAAGAATAGATATTAAAGCATGTTTGTATGATTATGTATGTATTCATAGTTATTATTTGTATTATATTATTTTATAGTATCTAATTTATGTGTATATTATTTATTTAGTGTTTCTGTTATTATGTTGTTGTAATACACTCTCATACTTTCTTTGTGTAGATCTAGATAATCATCTATCAGTGCACCTGCTACCATGTTGTTTCTGCATCACCCAAAGGTAGACTGGTAGAGAATGCCTACTGGCATTAAGTCCGCCTATGTACATTTGTTTATGTGCATAATTATATAAATAAATAAATAAATAAAGCATGTTAAAAATAATATTAGCAAATATTTTTACTAGAGTAGTCCAACTTAAGTAAAAAAAAGGAGATATTTTTTTCTTTAGTAGAGTATGATATAAGTTTAAGAAACTGTGATTTAAACTGTTACCCTTTATATTAATTAATAATACATTTACTAGATATTAGCTACAGAATGAGGAATGGGCCACAGTGGCCACACATATGAATAGGGTATTGGAAGATGAGGATATAAAATTAATGTATTTGTTTGTAATTGTGAAATATGTAATAGTTTTTTTTTTGTCCATCTATTTGTTGAAAAAGAGGTGAAACATCTGGACACATTTTGACAGCACTTTAACTGGCTTGTAACTTCGAGTAATTTAAGCTATTTAACATCACACTATGACCATTAGAAGCTTAGCAGAAACATATTAAAAACAAAAATGCTAGGTGGAACTGCAAGGTACGGTTAAAAATGCTGAACATTACAAACCTAAGTCCTTATTAACTGTTGACTCAGGCATCTCCAGCATGAGTTTGATCCTGTATGGCTGCTTTGGCATCAATATGTTGTTGGCCTTTGTCAGCTGCACGTAGGCATATGGGTAAGAGCATATTCCTGACTTATCCTCGCAAGGCCTGAAATTAAAGTCTTATGTGTAAGTTGATCAATCATAGTGGCATATCAACCATGTAACCACGGGCCCCATGTGAAAGGGGGCCCTCAGATATCCAACTCCGGCAACCTCCACCTGAGCTTAATTTTTTTTATTAACTTATTAAGACACTAAAAATCGTCAAAGTGGATTATTCCATGTTAAATAAACTTAATTATTCAGTATATACTTGAGAATCTACAATAGATCAATAGAACATGCTATGGGCCCCATGCTTGCTTGATCCAGCAATAATTGGTCAATCATAGGCATTGATGGGTGGTGTAAACTAAACTAGTATATTATTTGATGATGGATTCTATGTATAACTGAGAGGTGGAAAGACTATGTTATAGGGGCTGTCAAAATGTATTGTGTCACAAATAATCTTTCTTTCTTTTACTTAGTATACCAGACCAAGCAGACTGGTATTTTCATATGAAACCAACTGGCATAGAAAAAGAACAGATTTGCTCCATTTTTGGGCAATAACTGCAAAGGCCTCCCATTGAAAGTAATATTGTTATTATTATTATTTGGATTGAAATTATATCAATAGCTGTTTTTACTTTCAAGGGCCTTTGTTTGAACCATAACAATTTTTACTTTATCAAACAATTTTTTTGAGAGAACTATCTTCATGACAGGGGCCCAGAATGATAAGACTAGTATTATTATTGTACACAGCTACAGGTCAACCTATACAAAACCAGGTTAAACTGATCTCACATTGTATAGGTTTCATATACAATAACAGGCCAGCGTAAATTGATTTTGTATAGCTTGATGTGTAGCCATGTGTACTATGAATATGCAAAGAGCCTTATTGGTTCCATAGCTTCTTACATGCTTCCCTATTCTGCTGTTATGATCATATAAATTGTACAGAAACACTTACTTGAACTGAAAATGAACTGGCCGCACATGGGTAACATTTGGCATATAAATGTTATAGAAACCCACATACATAAAAATTGACATCCACAGTATGACTGTCACAAATAAGATCACTATCGCGGCTCTATACATCAATTCCTTTACACTAGATAAGCTTTCATCTGTCTTCTTTCGATAACCCAAGTATTGGTTCACAATAAATGCTTCAATCGGTTTCCGAACATACTCCCTGACTACTGTAAAAGGGTTTAGAAACCGCAATAACGTTTTTTCGATCATTTTTCTGTATCTAAGTTAGTCAAGGGAACTGATGCTTAATCGTGGGTAGATTATACATATAGTAAAGATAAGAGCGCATATCGCTCGTACAAGGGTTAAGTCCGCTTTATTGATACACGCGTGGTAGTTGACGCAGTTCACCACGGATGTTAGTAGATTATTATGATAAGCAATGGAGGTCAGTTCATAAAATGATAATTATTATTTTTGTTATTGTTGTTACAGTTGCGAAGTCTTTTCTTCAAATTTCAATTTGTTTTGACTTTGACACTTGACTTGACAGACTTTCCTTGGAATTTGTCAATGTCAGCTGTAAGCTGAGCTGATTGACGGATAAAAACCTGACATTGGCAATAATTTCGGGCTACAATTTGTTAATTCAAAAATACCCTAATCCCAATTTGCTTTCTATAAAAGTTCTTGTTTTTATTATCCCATTATGACTTCCACCCGTCAAGTTTTTAATTTACATAATTGAAGCAAATTTCGACTTGACGGGTGGGAGTCGCGGTGGCTTAGCGGTCATAGCGTCTGGTGTACTTAACCAGAAGACGCAGGTTCGAATCCTGCCCACGGTCGTATTTTTCCTTCACTTTTAAAATAACTTAATATTTTATAAGTTATAATTATTATAAAAATGGGTTTGTTTTTGAAAGATATGGGAACTACGGGCACTATCAGGAGCACAATAAAACATTGACTTCACTAATAGACGTATATTCGGAGACTGGCGCGCGGCTTGTTACATACAATAACTTAAACCTAACTACCCACTATTACAAATATATCACACCTCCACCACAATACAACAATATATTTACATAATAACATATTAAATTAAATATAAATTCTTAACTAGTTAAACAACCGTAAATCTGTCTACTGGTTTCCGTGTCCGCTTAGGGTAACGATTCTCCGGCGGCGGAGATTGTGGTTGTAAATTAACTAAAGAATTTTCAGGAGTAGGAGGAGTATTAATTTCCGGATTTGAACTCCCCCCCTTATTCCCGGTAGTTCTCTCGGGTGAAGCTACCTTTACTGCCTGCTCTAACCCCTCGCTATGTGGCTCGACCACACTCTCTCTCCCATGATCTGCATTGTCCACCGTTTCTGGACAGGTAACATCAGATAAGCGAGACCTGCGGCGCATTTGATCTACATGCCTTTTTATTGGTTGACCGTTATCCTTAACCACTGAGTACCTACGAGCACTGTCTGCCCGTTCTACGGTACCTTTCACCCACCTGTCACTAACACCATACTCACGAGCCCAAACCAAATCACCCTCCCTAAAACTACGCTCTGTTCCGCCTGCAGATTCCATTTGTCGTCTCTGAGCTTCATGGACTTTGTCTTTGGTGACCAGATTGGTTCGCAGTAAATCAAGTCTGGAGCGTAATGGACGTCTCTGCAACAGCATAGCCGGGGTCTCCCCGGTAGTGCTGTGCACGATGTTTCGGTATGCTAACAGGAATGTTTGTAGGGCGGTATCGACATCTACACAATCCCTATGCGCTTTCTTAATAGCCCGCTTGCAAAGCTTGACTGCATTTTCCGCAGCACCATTGGATGATGGGTGGTAGGCTGGTGAAAAAAACTGTTTAATGCCGTTGTTTTTTAAGAAAGATTTAAACTCTAAACTAGTAAATGGTGGGCCTTGATCAGATACTAGTTCCTCCGGCAACCCAAACCTCGCAAATGTAACTCTTAAAACCTTAATAACATTCGATGCATTAGTTCGTGTCATCTCAAAAACTTCTAACCATTTTGAAGAAGAATCAATAATAACTAAGAAGGTAAGACCTTTATATGGTCCTAGGAAATCGATGTGAATCCTTGACCAGGGGCGCGCGTGATACTGCCACGGCTGTATCGGGGCCCGCGGCGGCGCGTCCGCCTCCGCTGCACAAGTCTCACATTGTTTACATAACGTTTCCACAGCCACGTCAATATTAGGCCACCATACATAGCTACGTGCCAAGCTTTTTGTTTTTACGATCCCCATGTGACTGCTATGAAGTTGTTTCAAAACTTTATTTTGCAACGAAAGTGGTATAACCATACGATAACCCCACATAATACAACCACACTCCGTATATAACTCATTACGCCTTATAAAGTATGGTTTGATACTTTCTGCATCTACACAGGTCGGAGGCCATCCAGATTGTATGTAAACTAAAATCCTACTTAACACTTTATCTACAGCTGTCGCTTTCCTAACGTCTTGGCTCGTAATAGGTAAAAAATTTTCTACAAAATTAACATAAGTATTTTCGTTTTGTGATATAACATTTTCTTTACATCCTTTATACGGCAATCGTGATAATGCATCGGCACAATTCTTACTCGAAGAAACATATTCAATGTCATAAGTATACCCAGCCAATAACACTGCCCAACGCTGTAACCTAGACGCGGCCATCACCGGAATACCCACTTTATCACCAAAAATATAAGTGAGAGGCTTGTGATCGGTTCTTAATATAAATTTACGACCATAAAGATATTGATGAAATTTACGAACTCCGAACACAATAGCGAGTGCCTCTCGATCTATTTGTGAGTAGGCCCGCTCGGCTTGCGTGAGCGCGCGCGAGGCGTACGCCACGGGCCGCTCGCCCCTTGCTGTTGTGTGCGATATCACTGCTCCTATGCCTACACTGCATCCCATCCTCGTCGCCACTGAAAGATATGGGAACTACGGGCACTATCAGGAGCACAATAAAACATTGACTTCACTAATAGACGTATATTCGGAGACTGGCGCGCGGCTTGTTACATACAATAACTTAAACCTAACTACCCACTATTACAAATATATCACAGTGTTGTTGATTGTTTCCCTAAGAAACATCACTACCACAGATATATTTATGAAGGTGGCGTCAAAGCTAAGCATTCAGTTGTATAATAATTGAGGCAAAGACTACTATAGTTTATTATTTGAACAGATGTATTGTATGAATATGGAAGAAGCGAAAGAGATATGCAAGAGTCGTAGCATGTGACAGTCCATAGTTTCTACCTACCCCTGTGGGAAAAAGGCGTGAGTGTGTGTATGTATGTACCTACACTATTTGAGGCTTTATGTTTCCCCAGATCGCAGTAACTCCCTATCAAGCAGGCAACACTTGTAGTGTCAAATGAATATTTTTCTTCTGCTTATTCCACTACACGCTCGAAGATTACACATCTAAACAAACTTGTACTTTTAAACCTGCTGTATTAAAAAAATATTTAAGTAGCTTACTGACCAAAATAATGTGTAGTAATAAATTCAATATTATGGTAGTAAGCGTCGAAATTTCCTTATTAGTTCGTCTTCAAAGACGAAAAGAAAAGAAACACAAAGGAAGAAAGGAACGTAAACGAAAACTGTCATTGTCAATTTTTTTTTATATTGTAGTCGATTCTTCTCATTTGTAGACATAAACAAATGTAGCATGAAAAAGAGATAGGGAAATACGTAATCACTTATGTACGAAGGAGAACGAAAAACAGAAATTCCATATCGCGAATGTTGTACCTACCATCTATCCAGCCACCATAGTCATCAAGAAAACTCAAACAAAACCAAAACAGTTTTTGATGAAAATTATCGCCGGCCAATGTAGAATTTTGTAGTTATTTCAATATACAAGAATGGTACTCTTACTAAATTGCAAAGTGTCAAATTTTCGCACACAATGTAGGAATATTACGAGTACTACAAGAGCAGTTCTAAAATCAAATGTTTCTGCCGCGGCTTATCAGCCGAAATTGGTGGAAAAACAGAAATATGAATACTGGGAGAGACAGAACCTGTTCACAGCTCAGAGTTCGAGCTCAAAGCCAACCTTTAGCATGGTGCTTCCACCACCGAATGTCACAGGGAATCTACATTTAGGTTAGCTTTTGTATTTTGATAACCTATTTTTAGTTCGCTGCTCTAACATGAAGACTTATCTATGAGATGACAGGTGGCAAAATAGATAAGGCAGTCAGCATTCCTAGCCCAGTCTTCCTGTAATTTATTTATTTATCATCAACTTCTTTCTCAATATAGCAGAATACTGCCCACCTGCAAACTCAGAGGTCCTCTGTCGGCTTAAGTTTCTATAAATTTCTCAGTAGCAGTTCGGACTCTGGATTTGTGCTCAGTTGGCAATAGGCTTGTCCCCTATTACATGAGACCTAGACAAACCAGTGAACTGTAGGCCCCTTTGGGGTTTACAGGCATGACAAAATGCTTGGTTTTATTGTATTTTATCTTCAGGAATGGCATGACTGCATCATTAGTCTAGTGTCCCATTCGTGATTGCTATGCTAGAGGTACTAGGTTCTATTCCCAGATCGACAAAGTTTTTTGATGAAATTCTCAGTAGCAACTCGGAGTCTATATTTGTGCTCAGTAATGGCAAAGCTTGCCCCCTATTACATGGGACCTTACATACTGACGATATGTGGATGTACAGTATTACACCCCTGCATAACCCTTCAGGGAATACAGGTGTGATGGTGTGTATAGATAGCATGTCATTTTATGTATTTATCTTCAAATCAATTAGTTATCAATCTTTTTTCAGGCCATGCCTTAGGTTGTACAATTCAAGATGTAATTTTGCGGCACAAGAGATCGATGGGGTACAATGTTTTATGGGTCCCAGGAACTGATCATGCTGGGATCGCAACCCAGGTATGTATTCACGAAAGCAATATTCAGCATTCAAGGGGTTCCAAAAAATCTAAAATTGCATGAAATCTTGTCAAAGCATATTAGATAACAGGTTAGATCCAACAGGGCAGGAGCTGTAGTCCGGTGGTGGCCAAGTGGTAACGGCTGTTATAGGTTCCAACCTAGACATTTCATCACCACTGCTCCCAAAACGGTGAAGGAAAACATGGTGGGGAAACCAACATGTCCTAAAACCAAAAATTCAAAGACATGTGACAACTATCAACCTGTGCCTGCTTGTTGGATTATGGCCCACTCCCTCTCACAAAGGGGAGCCCTATGACCAAGGGGAATCATGATCTTCCCTGTCTCCCCTGGAGCCAGTAGTTGTATCTTAATTATCAGTTAAAACTGTTTCACATAATTATAACAATAAAATTTTGCAGGATATAGATTGCATCTTGGGGAAAGACACAGTAAATAGTTATTTTGGGATGGGAATAAAACTGCAGGAAACAGCTAGTTTATAGAAAAAAAAACTCTACTACTCTACTTTGCTTTTCTAGGGTGTGGTAGAAAAATATCTCAAAACCAAACAAGATATCACCCGGTTCGACTTGGGAGAGGAGAAGTTCATGAAGGAAATCTGGAAGTGGAAAGATAGACATGGTGATACTATAAGCAAACAGTTGAAGACCCTGGGCTGTTCTCTGGACTGGTCCCGAGAAACCTTCACCATGAGCCCTAAGCACACGCACGCAGTCAATACAGCTTTCATTAATTTATTCAAAAGAGGTCTTATTTATAGAAAAAAGGCTTTAGTTAACTGGTGCACTGCATTGAAATCTACAGTTTCTGATATAGAGGTAGAAAATGTTGCCATAAACGGGCCCAAAGAAATAAGTATTCCTGGTTACGACCGACCGGTGAAGTTCGGGTTGATGTACTATTTCACATACAGAGTGTATGATTCTGAAAAATTGATTATGGTGGCTACCACCATGCCGGAGACTATTCTGGGAGATACGGCGATAGCTGTGCATCCTGATGATGAAAGGTAATTTAGGCTAAGATATAATATGGTCAGAGATTTTCAGCTCTATTTAAATAGATTTTTTTTTAATCTCATGTCACAGTTTGTTATCGAACTCTTTCGAAATGGCTTAAGAGGATAGTATCCGCTCCGCGCTCCATACAAACGTAGTTTGGTCTTATCTTGAATATTAATAAATGAAAGTCTTTGGAATTTTGCAGTAACAATCTTATCATTAAAATACGTGTTCCTGTAGTATACAATTTCATTTCAATATACGGTTAAAAAGTTACACGAGCTCAAAGATTGGCAATTTTCGTTGAAAAACGGCCCAACTTTATGCTAGTATTTCTCGGCAATGTATCAATACAGAAACATTCTGATTCGAAAGAAACCCAGATAATATAGTGAATATATTTTTACAAGATTTTTTTTTACGTATTAACAATATTATAGGAGTAATCTCCAAAATTCGGAGCACGCGTTCGCATCGCGAGGGATAGACACAGCGACAACTGTGCAACATTGTTGCGTTCGCGAGGGACACTCCTCTTAATCGATTATTATGAAATTAGTTGTGTATATTTGGTAGGTCTAAGAATAGGTCGTAGGCGCGTCGTACCCCCGATCGCGATTTTAGTATCAACATTTGCCTAGTCTGCTAGTTATCTTATAGGTTTTACTTTTATTCCATGCTTGATTGAGAAGTCAATTTTGCCTTCTTATGGTGCAGAAAATTCTCATAAGTCGTTTTCACCCAGTCGAGGCGGCACGTATCGGTATCGGACTCGTACCGACTAAAAGCTGGAGACTACTTAGCTTACCCTATAATAGGCTGCCAATAAAAAGGTCATTTTGCCAAAAAAAAATCACATCGTTTTTTTTTTTCACCTCAGGTACAAAGACCTAGCTGGTGCAAAGGTTTGGCATCCGTTCAGAAACACAACGATACCTATTATATACGATGATTTCGTCGACATGAAATTTGGTACAGGTGCCGTTAAAATCACGCCTGCACACAGCAAAGTCGACTACAATATAGCAAAACTACATAATTTGCCGATGTATGAAGTGATTGACGAAAACGGATGTATGAAGAACTCTGAGAGATTCAATAATATGAAACGGTATGACTGCAGAGATTCAGTAGTCAAATACTTAGAGCAAATGGGAGTGATGCTGGGCATAAAACCGCATCACATGACTATACCGACTTGCGCGCGAACTGGGGACGTTATTGAATATTTGCCGAAAGAACAATGGTTCCTATCCTGCAGTGGACTAAATGAAAGAGCAGCTGATGTTGTAAAGAATGGCAAATTAGTCATTGAGCCTGATCATTTTGTGCAAAACTGGCTCAATTGGACCGGAGACAACAGGGATTGGTGCATTTCACGACAATTGTGGTGGGGACATCAAATACCGGCTTACAAGTGCAGTGTTGACCGAAATATTGTGTGGGTAGCCGCGCCAAATGAGGCTGCGGCTAGAACCGAAGCCTCCAAGCACTTGCGAACTTTACCAGACCTGGTTAAAGCTGAAAGGGATACCGACGTTCTCGACACTTGGTTTTCTTCTGGAATATACCCGTTTGCGTCGCTAGGTTGGCCTAATTCTTACAAATATAAGGACTACAGCAAATTCTATCCTCTTAATTTATTAGCGACAGGACACGATATCTTAGGGTTCTGGGTCCATAGAATGGTGATTCTCGGCCTAGAATTAACAGGAGAACTGCCGTTCAGAAAGGTGTTGTTACATGGAGTAATTTGCGACGGCAAAGGAGCCAAAATGTCCAAAAGTAGGGGGAATGTTATAGATCCAATGGACGTCGTCCACGGCATTTCGTTAGATAAGCTCAAGGATAAAACTAAGG
The DNA here is from genome assembly GCA_958496365.1 of Subacronicta megacephala. NCBI lineage: Eukaryota > Metazoa > Arthropoda > Insecta > Lepidoptera > Noctuidae > Subacronicta > Subacronicta megacephala. The sequence goes on along the minus strand of OY292539.1, from coordinate 2,955,735 downwards.
AGATGCATAGAAATGGAATCTTGAGTACGAGTGAATTGGACAAGGCTTTAGCGTATCACCAGACTAACTACACAAACACGAATGGTATTCCCGAATGTGGTGTGGATGCCCTTAGATTCACGCTTCTGTCACACGATATTAAATCGCATTTTGTAAACTTCGATGTCGCTATGTGCCACGCCAACAAACTCTTCTGCAACAAAATCTGGCAGAGCGTAAAATATACGCAACTATTTTACTCAAAACTGCAGCCCTTAGATGAGAACATCACTGAGGATCACCTAACGTACTTCGACAAATGGATCCTAAGCAAAATGGCGGACATGGTAGAAAAAGTTAACAAATCCATGGATAGGTACGACTTCCACTTGGCAACGAAAGCGATTAAATCCTTGGTACATAATCAGTTTTGTGATGTTTACTTAGAAGCCACCAAACCAGCTTTTAATCGTAACGATATTAAAGCGGCCTATGCTCACGCGCACACTTTATCGACCGTTTTAGATACGTCACTAAGATGCCTCGCGCCTTTCATGGTATATTTGACGGAAGAATTGATTCCGAAAGTACCAACATTCTCAAATAATATTATACACAATTATAAAGACACAACAAATGATTATTTAGATTTCCCCCAAAGCAAAGACTTTAACAAATGGAAAAATGATGTTATTGAGAAACAAGTCTATAAGTTACTGACAACAGTGAATCTTATCAGAGAAATAAAAGGACTGTATAATATTTCAAATAAACTAAGGCCGTCTGTGTATATACAGAGCTCAGATAACGTTTTAAAATGTGATATAGAGAATAACGAAACAGTTTTTATGAACTTAACAAGGAGTAGCGATGTCGTATTTAAAAAAAAATCTGACACAAATTACGTTACTGCAGTACTTGACAAAGATACTGAGGTATATGTTGAATTAGTTGGTGAAGACGTCGATATAGCAGTGTTTGCTGCCAAGACTAAGCTAGAAAAGAAAATAAAAAGGCTTGAAGAAAGCCTATCTAAATTAGAAGCTAAATTTCAAAGCGGTTATTATTTGACAAATGCGCCAAAGTGGACCCAACTTGTGGATAAAGAAAGAATGGAAAGTAAGAAGAAGGAACTTGAAGGCTTGCAAAGACTGATGTAGATTCTAGAATAGTTCTTAGGTAGATGTAATATGAAATTTAGATAAACCTGAGCATCATATTTAAAAAATATATTGTACACACGGCTACACATCAAGCTATACAAATCCATTATACGCTAGCCTCGCATAGTACAGACAACAAAAGAGTTAGGTATACAGGCAGCTAACTATATATGTGTTTTGACAACGTTTGTATTATACCTATACCATGCAATACGTGTCAAAATGCTGGTTTTGTTAGCAGCTTTTATATGACACACTTTGCCATGTAATTATTTATAACACAATCTATATCCAGACAGATGTGCGGCAGCTGCCTGTACACCTAAATCTTTTGTTGACTGTACTATAAGCCTATACAATGCGAGATCAGCCTACAATATAATTGTATAGGTTTATGTGTAGTCGTGTGTACACAGAACATTTTACTACATTATCTATGTTACTACATTAAATCAGAAATGAGGGATACCTCGAAAATTTACTTAATGACAGTTTTTTTAATAGTAGTCTGTAAATTTTTTTTTACGTAAGTAAATTTGGGGTTTACATAGATACATTCAATCAATACAATTAGTTTTTTAAATGTATGCCTTAATTATTATTATGAATGGCATTAAAAGTGCGTATATTGTTTAAAAATTAACACATGTTACACACATTACACAGTGACAAGGATGGTTAATTTTTTATTCAACATTTGTTCGAGTAAACGAAACAGCAAGACAAAGAATATATCCTATAAAATTACATACATTCAAAACATAATGCTGTTAAGTCAGTAATATTATTATTAATTAGCGATTGCTCGGGTTTATCTAGAAGTCAAAGTGCTTTAATTGTAACTTATTGGAGTATTTATTTCATATTGTTCCTGTAATTTGATGCTTGGTGGGTCAAAAAATGAACAATGTTCATTTTAAATATATTAATATGGCAATAGTGCGTATAAGCCATGAAAATGCCATATGCCAGAAAATGAACATTAAAAATGTATTTCCAAGTATTAATTCAAAATAAAATAAAAATAATGTTTTTACCTCCGTTGAAGCAATAATATAAATTAAGAATAGTTGTATAAATAAAATATTTGAAATAAATAAGCAATGTTATAAATCAAAAAGTTTAATTGTTTAAAAAAATCAATAAAATGTTTTGAAAATTACAACAGACGATAGATTTATTCATATATTAATTGACTAACAATTAGTGGCCCCTTGGAACCAAAATAATACAATTTTATCTACATAGAACTTTAAAACAAGACAAATATTAAATATATAAAGTGAACCTTGAGATTTAAGGCGGATCGATTCGCCTTTGGCGCCAATTTTTCTATTTGTTTTTCGAAATTTTTTTGTTTATTCTAGGATCATGGCTGTAAGAATTGTGACATTAACTATAATTTATTCGCAACTTAGTCCACATGGCTACACATCAAGCTATACAAAGTATACAGCTATACAGTTTAGAATGACCTCCCATTGTAAAGATTTTCTGTACAATTCAAGGCCAGCCTATACTGGATTTGTATAGCTTGATGTGTAGCCGTGTGTACATGCTAAAACTTTTGCTAAAAAATTGTGAAAATAAAATAGAGTATTCTGACGTAGGCATACAATTTAAGAAAAAATAATTGTATGTGGTTTTACCTCAAAAGGAAAAACTGATCCCTTACACACTTCGCTCTCTGTCTATCCAGACCCTTTTTCAGGAACCAACCTTTAAAACTAGCGACTGCTTTCCATTTTCAATTGCTTCATTTGACTAGTATTTGCTGTGGTTATATCGAAACGTGTTGTCTCCAACCTGTATTTAGATAGATCATAGCTATTTATTTACAAGTGGTTACTTAATATGAAAATACATTATCCCAACGTTCACTTCAAATTCTAACAAAACCGTTGACATTCTTTATAAATATAAATCATAACGAATTTTTAAACTATTAATAATATTATACTTATAAATACATGCAATACATTACTTAGACCTGTTTTTTTTTTTAATATTCTCACATTCTTATTATCACATACAGGGTGGAAGGGACATCGACGCACATCCGCTTACCACGAATTCAGTATATGATTCTGGACCCCCTTGCGTAGATATTTTTCGTCGGTTGTTTTAAAAAATCAGCTATTCCATACATTTTGACCGTGTAGGTATTGCACTTTTGTATGAAAAAGCAGTTTTTTTTTTCATATCCGACGAAAAGTATCAACGCAAGGGGGTCCAGAATCATGTACTGAATTCGTGGTAAGCGGATGTGCGTCGATGTCCCTTTCACCCTGTATACAATATACGCTAGCACAAATTAGCGGAGTGGCAAATTTTAATAACAATCTTAATTCCAGTTCCACTACTTTCTCTCTCGACTCAAATTATTAACCTTACTTAAACAAAAAAGAAGGTTATCAAATAAACGAAATCGTTTTATGTTTGTTCCCCGATTACTCAGACATCTTTCTAAAAAAAAAACAGTTAAGTTAAGTTACCATACAAATACAGTTTCGGAAGTCGGTGGAAAACAGATAAGATCTGCTCAAATTAAGCCACCTTCTACCGAAACTGTATTTGTATGTAACTGTATTTTGTTTTATAATTTTTTGAAGGCGGTTCACTTTTTGTGAAAAGTTATTTCATTAATTAGCTACATAAAATAATTTCTAGTACGTCGAAGAGGCGGCGCGAAATTTTTGTTATTCACATTGTAAACCGTATGCTATAGTAATGAGAGCTTAGTTTAAATTGTTATTAAATTAGCTGCCTTTCCGTCTGCCTATGCTAGCCTATGCTATGCCAGTCTGGGAGCCAAGGTAGATATTTTGTGTTTTGAGCGACTCATAACAACATCTATATTACGAACTAGTACACTTTAGTACAGTCAGCATCAAATTTATCTGCGCATACAAACTGCTCAAAATGAGCGAAGCAACTAAGGCAATTAAACTTTATCTCAACGACACAAACGATATTTTAGAATGAACACCATAGACGACAGCTGTCATTAGAACATGTATTTTATTCCATTAATATAAAGTTTAATTTCCCTAGATGCTCATCATAGTAATTATATGAACAGTTTGTTCGCTTCGCTATATTTGAAGCTAACTGTACCTGATTCTATTGACTTTGTATTACATTTTCGATTTTCTTTTTACATAATGTACAATCGAGGACTAAAAATAATTACCCCTCTAAAGTTTTATAGCATACTGGCGGTATTAGGGCTAGACCCAAAGCATTATCGTTTCCCTAAATGTAGGTAATTAATGATTTTCACTCATAATCATAACCATTTGTTCTGAAATTCCGCTGATTACGGCCTTTTCGCGACCTCAAAGTCAAAATGTTTTTACTTTAGTAATGGTTTACTTTCAGTGCTCCAAATAAACGAAACTGACGATAAAAATAATATTAGGTAATAACAGTTATAGACTTTTGTATTAAAAACAAAAAGCTCTGATAGGGAAGAAACATTTCTCGGTTTTCAAATCCTACATTTAGTTTTTTTTTATCATAATCATCATCATAGTAACTAAGCTGGCGATTGAAATGAACATTTTGTCGTAACAAAACATTCGCAACGAGTATTATTATTATTATACATTTATGCGCAATTTTTTTATAGGTGTACATCCATATAGCTCGCTAGATGTCGCTACATACAGATGTCCATTAAAAATAAATAATGAATAAACACGAAAACGTTGCGAATGTTCTGTAGTTTACCAGCGCGGGACAAAGGTATTAATGTTAACTTAAAAATACATAAACAAAACAACCATAGATTTACATAACTATGACTTCAGCCTCTTTGGTTTCCGGCTGCCCGTTCTTGATTTAACTTTCGGCTCTGATAACGTTACTTTCGGTTTGTCAGTATGCTGGCAACTGCATTCCGTAGCTCCGGATGTTTCTGAGATCACTGCCGACGGATGATATTCTAGAATTAGATGATAAAAGTATACAGTTTGTGACGTAGTACATGACAACAAGTCAAGCTTTAAAGCTAAACTACAAAAAATACTGCTATCATCATCATCATCATCAACCCGTATTCGTCTACTGCTGGACTAGGACTAGGCCTCTTTTTTAGCTCAAAATTTCTCCTATTAATTATGAAAAATAATAGGCTTCTCATAAAATATACAATTAGATATAATTCGTATTGGTACTGAAAAAATACCGGTAGATGGGAATGCAGTCCCTTTCCTGCAACAGTTAGTTTAGTCTGACGTAGTCAGTAGAGGATGCTGTATGGTCTCCATCTAACATCTAGCCAATTGCGACAGAGTCATCATCATCCACCCATTACAATGTCCCACTGCTATGCACGGGTCTCCCTCTCAGTAAAGTATTGTAAGTAGCCATAGTCGCTCGAACTACCATCATTTAATATGTTCATGGAGGCCTTAAGAGGTCTTTTAAATACAGAAACATTAAAACATAAATATTGACTAGATTTAGTAGTTTTTTGAACAGAACATAGTTTTCCTTTTATACCAAAAACTATTGGACTATTCTTTGATAACTGAATTCAACTATTGATTTCAAGTATTGTAGTTTTTGTCTATTTAAATAGATTTAAATAGAAATGAATCCTTATGTTGCTTGGTCATGCCATAACTTGAGAACAACTTTACTGATTTCATTCATATTTTTTTTATAAATAAGCTAGCTATGGATCTGATGTCTGTTGGGTTAGCTAGTAATATAATTATAAGTAGATACTTACTCATATTTAGGTCAGACTATCATGTTAAACAATATGCAAAGCAAGAAATTGAGACACGCATGGGGCATGCTTGGAAGAATTACTGGGCACACAAAGAAATTATGAAAGATAAAACAATACCTATCCTGGTTAAGGGAAAGCTATTTAACACTTGTATACTCCCTATACTAACATATGGATGCCAGACTTGGGCACTAACTAAATCTCAACAAGACAAACTTCAAACTTGCCAGCGAAGCATGGAACGAAGCATGATGGGGAAAAGAAAAATAGATAAAATTAACCACAGCAAAATTAGGAAAGCTACAAAGACCCAAGATGTGGAGTCGAAATTAAGAACACTAAAGTGGAAATGGGCTGGTCATGTAATAAGAGGAGAAGAGAAATGGAACAAAGTAGTAACATTATGGTACCCAAGAGAGGGAAAAAGAAAAAAGGGGAAACCACTCAGAAGATGGGAAGATGATGTAGTTAAAACAGCTGGAAAAACCTAGACTAGACTGGCGCGGGAAAGAGAAGAATGGAGAGTGTTGGAGGAGGCTTTTGCCAAAGGGCACACAGAATAAAAAAAAAAAATGTTCTGAACAGGCTATAAATAAATAAATAAATAAAATAGATACTTACTCAGTACCATTAAAGGATCACTTTTAGTTTTTTTCTGAGGTTTGTGCAATTTCACATGCTTTACTAAACTGAACAGTTGTTTGAAGGTCTGTGAGCATTTAGCACAAGCATATGACATTTCTTCATGGGAAAGTCTTATTTTTCTCTTTTTTGAAGAACAATGAGTGGAGTCGCTTTCCCAATCCACTGCATTCTTTATGACACCTCCGGGTAGTATTTCTAATGTTGGCCATGTTTTGGGCTGCGGCTGGTCGACTTCTATTTTTTCAAATGTCTGAAATAGAAAAAATTTGGAAACATTAATTTAATAACAGTGTTGTTTGATTTAATAAAAGATGATCTATGTAAAATTTTACACAGGGCATGAAAGAAAGATTATTAGCTTGCCATATAACTACAAAATTATATGTATTAAAATTAATATAAAATTACAACTATGTGTAAGACTAGATGTAAAAAGAATTGGCTTTTAATTAATCTCTAAATAAACACAAGGAACCTTTACCAACCCTTTTCCTAAACAGATAGTCAAGCTTCCAATAAAAAAAAACAATACATTAATATCGTTTCAAACAGGGATTCCCAAAGTGGTCCGGTTATCGGTTTCCTAGGGGTCGATATAAACGAAAACTGATATTGGGGGTCGACAAGGTCTAAAAATCAACCCCTATTCAATTAACACAAGTTTAAAACTTTCTAGATAGGCAGGTAGGTACTGTATTGTTTATGTTGTGTTACGTGTATTAAGAATAATCTATGACTAAGAAAGTAGGTCATTTGGCCTGAGGTAACAGGGGGTCTGAGGTAACAGTTCATTTTGGAAAAGGGGTCACTTGACCAAAATAGTTTGGGGATCCCTGGTTTAGAAGATCAAGAGTGCAAAATAAACATAACTCACTATGGGCACATTTATCACTCGAGGTGGGTCCAATACCTCGGGTACAATCAGTTCCGCACTGTCGCTGTCCTCGGCATCCTCTCCTGCCATTTCAGACTTTATTGATACCATACTTCCAATATTGGAGTCACTGTCATCGCCAATTGTACAATCTTCGTATGCCGTTTTCTCAATCACACATATCTCGAACATTTCGTCGTTTGAATGAAGGCTCCGCATGCCTAGAGTTCTGTCTATTCTGTCTCTCGAAGGCTGCACATCCTCCATATTAACCAGAGGCACATTATCCAAATCCTCATTTTCCAAAGCAGAAGACATTGTTGACACACGATTCATAACATTGGACTTGTCACAATATTCCAAATTCATATTATTGGCACCGTTTTACACTATCGTTTTGTGTAGCACAAGTGCACAACTAGTTTTTTAAGTCTGGACAGTTTTTAAATATAATTCAATGTGTTTTGATACAATAACAAATTCTAAATCGAAGAACATTGACGGACATATTTGACATTTTGACAATTCTTGTGACAATTAACTTTTTTTTACTAAAAAAAACTGGGGGTATTCTGCTCTATGGCTATGAGCTCTATGACTTTTGGCTCGGAATAGTGTCGGCTAATATTCTGATTCCGATAAACCGTATTTTTTTTTGACATAACTTAGCTTGTCTGAAGTTGCCTGAGGAAGTCTGTGTAAAGCAAAGAGATTCGTTATCCCGTCAAGCGCCATATTGTAGACACAATGCAAAATCTATTGTTATGTCCTCATGAGGAAACTGTATGCATTGACGGGTCAATAAACGATTTCACCAGCGCGGTAGTATTAAAATTGTTGTATATGGACACGGTGGTACACACGGCTACACATCAAGCTATAAAAAACCCGTTTACGCTGGCCTCTTGTTGTATAGGACGCCTGTATAGTGCGAGATCAGCTTAAATTGGTTCTGTTTAGGTTAACCTGTAGCCGTGTGTACTAGTACCTCATTCCATGGAAATTATACTGGGCGACGCCCACTTACCCGAAAGAAAAGAAAATTATTACATATACTGTAAAATTAAACTCCGCATTTACATATAATATTTTATTATAAAAAACAAGGCCTTTGATGGCAACATCTACTCAAACATAATTATAAATAAAAACAATAAGTAGCCACCATATTTTTAGACGAGTATGAGGTTGGCTGATGGTATTCAAAACCATGTAGCGAACATGGTTTCGAATAACCAACATTATAATAATTAAAACCGGTTAAACATTTGTTTTTTGTTATATAAATATAAAAACGATCAGACTTCAAATTATTATGGAGAATGAGGCCTATGTAGAATTCTACATTTGACGGTTTTCAGCTATTTGACATAGGTATTTATTGATTTTATAGAATGCAAAATATGAGCTACGTATCAGAGTCAATATCTATGACGATACGTTAAGGCCGGATCATCTCGGCTTGGACGACAAATTTAAATAGGTTTTCGCAAATTGATCGATAGGTAGTAGCACTAAAGAGACTTCAAAAACTGCCTGGTAACAGAATTTTAAATGCGATTATGGGATTTTTAAGCAATAATTTTAGATCTCATTATAGATTGTTCATACATTATGAGCATAGAATTGTTAAATAGACCTACAAATTGCGAGAAAGTAATTGAAATTTGGATTTCGTGGCTAAGCGCTACATCACTTCAGCACTTAGCGCAGCAAAATACACAGGTAATGCTTGATTTATTACACCAATAATAATTGAGTAAGTGTCAAACTTATCTCATTCCGGGTTAAAATTAATCTTTTTTTACCGTTGAAGGTCGAAATGAGTTAATGTACAGTCGCCAGCAGATCAAGGTATACAAAACTGTCAAATTTCTCCAAATGATTTTAAACCTTAAAGTGTTGAAGATAAAGTTCAAGATCAACTGAGAAAATTTGACATTTTGTCGTAACTTGATGTGCTGGCCACGTACATAGTGGATAACGCATTAAAAACAATTCACCGTTATCCGTATCATCAGCCTGCGGTCGTCGACAGCTGATATCGACCTTACACTCTCACAAATAAGGGTGAACGGTGGTCACTTGGGATTTACAGATTATACCTACATTGATATGGGTTACGTGATCTTGTTTAGTGTTTCTTGTGTAGTGTGCTATTCCAAAGCAAAATGAGCTTTCGTATATTATCCGTATAGTTGATATTCCTTTAACCAAGTAACGCTAGGTATGCTAGCTATGTATACGGGTGTTGATGAAATCGGGACACTTAAATAATAAAATGTTATAGTATTACGTGAATATATTTTAGTTGTTTAGTATGTAAATTTTTGTTGTTATTATATATTTTTTTCACAAACCAGAAATTAATTGTCATTACGGCGATAATACTCACAATTTCAAAATGGTATTATTTTAAAATAGGTATGTTTAAAAGAAAATTGTAATAGAATATTAATTTTGTGCCCGTTCATCCATTTTAGCAGGGTGTTTCCCGCTTATTTTTTCTTCGACACTATAGAAACGTACTTCGTTGATTTCATGCAACACTGGCACAAGTCCTAATATAATGAACTTGAAAATTGGTTCTTTAATCCTTCAAACATAGAATAAGTATTAACTAGAAGCCGCGTTCAGCCATAATACATGCAATGTTATCCCATCCTGTTTTTTTTAAGCCCAACAGATTTTTCAAGAAATGCACAATGTAAGCATGGCACAAGACTGAATTATAAAATTAGATTTGACCATTGTTAAATTACACGTTATCATAAAATTCACAGAGTAATTCTTTTTGTGAGTACTCTTCTTAAGAGTAGTCTCTGTGGCTTCTAGGTTATACTTATTCTAAGGCTAAAAAATAAATTCATCATTTAGAACGAGAAATCATTACTAAAGCAAAATGTCATAATTTTGACTTGTGCCTATATTGAATTCAGTTAATGATTCAATGAATATTTTATTGAAGTTACTCAGTAGTTGCAGTACCGTCATTATAATTCCAATCGTGTACAGGAAAATACATCTGCATCAACGTCTCATAGATGTCCACATCAATAGGCATGAATAAGCAGAATATAACTCTATCCAAATCAGGATTCTTTTCCAGAAACTGCCGTGTTGTACGGAGGGCGATATGCGCAGCCAAACGGTTGGGGAAACCATAAATTCCAGTGGAAATGCAGGGAAAGGCGATAGATGTCAGCTGGTCTTTTTTATGGAAAGCTAACGAGTTCTCGTAGCATTTTTCGAGGTTTTCTGCAGATCCATCTTGAGGGCCCACTGTGTGAATTACATCTGTAAAATAAATGTATTATTATTCTTTTTTATATCTATTTTAGAAGCCAAAATTGAAGGAAAACGAGGAAGAGGAAGACCTAGAAGAAGTTTTAATGAACAAGTGAAGCAAAAAGTGGGAGTAGAGTCGTATCAAGACGTCAAACAGAAGGCAAAAAATAGAGAACAGTAGTGATTGCTCCACCAACAAGAGCTGAGCTCTTAAATGATGAGAGAGAGATAAATTAAAACAAAAAAATATTATTAATGATGATTAAATATTATACAGGGTGGAAGGGACATTGACTCACAACCGCTTACTATGAATTCAGTACATGATATTCAATATATTTTCAGTTATATAAAAAAAATTTGCTGTTCCATACATTTTGACCGTGTAGCCAATGAAAAATATCAACGCAAGGGGGTCAAGAATCATATTATACTGCATTCATGGTAGGCGGTTGAGCATCGACGATAAATTCGTTCTAAATGATGATTCCACCCTTTATAGAGAAATTATGAAAGATATTTTTATAGGAATTTGGATAAGTTTCCCCTATTACAATGGACCTGACATACAGAAAAAAGAAATAATTTAAGAAATGTCGAAATAAAAATATTTTTTACTAGAAAAAAAAAAAATTGTAATGGAATTTAACAAAAACTGTATATTTAAAGATTTCCTTATATTCCCAAGGTTATCTGCTGGTAATGAAGGTTATCTCAATCAGTCCATTGTTGTCTCACTGCGGACAAACCACCCTGGCTGACCTCTCGGACATCCCGAGAGATAGGCTTAGGTCCTGCAATATAAGCTAGATAGAGACATAATTTACTTACATTGAGCTGGTAAATTATAGCCTCCAGTGATCTTAGCTTCACCAGTCGGGCATCCATGAAGGCTGTTGCATTCATCCTGGAAAAGTATGATTTAACAGTATTATGTGTAGCTCTATGTCACTGCTGTCCATAAGGGTACATTTAAATCATCATCATCAGCCTTTATTTGTCCACTGCTGAACATAGGCTTCTCCTAGGAAAGCCGAAGATCAGGCTCTGTGGCATCCACTAGGAAAGGCCAAATTTAAATAATTCACTTTAGACTAAATACCGTTTGCTAAACTTAAAATAAATAATGTCTTGGCCTTAGCTTCCTCTCAAGTAAAAACTAAGTCATATGATAATAAGATTCTTAAGTGGCAATCACAACAGACAGACCAACAAAGTAAAGGTATTGCTGCGAAACAAAAAAATTATAACATTATTAATACTGTACTTTGGCTTGCCAAGTAAATTGAATCCACATTAGCTTTAATAGTAATAGTATAGTATTGTAAAAGTGAATGAATTAAAAATTACAAATGTAAATTGTAATGCCTAAGTAAAATGAACAAACAGAAATGTGTTGCTGGAGAGTTTGTTATTTCGCTTCTTCTTCCCAGCAAAAACACTAGGATTCAGGCATTTTGGGGGCTGTCTATAATCTAAAAACTATGTTCAAAAAGTGCCACATTATCTTAACCTGGCAAGCGGTACAGTTCCTCTTTTGAGCACATAACAATAGATTTTGCATTGTGTCTACAATCTGCCGCTTGACAGGTTAAATAAATTACTTTGACTTTGAATGTTGAATAGAATGAAAGTTACCTGAAGGTAAGGCCCGGCGGCTCGGTGTATTGCCCCATCAACACCACCACCAGCCCTCAGCATGGAGTTAGCCGCATTCACTATAGCGCTCACCTGAGAATAAAAAATAAAATAAAATTGTACTAAAAAAAAAACTATCTGTGGTGTCACATTGTAAATATTTTTAAAGCTTTTAATCTTGAAATTATAGGTAATTTGAAAGATTAATCTTTTAAAGGGCTTAATTCCGCAAAGCCTGTAACATCAGGCGTACTGACGGTGAAGCGTAGGCCTTCCACAAATAAATAATTATTGTACAGAACAATCGATTTTGCATTATATCTGTGATATAGTACTTGAAGGGTTAATCTTCTGAAGTATCATAATCCTAACTTGAACATACATTTGAAATTGGAGGGTAATTTATGTTTTTTATGGAGTTGAGCTTGGATATTTAAGTTAATTCAAGTATCAGATAGTGTTTTCTTTGAAACATTAGCCCCTGGATCCATCCTTATCCTCTATATATATATTCTCATCTATATATATATCCTCATCCTATCCTATTAGTATCTATGTATACAGTGTGACTCAGGAACTGTTTTACATACCTGAAGTTTTGTGATATCTCCTTTATATATAGACACCTTTTGGGACAGGGTTGTATTCAGCGAACTATCTATTTGATACTTTTTGAACTCAGTCAGATCATCCAGAGTATGTTTTTTTGTCTCAATTTGTTTATGATGTCTGATAACATAGTTGTTCCAAGGGTCAACCATATTCACGTTGACAATATCTTTATTTTTAAAGATGTCAAGTTTCATTCTTTCTTCAGAAGGCATTTCAAGGAGTCTGTTTTTCTCAATTTCCCATTTAGGTGGCTTTTTCTCCATTTTTATTAACGAGCAATAATGCGTATTGTAAACTCCCGTGTTTTGACAAATGAATAAAATTTTATCAAGAGCTCTCCGCAAAGCCGGTGATAACATTTTCGTAGAGTGGGAATCTTAGTAATTTTGACATAAGCATTAGTCGATTATCGAATACCGGTTAGCCTCATTAATTTGATCCTACGCACGACTGCTACCCAAGAAATCTTAGGTCCGATTCAGTGATTACTGATTTTCTGTTGTATAGCAGCTCTGAGTTGGAGTTTGGATTATGGGACCAAGACATACCGTCGAACTGTGGATGTAAATTAGTTCATCTCTGATTATCTCTTCGGGAAATATAGGAGTAGCGGAATGTTATGTTTATGTGATATGGTATCTTTACATATAAAAGCAATAAAGATTTGAATTTTCCCTTGTAATAAATTAATTGAGGGGTGAATCCATCAAAGTGGGATCAAGCTATAATTTTTTTGTATTAGCTCATAGATTACTATTGTATTATATTAGCTCAACTCTCGTACAACGGCCTGCACTTGAAACTGGTCTTAACTGGTAACCCTAAAAAAAACGCAGTTGTCAAACGAACGGGATACCTCCACGTAACGCGGGCGTGCATTACTTTAGTATTCCTCGTTTTAATTAAAACAATAATACTATTTCCGTGGCGATGATCGCATAGAAAACTTACCACATAACTACACTACATTATTTAGTTGTAAGAACTATGAATCCGACCAGGTATGTAGTTAAATATCAAGTTGCAACTCGTGTTACTTTTTGTATTTGCATTGACACCGGTCTTTGTTAGTGATAGCGAATTTTTGGCACTAAATTAACTATTCATGTTGCAGTATGAAGGCTTGGAGACTTCTTCTGGTCGCTGTTTTGGCGTTAAGCGGTAGTTTTGCTGTAGATAAGAATAATTTTAAGACTTGCGACCAGTCAGGATTCTGTAAAAGACTGCGTGGTTTTAAGCCCGAAAAATCGCAATATACACTGAATTTAGACACTGTTCTTGTGCATGGAAATGTTCTATCAGCCGAAGTAAACACGGTGGACACATCAACAGCACACAGATTCACTTCGGTTAGTAATATTTCTTTGATTTACATTGGATACAGTCAAGTGCACCCATATTGGGTGCTTGCCAAGCTATTTTAGTAATAAACTTGTTTGATGCAGTAACTATCTGGAGAAAAATAATTGACTTTATGAAGAGATTCCTTTATTAACATTGTGTATACTTATAAAATTGTGTTATGTAAAGTTGGCTGATTGCCTAGACAGAACATCATAGCTATCTTGTGATAATTATTTTTAATGGTGAATATAATTTTATAACATAATTTTTTATGAAATTTATATTGTATGCTGTGGTACGCACGGCTACAAGTCAATCTGTACAAACACAGTATAGGCTGGCCTTGAATTGTGATGACAATGTTTACAATAGGAGGTGACTCTAAACTGGATTTGTATAGCTTGATGTGTAGCCGTTTGTACCAGTGGTAGTGCTAGGTCTGATGGTATAAAGAATACTGGATGGATGTGAGCTGCCCAAGACCGGGATGGTTGGCGCTCAATAGGCTTATATGATGATGATGATGATGGAAGAATACCTGTTTGGATGACGATCAATTATAATCATAACTTGTGGAGGTCTGCCCACGGTCATTTTTTGTATGTAATAAACATTTAAAAAATTATACAGTGGCACTATGCTCTGAGGCTGTCGGCTCTCGTGGATGGAACCTTCCGTGTTGAGATTGATGAGGCTGACCCTCTCTACCCGAGGTACAGGACACAGTTGGCTCTAGATGGAGAACCTAGGGCTGATGGGTAAGAATTCATTTTATTATCTTTATAAGATAAATTAACCCTTCTTCGGCAAATCTCGGCAGGGGCACAGCTGTGCCTCCCGACTTTAGAAAACTAGTAGTAATTTTAAAAAAAGGATGCTATGTGTTTCAGTGGGCCATGTCTGCAAAATTTTGAACAAGTATTGAGTTAGCTTTTAACTTGATACCTTTTAACTTTTGCACAAAATAGTTGAATGTACATTTGAGTGCAGTAACTACTAAATATTTATTTATTCAACAACACTTACCAGATAAATAACAGTAAGGAATAAAGTCAAAACTCACTGCCTATTCTTGTTACAGCCTTAAACTCTTGTCTAACGAGAATGGCAAACTGACTCTTGCAAACACCCAAGGTCACAAGGTCATCGTCACAGCGGAACCCCTGAAGATTGAGTTTGTCAACTTAGCCGGTGACGTCGCAGTGGTCCTGAACGAAAATTCACAGCTGCTGGTGGAACCACTCCAGACTAAGAAGGAAAGGATTGATGATGAGGATGGATCTAATCTTTTGGAAGTCGTGAGTGTTGCTTTTGTGTTTGTTGTGTGCTTATTTCCGATATGTTCTTTTCTATGATATTTTGCCAAGTAAACAGAAACTTGCAGGCTGTTTTCCATATTCCATAGAATGTTATAACTGCCTCAATAGTCTAGTGGTCCTATGTGCCACTAGGTTCTGGTTTCAATTTCCCAGGCCGAGCAAATTGTTATTGGGTTTTCCTATGATATTCTCAATAGCAGATCGGAGTTTGAGATTGTGTCCGTTTAATGGCAATAGGTTCGCCCCCTATTACGTACCATTGAAATGTAAGTGTTCATTAGTACACTCTCAAGTCAAAATGATGTCATAGAATAGAACATGCAGGAACCCACCTTAATCTCCCACATTTTAGATCCAACATAGATCACTCATTTGTTACTTTCATTGTAGATTCAATGTTTTGTGACTTGTATAGCTATGTTGGTCGATGTAGTATCTGGTTTTGGTGGAAGTATAATTAAAGAGACCTAACAGTCTAGGGGTAGAACACTAATTATACCCTTCAAAAAGAGTCATCATCTTCCTGCCCTTCTCCCAATCTATTTGGGGTCAGCGCAACCTGTCCCTTTCTTCCATTCATCCCTGTTAGTCGTCATCTCATCATTCAATCCCTTTTCCATCATATCTACCTTCACGCAATCCATCCATCTTTTCTTTGGTCTCCCTCTACCCCTTCATCCGTCCACATTCATACTCATAACTCTTTTGGTTACATGCGTTTCATCCCTCCTCATCTTCAAAATGAGTAAATACTACTAATCATGCAATCGATCTGCCGAAATAGGTAACGCGGTTAACGCGCCACAAGTTCATTGTGACGAAACAATGACACGTCTTCCTTTATCCGTTAATGCGTTTGATAACGTTCTTAATACAGGTTCAAACATACTCTATGATCGCCACAGCAAAGTATACCTTATTCCTTTAAAATACAGCTTTCGCTTGCATATTTAGAGCAGCAATAGTTTAGAAATAACAGAGCTCATATATCATATAGAGAAAGAAATGGCGCGAATCCCCCTCATTCAATCGTAAAAACTCGTGGTAGACTCTGAATGAAATTCACAGGTCCTTAAGTATTCACAGGTTTTCGTATGACAACTAGAACCGAAATCTTAAAGTCAAAGTAAAAAATCATATATGTTCAAGATAGCCCCTAGCGCCCGCCCTTCACAGCCTCATAGTGTTTTAGCTAGGAAGAAGCGGCGCAACAAACTCTGCTGCTACCGCCTCATTAGGGTTCGATTCCCAGGTCGAGCAAAGCGTTATAGGGTTTTTCTATGAAATTTTCAGTAGCAGCTCGGAGTTTTGAATTGTGCCCGGCTCTCCGGTCGCCCTCTATTACATGGGACATAAACATACCGGCGAAATGTGGGTGTGCATTAGTACACCTCTGCCTTAGGCTTTCGGGGAATATAGCCGTGATGGTATGTTATGTTTACCAGTACGCCAGTTCGCCTGATGTTAAGCGATACTGCGATCTACAATGGAGCGCGCTTGTCTAGAACAACCGATTTACTTTGGATTTAAAGACATCCAGATTATATGCTTCTTGGAAGAACCACTTGAGAAGCTCATAAGCCCCCCATCTATATACTAGCCGCGGCAAGTGCCTAAACGTTGCAGATCCGATCCTATCAGCAATCACATACCTAGTTATCTTAGTATTGACCGCGTCACCTATATACACAGATTGCTGGTGTCATTGATCTTGATTTATCTGAATACGTGACTGATTGTAAATACTTGTTTACAGATATTTACAGATATATCTCGTCCATGCACTTGTTATCTTGACTTGAGTTTGTCACGAAGGTGCGATTTGAGAATTGAGATATAGATATGAAATCAAATAAGGAAATAACTCACATTTAAATAAATTATTTAAAAGATACATACATACAAAAACTCACCCGGTAGGCATAAACTACAGAACTCCATTTGCTACGATTCTTGTATACTTCTTTTGCTTCGTCCACATTCATACATCTTGTCATACACATGCGCCGGTTGCGGGTACTTCGCACCTGACTTTTCTGAAGGATCTCACCAATAAGGTCGGTGTATGTCTTTCTAGGGCGTCCCCTCCCGGCGGCTTTAAAGATATTGAAATAAAAGTACTTTTTACGAATTTTATCGCGTTATAATATATAATTTCTAATATACGCGTAGATATTTTAAATCAGTATTCCCGGTTAACGGCAATAGGCTCACCCACGATTACATGGGACCCAAACATACCGGCGAATTGTGGATATACTTAGTTATTAGTACACCTCTGGCTATGTCTTCGGGGAATACAAGCGTGTCGGTATGTTTGTTTATTAAAAAAATATATTTTCGTATCTAGTTTTTAATCGCCAAAAAAAAACTACAAAATAGAAATCAGAATCGTGGCTTACTTAAGAATAATTAATGATTATCATTAACCTATTGTAGACCGGAACGCCATTATAATACTGATTTATCCTGTTATTTTATCACCTAAGGCAATTAGCGAGTTCAATGGCACCTCCTTAATGACTAGAACAACTATAGAGTCTAATTACGTTTTAATTAATTCTCATTACGTCACTTTTTTTTTGTTTACTAAGTTTAGCTACGGTTTTGTTATAATTAGCCACAGATAATATAAGTGAGGTACAAAATCAACACCATCAACCCGTTTCCTGTCCCACTGCAGGGCATTGGCCTCCTGTCGTAACGAAAGTCTAGTGTTAGCGATTAGTCTAGTGGTCCTAAGCGCGACTGCTAGGCTAGAGGTCCTCGGTTCGATTCCCAGGTTGAGCAAATTGTTATTGGGTTTTTCTATAAAATTCTCAGTATCCGCTCGGAGTCTGGATTTGTTTCCGGTTATTGGCAATAGGCTCGCCCCCTATTACATGGGACCTAAATATACCCGCGAAGTGTGGGTGTACATTTGTATACCTCTGCCTAACCCTTCGGGGAATACAGGCGTGATGATGGTATGCCATGATTTTGCTCATCGCCGGACACATCGGAGAACGAACAAACGCTGGGGCATATGAGTTTTTGAGTGGCGATCCCGTTTGTACCAGCTAGCGATGCGAGAAATCGCTCAATGAAAAGAAAAGAGAGATATAACTCTTTCAATCAAAAGATATATATCATTCTTTTAGCTCTTTAACTCATTTAGCTCAATTCCTGAGTCAATGAGTTATTCAGTGAGCGAAAGATATACCTACATTCCCTCTCAATACAACATGTGAGCGATCAACGAGCTAGATATGTTAAAATGCTAAAGCATTTTCTACTTTGTCTCTATAAAAATAAAGATCGATTTACAATAAAGATTCATTGAGCGAATTGACCCGGAGAGCTAGATATGTGGATATCCTAAAGCATTTCCTACTTTGTCTCCATTAAAATAAAGATCAATTTACATTAAAGATCCACTGAGCTAACTGATCCGGAGAGCTAGATATGTAAATATGACAAACCATTTGCTACTTTGTCTTGATAAAAATAAAGATCAATTTACAATGAAGATCCACTGAACTAATTGATCAGGAGAGCTAGATATGTAAATATGATAAAACATTTCCTACTTTGTCTCTATTAAAATAAAGATCAATTTACATTGAAGATCCATTGAGCCAATTGAGACCGAGAGCTAGATCTGTAAATATGACAAAACATTTTCGACTTTGTCTCCATAAAAATAAAGATCAATTTACAATGAAGAACCACTGAGCTAATTGATGCGAAGAGCTAGATAAGTAAATATGATAAAGCATTTTCTACTTTGTCTCCATAAAAATAAAGAACGATTTACAATGAAGATTCATTGAACTAATTGAGCCGGAGAGCTAGTCTCTCAGTGAGTGAGTGAGCGAGAGCTAGATTGGAAACAAAGAGCTAGCTCATTTTTATCTCTCATTCGCGAGCTACCCATCTCTAGTACCAGCGTAGTGTAGGGCACCCACCACTACATTTTATTGCGATTGTTTACCAATTGAGAGGGAGTTCCCTTTCACACGAAAGGGAACTTTGAAGCGACGGTAGCCTAATGGCTAGGGCGTCGGACTTGCGATCATGTGGTTGCCTGTTCGAACCCCACCCATTGCACTACCGACGTGAACCCACTCGTAACACAAGCATTTTAGCTTAGCACGAGGGGTTAACAAGAATACTAGTAATGTGTGATCCACATTGCTATACTCCATTTGGTTAGGTACTTAACTAAAGGTAAACAAATCATAAAAAAGGTTCTTTTATAGGGCCATTTTTCATCTTGAAATAAAACGTAACCAAAATAAATTATTTAATCATTCAAAATCATTTTCCTTTTCTATACTAGCATATTTTACTACTTTGTTTAATATTAAATGGTAATTATTAATTCTTAAGCTTGCGATCAATAAATAAATCAAATCTGATAATTATGTCATAAAATATTGCATTTTTCTACATATTAGACTTTTGATATCTCGAAAAAATTAAGAAGTAGTAGCGCGAGGAAGCGCGGCAAAATAATTAACCGATATTATACTTAGTCGGGTAACCAGACGTCATTCGTAACAGTTTGTACTTTCGTTCGTTTTTGTGTTTCTTTTGCCGTAAATTGTATTAATTAGTTATTGTTTTGTTTGTTCGTTGTTTTTATTGATTGTTAGTTGTGTTGTTATTAATTTCACTCCCAATTCATAAGATACCAGTGTAATAAAGGTTGAAGAGCCCTGAACGCCGCCATTTTTATTGTTTACCTTTAGTTAAGTACCTAACCAAATGGAGTATAGTAAGCTTTTTTTAAAAAAAATAAAAAAAAACCCTTTCACACGGCCTAAAAAAATATCGCTATAACATATCTTTGTGGCGTTCACTAGGAGAGGGGTACCTCCAGTAATTGTGGAATTTAGCCTGATAATTATGTTATTGATGAAGACGTAGAAGGTGGAAGAGAAATTCGACATCACATGCAGTGGTCTCGGTAGCTTAGTTGGCAAAGCGTCTGGTGTACTTAACCAGAGATACGCAGGTTCAAACCCTGCCTGAGGTCGAATTTTAATTTCACTAGAATTTTTTTTTAATTAGAAAATTCATTTCTTTGTGAAAATTTCGCAATATTTAATGCTAAAAAATAATAAAAAATAAGCATGTTATTGATGATTTAAAAAGTGCGTAGAATTAAATAATAGCATTTTAATAATAGCGTACCATACATTGATCGAGGACTGTTGGTGACGTCACAGATAAACTTTAAATTAATAGTCTACGTGAGGTCAGGCGTTGTTATATCATGTTTACGTTAAATATAACTCTAATTAGTTCATTACATATACCGCATAATAACATGTGTTAAACTAATGAGGTAGTAGGTCGCATTTGTTTACTTTACATGTCCTAATAATGCGAAATATTCACAAAGATATGAATTTTGTAGTGAAAGAAAATCGACGATCTCAGCCAGGTGTCGAACCTGCGTCCCTCCGTTTAAGTATTCCAGACCCTTTAGCCACTATGTTACTGAGACCACTGTCTGTGATATAGAATGTCTTCCACATTCTGCATCTGCAGGTGACGTCAGCAACATCTATTAAAGACATTTCTACTTTAGTAGAAGAGTTTGGATGAGTGTCAATGCCAATAGGCTCACTTCGGGATCTAAATATAGGTACCGGCAAAATGTTGGTGTACATTAGTACCTACACCTCTGCCTAAACTTTCGGGGAATAAAAGAGATAAATGATATTTATTTCTGTAAATAGACTTTTAAAGACATTTACATACATACATACCATCACGCCTGTTTTCCTTGAAGGGTTAGTCAGAGGTGTACGGTCTACTAATGTACACCTACACGTTGCTGGTATGTTTAGGTCTCATGTAGTAGGGGGCGAGTCTACTGCCTTTAATCGGGCACAAATCCAGACTCCGAGCTGCTACTGAGAATTTCATAGAAAAACTCAATAACACTGCCGACCTGGGGATCGAACCTAGGACCTCTAGCGTAGCAGTCGCACTTGGGACTACTAGACTAACTTTACAAATCAATGTTTCACATTTTTTTCAAACTTGATGGCGCCGTCATTTCCTATCTGACGACCTACAGGCGTAACGGTATGTTTATGTGTTTTGGCTTTTATATAATTTGGTTTCCATGTGTAGGAGGAGGAAGGGACCTGGGGCGAGAACTTCAAGTCCCATCATGACAGCAAGCCTCGCGGCAACGAGGCCGTCTCGCTGGACATCAGCTTCCCCGAAGCTGACCATGTTTACGGTGAGTTGCCCTATATATGTAGAGAGGGTCAGATCACAACTATTGATCTGGCTGGAGACATTCTGTTCCTCGCCACCTAGTCCAGTCAAGTTGTAAAAGTTCCCTGATCTAACAACTAATGTCCGACCTAAAAACATAAATCAATAATGGATACTCAAAATTTATGGTAAAATGCATATAAGAAACTTCATATAATACATTAAATCTTCTTACTCGAGGGATGGCGCTGTAAGCCAAAATACGCAGGTACGCACGGATACACATCAAGCTATACAAATCCAGTATAGGCTGACCTTGCATTCTGCAGAAAATCACTACAATAATTTAATATATAATATTATTCAAAAAATACTACAATACTAAAAATACAATGTAAGTTATTTTAGTGAAGGAAAAATACGACCGCGGGCAGGATTCGAACCTGCGTCTTCTGGTTAAGTACACCAGACGCTATGACCGCTAAGCCACCGCGACTCCCACCTGTCATGTCGATACGCGGTCGTATTTTTCCTTCACTAAAATAACTTAATAAATAATCTTTGCATGGAAAATGCCTAAAAAAATACAAAAAGATAATACAATGTAATTTAATGATAATACAATGGGAGGTCATTCTTAACTGGACTAGTATAGCTTGATGTGTTCCCGTGTGTACGTCCCAGTTCATCCCCCGATGATTTTTGTGTACATAATACTGTATATCTTAATACAGCATTTATATGTGTCTATAATAAATACTACTTCTGGAAATAAAGATTATTCATCATCATTATCATCAATCCATAATAGGTATATATTGTCCCACTGCTAGCCACGGGTCTCCTCTCAGAACGAGAGGTATTAGGCTATAGTCCACCACGCTAGCCGCTCACGCTGGTTGGCAGACTTCACATGCCGTCAAGAAAATCTTGATGGCGTGTGAAGTCCGCCAATCCACTATGCACGCGTGGTGGACTATAGGTATACTAATCCCTCTCGTTCTAAGATGGATTGATGATTGATAAGTTTTATTTGCTACTGTTTCTTTATTTTGTTATGCGTCATTTACCGCCCGAAAATAAATATTTTTCTGTGTTCCTATGTCCGATTTAACAAAGAAACCTCTGTATATCAGGTATACCGGAGCATACTGACAAGTTCGCGCTCCGCACGACGACGTCCGGCGAGCCGTACCGACTGTACAACCTGGACGTGTTCGAGTACGAGCTGGACAGCCGGATGGCCATCTATGGTGCTATACCCGTCATGTACTCCCATGGGTGAGTCATCTATACATACAAATAACATTATAGTGTCTGTCAAATTAAAATAACTGATGGATTATGGACAGAAATACAAACACCAAGCAAGATCAACTTACTAGATACTACTTACTTACTTTGGGACTCGCGGTGGCTTAGCGGTCATAGCGTCTGGTGTACTTAACCAGAAGACGCAGGTTCCAATCCTGCCCGCGGTCGTATTTTTCCTTCACTAAAATAACCTAAAGATCAACTTAGATTATATTCAAAGAACACGGCAGCAACATATCTCATAAGAAAAGTCACACAGAAGGGAAGATAACAGATCATCTTGAAAATACTAAAATTACATTCCGTTTGTAAAGCAAGCTTAAGTAGGAATTATGAGAGACTTACTTTTGCTGCCAAATACCAATAACAATCTTATGGTATTGTGTTGACAAAGACAGTTCAGCGTTTTACTAAACGCATAATAAAGTAGGTATACAGGGTGGAAGGGACATCGACGCACAACGTCTTACCATGAATTCAGTGCATGATTCCGGACCCCCTTGCGTAGATATGTTTTGTCGGTTATTAAAAAAAAAACAGGTGTTCCGTACATTTTGATCGTGTAGGTATTGCACTTTTGTATGAAAAATCTGATTTTCTATATCATTTGAAGTCTTCCAGATTTATTATTTGTAAATGTACAGTCGCCGGCAGGTCAAGGTATACAAAACTGTCAAATTTCTCCAAATGATTTTAAACCTTAAAATGTTGAAGATAAAGTTCAAAATCAACTGAGAAAATTTGACATTTTGTGGTAACGATGTGCTGGCCACCTTACATTACCCGTACTTATAACAAAAAAACTTTGTTTTTGTCTTTATGACTGTCTGTTTATTCCATCTAATCTCTGGAACTGCTAGACCGATTTTGATGGGACTTTTACTGGCAGATAATGTTCCTAATTATATAGGGTAACGTCAGGGTAACCATTAACTATATAGTGTAAAGTTAGTAATAGTGTTAATTATATAGTTTATTCCAGCGGCGTCGTGTCTGCATCAAAATTAGTTGGGGGGGTCCGAATGAAGGGTAAAGGTTGTGGGCATTTTTTAAAACTTTTTTACGTTAGGGGCCCCTGTAGCCCGGGGGCCCCGTATCATTGAAACTTTTGTCCGGAAATATTTTTTCTCCTAAAATCGTATTCTACCTCTACTAAATTGTTGTGTTTTTGTTGTCTAGCCCAAAACGCAGTGCGGGTGTGTTCTGGCACAACTCGGCGGAGACGTGGGTGGACGTGGTGAACTACGCGGACAGCACCGTCGTATCCTCGCTCGTCAACCTCGTCACAGGCGGACAGAAGCGACGAGTTGATACCAGGTATCCTTACACTTAGTCAAAGTCATTTGTTCAAGATAGACTACTAGAGTTAATGATTGCGATCAAAAGTATGTTTTAAAGTTGTACTCAAGCTAACTAGATGGCGTTGGCATCGAAATACATCGCTACTATATTGTTTCGGTACACCGATTTGGTTAGGGTCCCGCGATTTTTTTAGTATGTAGCCTTGTACTTGTAGATCAGTTTACAGCGGTTTTATTCATCTGAATCCTACTACATAGTAAACGCACATAAGAAAAGTTATATTTGAAAGAAAGAAAGAAAGAAAGAAAACTAAATTTATTCGTAAAAGACATATATTTAGGTACTGAGCGATCAGTACTATAAAACTAGGTAGTACTTTTAGATTGTAATTTTTAAATTAGACAGCCCCCAAAACGGCCGCCCTTCAACGCCTCCTAGTGTTTAGTGGTAGTATAGACCAATAACAGAATTGTCTTTATTGATAGTAGTCAAAATCAGTCTGTTGTAATCATATCGGTACTGCTCAGAAATTGGGTTCTAGCTATCAGCTAAGGGTGGATCCAGGACTTATTTTGGTGGGAGAGGGCACGAATCCCTGGGGCACAGGAAGGTGGGGTTTAGAAGTCTCAGCTCCTTCTTTATTTGCACCACCTTAACATGGTCCATTTGTGCCCCCTCGAGGCATGGTTCTGATCTTTCTGACAGCAGTCGCTTCATGTGAAATACTTCAGCCATCTCAAGACAACATAGTTGACTACGAAGATGATGATAATGTTAATTATTATAATATTATGACGTTTGTTTTAGATTTATGAGCGAATCTGGTAATGTGGATGTGTTCGTGTTTTTGGGTGAGAATCCGGCCGACTTGTTCCGACAGTACACCACGCTCACCGGAGTAGCGCCCCTGCCACCCGTGAGTATACTAAACAGCAAATATCACTTCTTCATCAACCCATTACATTGTCCCACTGCTGGGCACGGGTCACATCACAGAACGAGAAGGATTAGGCTATAGTCCACCACGCTAGCCTACTGCGGGTTGGCAGACTTCACACGCCGTCAAGAAAATCTCTCAGGCATGCAGGTGTCCTCACGATGTTTTCCTTCACCGTTTAAGCGCGTGATAATTAATTATTAATACGCACATGACTTCGAAAAGACAGAGGTGCGTGCCTTGGATTCGAACTCGAGACACAGAGGACATCCTTTTGTGCCAAAAACTCCTTTGAAATGCGAGAGATACCACGGGTATCAAATACATAGTATATAAATGCAAAACTAAATCTGTTTGTTTGTAACTCCGAAACTGATGAGCCAATTTTGATGAATTTTGGTATAGAGATAAAACGGACCTTGGAGAAAGACAATCATTTTTGTCCCAGCAACAGTATCTCATATGTAGTTAACACTGCAATGTTGGTGTGTTGTACAGAAATTCTCGCTGGCGTACCACCAGTGTCGCTGGAACTACAACGACGAGGCGGACGTACGCGGCGTTGACGATAACTTCGACGTTCATGATATACCTGCTGACGTCATCTGGCTAGACATCGAGTATACCGACAGGAAGAAGTGAGTACACTATTAACTTAAAATAACATACGATCACGCCTGTATTCCCCGAAGGGAAACTGTTGTGGTAGGGCCACGCTGTTCGCAGCATGAATGGGCCGGCTTGACCGGGGAAGTACCACACTCTCGCGGAAGACCGACGTCCGAGTAGTAGCGTTTCGTTACTGCGCTTCGTTCGGTGAGCGAGAGGGCCGGAGGCCCAATTCCTCCCCCAATCCCCTTCCTTCTCCTTTTCTCCTTCCCCTCCCTTTCCCTAAATAGGCTCGGCAACGCATCTGCAACTCCTTTGGTATTGCAGATGTCCATGGGCGGCGATGACTACTTACCATCAGGTAGCTCGCCTGCTCGTTTGCCGAGTTATACCATAAAAAAAAGGGCTAAGGCAGAGGTGTACTAATGTACACCCACATTTCGCCGGTATGTTTAGGTCCCATGTAATAGGGGGCGAGCCTATTACCATTTACTGGGCACAAATTCAGAACCCGAGCTCCTACTGGGCATTTCATAGAAAAACCCAATAACACTTTGCTCGACCTGGGGATCTAACCCAGGACCTCTAGCGTAGCAGTCTCGCTTAGGACCACTAGACTAATGAAGCAGTATTTTTTTTATTCTTTATTATTTGAGGGGTTTTTATCCATGAGGATATACCTCAACCCATTCATTGTATCTTAAACATAGTATGGAATAGTAATTCTTTTATACCATAAAATACAATTATAAAAATAAACTGCCTCATTACGCTTTTACTATCAGAAAAAAATACAATTTGATTATTTGCATAATTATGTATTCTGGAGATCGATTTTTCCTTACGCTAAAATCTATACCTAACAGTAAAAAAAGACAAAAAAAATGGATTACAGTTATACAATGATAACTGTTCCTCAGGTACTTCACATGGGACCCCATTAAGTTCCCGCACCCCACTGAGATGGTCGCCAACCTGACGGCCAAGGGTCGGAAGATGGTCGTCATCATCGACCCACACATCAAGCGGGAGGCTGGCTACTTCCTACACGAGGATGCCTCCGACAACGGATACTATGTCAAGGATAAGGATGGAAAGGATTACGAAGGTATGTCCAATAATAATTCATTTAGGGGGAAGGGCTCCAATACTCAATACATTTATTACACTCCACAAGTTAAAACAGCTGTTACAATAATATAATTTAAGAAACATGTGTGGGCCTTGTCAGGCACTGCAATATGTAGGAGAGAGGAGGAAGTATTATACCCTTTTTATTATTATCATATTTTACTTATTCAAGGTCATTTTTAGTATATGCGAAACACGAAACACGTGTCTAGTATTTTTAGGTAAAGAATCTATGTACAAAATTTCAAAACTGTATCTTGAAAAATGACAAAGTTATAAGCTTGTTATGTTATCTGGATGTCGATCGCATCAATCTGTAACATCGACTTCGGGCGACTGAAGGGGTTGTTTTACCCCCCGTCCTGCTGTGCGCCCCCGCCTAGTGTCACTATGACCGGCAGTAACTTGTTTTGTGCGCGTATAATTGCGGATAGGTACTTAAAATTTTTGGGATAAAATATAACCTACTGTAAAAAATATTGGAATCGATTCAGTTACTTATTCTGAACAAACTTTATTCTGGTTTCGCATATACTAATAATAATGTTGTATATATTAATTATTATATATTAAGGTGCACCTACTATACTTAGATCTTGGGTTTTTATTATATGATATATTATTATGTCATTATTATTTGTAATGATATCATTTTGAGGGCAAATAAAGCTGTAGGTCCCGGTTGCCTGCGAACACCTATGACAATTGTTAGTGATAGTCAAAATCCCCAATAAGCCTAACAATCAGTCTATCTTTCGAATATCGGTGTTGCCTAGTAAGTGTGTGAGGGAATACCGGGTTTGGTTTTAGTCAGTAAGAGTCTGACAGACCCCTTTGCTTTCCCCGGGGCGGGGGACATACCATAAGGATTTCCACTCTAGTCAACAAAAAAAGGCATTTTGAGGTTACGCGGAGGAAGATAACTCGCTCCCTTGTGTGGTTTTAGCTCAAGCCTCATTATTATCCATCCATCCATCGCATCCATGAGGATTTCCTCACGCAAAAGAAGGCATTTCGGGAGGAGGATACTTAAACTGCCTCATTAGTCTAATGGTCCCAATCGCAACGGCTACGCTAGACGTCCTGGGTTCGATCGCCAGGTCGAGCAAAGTATTATTGGGTTTTTCTGTAAAATTCTCAATAACAGCTCGGAGTCTGGATTTGTGCCTGGATAGTGGCAATAGGCTCGTCCCTTATTACATGGGACCTAAAAATACCGGCGAAGAGTGGATGTACACCTCTGCCTAACCCTTTGGGGAATACAGGCGTGATGGTATGTGTGTGTATGGATAGTTAAACATTATATTGTTGCGTTTTTTCTCTCTGACAGCTATTAACGTCCCCTAAAATGGACCTGTGTCCACCCATAATAAATCTTAAATTAAACTTGATTATATCCTACTTAAGTTATTTTAGTGAAGGAAAAATACGACCGCGGGCAGTTTTTCTATGCAGAGATTATTAAGTTATTTTCACTAAAAAAACTTAGTAGGTTAATCTTTGCATGGAAAATACCTAAAAAATACGGAAATATATCCTACTTTTTTAGTATTTCCCGCTCCCGAACCGAAACCTGTCACTGAAAAACTATTCATCTGTTTATCCAGGTTGGTGCTGGCCTGGTTCTTCGTCGTACTTGGATTTCTTCAACCCTGCGTCGAGCAAGTACTACTCGGATAGGTATCTCTTCGAGAATTTCCCGGGAACAAGCAAGGATGTCCATTTATGGAACGACATGAATGAACCTAGTGTGAGTTGGGATATTATACTTGCGGTTTCATTATGATCGTAATTTTTTAGGGAAAGACTGCCTCAAAAGAAGAAAGAAAATATATTTATTTCTGACACCAAACATACTTATATAAAAACAATGTAAATGGTTATCTCAGCAAAATGTCGTGGCTATAATCATCGCATCGACGCGGGTTTTCAGTTTTCAGAAATCTTTATAATAACAATTTATACATTCCGTCAGTTGGGACTGGTCTACTCAAAGCCGCTATGGTTCTTTCATACTGTACACTGACACTTGTATATAAGTGTATATGTCTGGTCTTTAAAAAACACTATGATTGTATACATATGTTTTGGTGTTTCTTCTCAGACGTTGTCAGTTAAGGAGTGCAGGCGCAATCTAGCCAAACTATCTGGTTAAAGTTTATCTGAAGATATTTTATGGAAAAAAATATAATTATATCTTCGTGCCTGGCGGGCCACGGCCCAACGGTTGATCTCGAGCGGTTTTATCCTGCGTACCGCTGAAATGTGGAATGAGCTTCTCGAGTGGGTCCTTCCCGATGGTTATAATCTGGGTGGCTTTAAATCACGAGTGAATCGGTTTCTCCTAGTAAGCGCGCTCCATCATAGATCGCAGTATCGCTTAACATCAGGCGAACTGGCGGTCAACCGTAGGACTATCAAGAATAAAAAAAATACATATGCTAGTCGCGCTGTAAATGTTGCTTGCGCGATTCAGGGATTTGATGTAGTTCCATACAGTCCGCTAGATGTCGCTATGATTGTCTGTCTGCCTTTCAAGAATGTTTTTCTGAGGAACCCGCGATACCTCCGTGATGGTATGTAATGTTGAGTAATAATTAAATCATAATACGCAGGTGTTCAACGGACCTGAGATCACAATGCCAAAGGATTGTCGCCACTACAAGCCGCCTCAGGACGGACATGACGGAATCTCCTCATTCTGGGAACACAGGTGAAACTCACCTCATTACGAGATATATTCCACTTTGATCTAGCTGGTCATAAGCTTGTGGTCCTAAGCGCGATTGCTACACTAGGGGTTCTTAGTTCGATTCCCCGGTCGAACAAAGTGTTATTGAGTATTTGTATGAAATTCTATGTAGTAGCTTGGAACCTGGAGTTGTGTCCGGTTAATGGCAATAGGCTCAGTAGGCTCACCCCTGTTACATGGGACCTAAATATACGGGTGAAGTGAGGGTGTAGTTAGTATACCTCTGCCTAACCTTTCGGGGAAACAGGTGTGAAATCTCTAGTTTTAACCCTTACCTATGTATTGATTATGAAAGAACTAACTATTCCTACTCGAATGCAAAAATAACTACCTTTTTTTTGTCTCGAAAAATGCTTGGCATACCAGTAAATTCAAAAGCAAAAGCTAGTAATATCCATTATTTTTAACCCACGACGCAAAAACGATGGGGTGTTATAAGTTCGACGTGTCTTTGTGTGTGTCTGTCTGTGGCATCTACCTCCCGAACGGATTAACCGATTTTGATTTAGTTTTTTTTTATTTGTAAGGTGCATTAGTCGGAAGTGTTCTTAGCTATGTTTGATGAATTTTTTAGAACTCTTAATTTGTTTGCAGACACGTCCACAATGAATATGGTCTATGGAACATTCGCGCAACACACGAAGGTATGCTTCAGCGAACAGACAAAAAGTACAGACCCTTCATTCTTACGCGATCTACCTTCGCTGGCACGCAACGGTGAGTTTTTCTTCTCTTTTCTTTTTAGGGTTCCGTAGCCAAATGGCAAAAAACGGAACCCTTATAGATTCGTCATATCTGTCTGTCTGTCCGTCCGTATGTTACAGCCATTTTTTTCCGAAACTATAAGAACTATGCCGTTGAAACTTGTAAGCAGATGTATTCTGTGAACCGCATTAAGATTTTCACACAAAAAAATGGGGGTTCGCCATACGTAGAACTGAAACTAAAAAATGTTTTTCATCAAATCCATACGTGTGGGGTATCTATGGATAGGTATTCAAAAATGATATTGAGGTTTCTAATAGTTGTTTTTTTCTTAACTGAGTAGTTTACACGAGAGACACTTGCAAAGTGGTTAAATGTGTGTCAGGCCCCCCCCTGTAACTTCTAAAATAAGAGCATGATAAAACTAAAAAAAAATATATTATGTACATTACCAAGTAAACTTCCACTGAAAATTGGTTTGAACGAGATCTAGTAAGTAGTTTTTTTTTAATACGTCATAAATCGTAATGGTACGGAACCTTCCGTGCGCGAGTCCGACTCGCACTTGGCCGGTCTTTTTAAAAAGCTTACTAGCAGTGTGTGTAGTATTCCAGTTAACCCCTCGTACTAAGCTAAATGCATGCATCGATCGACCTAATGCGACAAAAAATAAATATATCGATATTATAGTCGATCTCATTATCATTTGTCGGCGCCCCTCAGGTTCGCAGCAGTATGGACGGGTGACAACGCAGCTGAGTGGGGCTTCCTGGCCGTCTCCGTGCCCATGTGCATCTCCCTCGCCTCGGCAGGCATCAGCTTCTGCGGCTCCGACGTCGGCGGCTTCTTCAAGTACCCGGAAGCCGAGCTCATGACGAGGTGGTACCAGGTCAGTTGTTCACTGTACATTTACAGACATACATACATATTGTCACGCCTGTCTCCCATGGGGGTAGGCAGACACTATAAATTTCCACTTGCTTCGATCCTGGCACACTACTTTCGCTTCATCTACACTTACTAATCTCTTCATGCATGACTGTCGGTTTAGGGTGCTGGGGTGCTCGGACACTGTACAGTTTGTTCGGAATAACTCATAAGTTTAGTGATCCTAAGCGCGACTGCAACGCCAGAGGTCCTGGGTTCGATTCCCAGGTCGAGCAGTGTTATTGAGTTATTCGATGAAACTCTCAGTAGCAGCTAGAAGCTTAGAATTGTGCCCCGTTAATGTCAATAGGCTAGCCCCCCTATTAGGGACCGAAACAGCGGTGAAGTGTCGGTGTACATAAGTATACCTTTGCCTAACCCTTTTGGGGAAAACATGTATGTTATGTTTAGTAGATTTAAGTTACATGATTCTATTTGTTTCTAGAAAAGAAATATTTTTAACTAAATTTGTAAGAATCCCTTCACAGAATTCAGAAACTGGACTGGTTCGACCGATTTTGATGATATATTTTGAGTGTTGATGAGGTGTTGTCCTGGATTAGATTCACAATTGGCCTGATAGGTGGCGCTGCGATCGATTGTGGGCAGGCCAACGTCTGTGGGGTCCAATTTATATAAATTGTTGTTTTTGTACGCAGGCGGGAGCGTTCCAGCCGTTCTTCCGCGCCCACTCGCACATCGAGACCAAGCGCCGCGAGCCGTGGCTGTACGAGCGCTCCACTACGGCGCTCATACGCGACGCAGTACGCCGCCGATACGCGCTCATTGACTTCTGGTACATACTAAAACTGTAGTAATATTTATCATGTTGTTATAACTTAACCATATACAAACGTCTACATAAGAAAAAAAAATAAGATTTAGAATTCTTAATGTGTAAGATAACGTCATTAAATAAGTATTGTGCTTAAATTATATTGTTGTGGTTGCTCCAACAAGTCAAAATCGAATCTATGCAAAAGTACTCTAATCGTATTTAAAAGGATACGGAATTACTGTCTCAATACAAATATTAGTTCAGTAATAGCAACCGATTCTTTGGTAAAAAAGATGACAATCTGACATATCAAATTGGTAATCCAACCCAACCCAACCTGACGACAAAACATGTTTGCAACATGTATTGTCGTCAGTGGAAACGCGGGGTAAGTGAGATATAAAACTTTGACGTCACATTAATCTAATTGTATATAAAACTCGTGTCACAGTGTTTGTTATCGAATTCCTCTGAAACGGATTGACCGATTTTCATTAGAAAATGAGTATATGAGGACTGAGAATAGGTCTTAGGCTATTTTTTATGCCCCTACCCTCAGCCCCCCTTTTTTTATCGCGATTTTTGTGTGTCAGAATGATTTGCCGGGACAGCTAGTCACTACATATTAAATTGATAAAATCCGCCGCGTCTGTCTGTCTGTTTGTTCGCGATAAATTCAAAAACTACTGCACCGATTTTCATGCTGTCTCCACCAATAGATAGCGTGGTTCTCGAGGAAGGTTTATATGTATCATACACACATATTATAGGACAGAAAAGCCGCTAAACTACGCGGGCGAGGCCGTGGGCGGTAAGCTAGTCACTACATAGTATAAAACAAAGTCGCTTCCCGCTGTCTGTCTGTCCCTATGTATGCTTACATCTTTAAAACTACGCAACTGATTTTGATGCGGTTTTTTTTAATAGATAGACTGATTCAAGAGGAAGATTTAGTTGTTTAATACATACATTATTATAGGGCGGAAAGCTAGTATAATATATTATAAGTAATGATGTATATGTTTAGGTACACGTTGTTCTACGAGCACTCCGTCAACGGTTTGCCGGTGATGCGGCCGCTGTTCCAGGAGTTCCCCTCAGAGGAAGATACCTTCACCATCGACGATGAGTACCTACTGGGTAAGTGCATGAACATATTTAACTAACATAGTCCTCAATATCAGTCAATGGAAGTTCAAATGGATAACAAGTTGCCCCTAGAATTAAGAGAACATTACTGCTTATTTTTTTATTATATTTTTGCATTAAATAATGCGAACGATATGAAATTTTATCTATAATCATATCAAGTTATTTTAGTGAAAGAAAAATACGACCGCGGGCAGGATTCGAACCTGCGTTCTGGTTAAGTACACCAGACGCTATGACCGCTAAGCCACCGCGACTCCCACCCGCCATGTCGAAATTTGCCTTCACATTTATGCCACCTTACCTTACCTTTTAACTATCTTTTTGTACATCGTACGACATCGTACTTGCTGTAAAGCATGTCATGTCGGTTGAGAAGCACATTTTCAACAGATGTCACTAACGTCGCCTCAAAGACGTAAATTATAAATGGGCCTTTAGTTTTAATTACCATTGTCTGAAAGTAGTATGTTGTTTCAGGCAGCAACCTGTTAGTACGTCCGGTGGTGGAGCCCGGAGTGACCTCGGTGAAGGTGTACCTGGCGGGCGCGGCCTCCCGCACGCTGTGGTATGACGTGGACTCCTACCACGCCCACCACGCTAACGGTTACGTCACCGTTGACGTCACGCTCTCCAAGGTAATATTTCAAAATAACTGTGCACGCTGAAGTATATATAATAAAATTCCACAAAATTATAAAACAATAGTAAACATACATATTTTTAAGAAACAATTTAAAATGTTTTTAATTAACAAAGCTTACTATTCGGTAAAAGAATTTTTGGACGATAAAACTTAGCGATCAAAATTTTTATAATAATTGGTGAATGCGACATTTATAATTATATTTTAATAAGTTTCTATTTTTATTCTACATATTAGGTATTTGTTTGACATCTTTAATAATCTAATATTGTTGACAAGGATAATCATTTTGTAATAATTTAAATAATTTTGCACACCTTTTAGGTTAAAATATGGCGAACTTAAAATGCCTTTACTACAACATCTGTAATTGTACCCATATTTATGCAAATAAATGAATTGAATTGAAAAAAAAAAAAAAGTTGTCTGCAAGTAGATTTGCAGTGGTCAATTTTAGTATAAAGACTCTGTGTAAGACAATTGGGAATTTTCATGATTCAAAACTAAATTATCAAAGTATTTTTTTCATTAATTTTTATCAAGAAACAAATCTATTATTTTTATGGTATATGGTAACACTTTTATCTATACTTATCTATACTTTATATATATTATAAAGCTGAAGGGTTTGTTTGTTTGTTTGTTTGCTTGAACGTGCTAATCTCAGGAACTACTGCTCCGATTCGAAATAATCTTTCAGTGTTAGATAGCCCATATATCGAGGAAGGCTATAGGCTATATATAATTACGCTAAGACCAATAGGAGCTCAGCATAAATGGAAAAATGTTGCTAAAACGAGATAGAATATTCCTTTTAAATGCAGAAAAGCCGAGACTTATTTTTAAAAGATTTATTTTTAATTTGGAAATTAAAACCGTTGTTTTATTGTCTGTATGTCACGTAACCGAAAATGCCTACCGCCATTTTCTTGTAAGTGACGTCAGTATAGTAGAAACAAGTTTTCGTTGTACAACAACAGCAAAAAGTTGCTATATCTTTATATAGTGGAACCATCATTCTTCTTCATTTCATTTGTTGAACTGTTACAATTTCGCACAACACATCTACGATACGGACTATGAAAGCTCATTCTCAGTTGTACAAAAATCACTTAAGGACATGCATATTTGACTTTTCTATGTTTCTGCTCTTATGTCGTCACGGTAATGCGGCTGCGTTTTTTCTTTACATAAAAAATTGTTAAAGCCCTATTGGAGTCGTAAATTTTTCGCATTCGTGATTGTATTTGCCTTACTAATTTCTTTATTTATGTATAAAAACCTAATCTGAACCAGAAGACGCAGATTTGAATCCTGCCTGCAGTCGAACTTTTCCTTCAATAAAATAACTTCATAATCTTAGCATGGAAAATGCAAAATGACATAAAAAATTGATAATCTTACTATAAATTTCCTTTATTCTAACTCTTTCACATTATATTACATTTTTAAATATTTTTATTAAAAACTGAAGACAAAAACATTTAAAAATTTAAGAAATAGTACCCCACCGGCATTGGGAGCAGGGTCCAAGTAGGGTTCATGATTTCTCGAGCTTTTCAATTTCTCGGGTCTCGAGAATTCTCGAGGCTAATTTCTCGGGGCTTCTCGGGTTGTCGAGAAATTTACATTTACGTACATTACGTACGTATTAACGAGTTTTCTCATATTATTTGGTTCCAATAACGTCAACAAATCGTACATTACGTACGTATTAACGAGTTTTCTCATATTATTTGGTTCCAATAACGTCAACAAATTAATTTTCCTCTCAAATAAAAGTATCAAATTAATTATAAAAAAATTATTGATTATATTCAAAAACAAAAACATTAACATTATATTAAACATCATATTAACATTATATTCAAAACATCTTATGAATAAGCTAATTAACTTCTTTTTTTTTAAATAAAGAAATAATATTATTCAGACTCATAATTATAATGTCAGCACAATTTTTGGCTGGTTATTTAGAACTTATAAACAAAAGTAGCTTCTATTAAATAAACTAAACAAAAAATCAACATGAAAGAAAACGTTAATATCTTAACTTATACAAACTTAAAATTACATACAAACTTAAAATTTACTCGTACCTAGTAAAATTTAAGATTATATTTAGATTATATTATTGATAATCCGGCCAAGTGCGAGTCGGACTCGCGCACGGAGGATTCCGTACAATTTGGATTTATGACGTATTAAAAAAAAACTATTTACTAGATCTCGTCCAAACCAATTTTCGGTGGAAGTTTACATGGTAATGTACATCATATAATTATTTTTTTATCGTTATCTTATTTTAGAAGTTACAGGGGACACACATTTTACCACTATGGAAGTGTTTCTTGCGCAAACTATTGAGTTTAGAGAAAAATGATATTTGAAACCATCACCATCATGTATCATTTTTCAAGACCTATCCATAGATACCCCACACGTATGGATTTGATGAAAAAAAATTTTTGAGTTTCAGTTCCTATGGGGAACCCCCAAAATGCATTATATTTTTTTTTTCTATTTTTGTGTGAAAATCTTAATGTTGTTCATAGAATACATCTACTTACCAAGTTTCAACAACATAGTTCTTATAGTTTCAAAAAAAAGGCTGTGACACGATCGGCCAGACAGACAGACAGACATGACGAATCTATAAAGGTTTCCGATTTTGCCATTTTGCTACGGAACCCTAAAAATGATATGAATAATAAAGCCATGATGTGTCAATAAAAGTGAAAAGACTTACCTGTTAGATTAAAATTTTCAATTTATCACGTAATCTTTAACTCACTACGTAAATTATTCTTGGCTAGAGTCAAATCACGAATGAACGGGTAAAAACGACGCCGCAGAGCGAAATCAAAGGGTGCCGCTGCGCTTTAGCCCGCGCCAACACGCAACACAACAAACGGCGATTTAATTTCTATATGTACATGATTTCTCGAGTTCTCGAATTTTCTCGAGCTTGATTTCCCGGGAACAAAGCCCAACGATTTCCCGGGAATTCTCGAGCCGAGAATTCCCGGGAAATCGTTGGGCTTTGTTCCCTATGAACAAACTTTGTTCCCTTTGTTCCCTAATGAACCCTAGGTCCAAGCCACCGGTGGTCAGGGCCCCAGAGAAAGAAACCTAGCAATGCGGGCCGTGTCTAAAAGAACTTACTTAAAAATCTTACTTTATTATTATAATGTTTTGTTTGTAGATCCCGGTGTTCCAGCGCGGCGGCAGTATAATCCCGCGCAAGGAGCGCGTGCGCAGGTCCTCAGCACTGATGGCCGACGACCCCTACACACTCGTCGTAGCACTTGATGTTAACGTAAGACAACATGCTTACTTTTTAGCATTAAATAAATGAATACCCTGCCTGAGAGCGAATTTTTCTTTCACTAGAAATTTTCTTTATTAGGAAATTCATATCTTTGTAAGACAACATTCTATTCTCTACTTTTAACCAACTTCAAAAAGGAGGAGGTTCTCAATTCGTTGGGGTTTTTTTGTTCATGTATACTCACCGATTACTCGAAAACGCCTGAACCGATTTGGAGAATTATTTTTGTTTCAAAGGTGTCACTTCCTAGGTGGTCCCATTCAAATTTTATTGAAAATGGTTGAGTAGTTTTCAAAAATTCAGTAAGCACCAAGATTTTTGGATTAGAAATTTAAAAAAAAACATACAGATAGAGTACTTATTATAGGTTATTCAATAAAAGAGTGATTAATAGTATCAGTATACATACCGGAAATTATAAAAAGGGCAACAATTTTTTTCAATAAATTGATGTCGACAACATTTACTTCACTGCTGCAACACTGGTGCGGGCCAGTTGCCCCATGAATTAACTGTAATTAAGAAACAAGGCAAAATTGTGTATAATGATAATGTAGTGTATAGTAATAACATAGCCTAAGTTTTATAATTCTTGTATTACTAACACAATATGGACTATGACTGCCTCATTAGTCTAGTGGTCCTAAGTGGGACTGCTACGCTGGAGGTCCTGGGTTCGATTCCCAGTTTTTCTATGAAATTCTCAGTAGCAGCTCGGAGTCTAGATTTGTGCCCGGTTAATGGTAATAGGCTCGCCCCCTATTACACGGGACCTAAACATACCTAACGGCGAAGCGTGGGTTTACATATACACTTCTGCCTTACCCTTCGGCGAATACAGGCGTGATGGCATGTTATGTTTAATTTGGATTATTATCCGAAATGATTGGATATTATTATTTATTTGCAGGGCACGGCAAGAGGCAGCCTATACATCGACGACGGCGAGTCGTACGAGTACCTGAGCTATAAATACATCTACGCCAAGTTCACCTTCGACAAAAACGCCATGACATACTCGTGAGTATACTGTTTTTCTTTTTTTTTAAACACATATCTGCTAGGAAACAAACCGTGTGTCGCGGACTTCACAAAACAGAATTGACGGACAGGCTCGGAACTAATCTCCAATGAACACACAAATATTTGCCTTGGATGGGAATGGAACCCACGACACGGTAAATATTATGTTGTGATTTATTCCAATGTGACGTAACATGCATCATAAATCTTATCTTGGAAGTGCAGCGCGGGCGACAAGAACAATATTAAATCTGTTTTTTTCTCAATTTACTTGAAAGTGGAACAGTTTCAACATTTTTTTCAATATCATAAACCTTAACTCTCTTATTATTCTTCCATAGATTCATAAACGAAAACGCGAACTACCCGACCCGGTCATGGGTCGAGCGTATTGTAATCGCCGGTATTAGGACCCCTCCTAAGAGCGCCAAACTCCAGCAGGGGGATAAGCAGACCTCCTTACAGATGACGTGGCATAAAGGTAATGACGTTTTGGTGGTTAGGAAGCCCGCCGCTAGCATGGCGCAACCTTGGAGGATCACGTTTAGTTATTAGGTATGTTTAAGTTAAAATAAGTTAGGGACGTGAGTAGATACCGTGCTGAAGCTTATATCCATAAAAATAGACTTTCCAGGGTCGATACAATTGTTTTTCTTGTCTAGTAATGTTTGTTAGTTATTTTATTAAAGAATAAAATCGCCTTAGGGCAGGATTCTAACCTGCGTCTTCTCGTTACCTACTAAGCCATCGCGAGTCCCACCCGCCAGATAAAAATTTGCCTTCTACTTACAACGGCATTTACGTCTTTGAACGTTTTTCACTGAAATAGTTTTATAATCTTAGCAAGGAAAATGCATAAGAAACGATAATCTTTGATAGGTTAAATTTGGGAGTCCTACATCCAGTAGTAGATATGCTATTAATGATGAGGTTAAATAACAGCTGCGAGAACTTTTTAAAAAGTCGCCCCACAGGCTATGGAAGCAGATATTTTTCTGATTTGGGAATCGGTTATTATCAGATCTGTGTTGTTTTAAGCACACCATAATATGGCTATAATATACACGGCCATAAACGCGTAAAAATGAGTTTCTTTTAAATACAGAGGTGACTTAACTATTATTTAAAAATATTGAGTATCATTGATACATAGGCTTTTGAGTCACATATCTTTGAAATAGAGCCTTTTAGTCACTATGAATTTACTATCTGATAAATATCTGTTGGTCTGCTCATATTTCTATTTTTATTGTGTCAATGGTCAAAAATATTTATTTGACACAAACAAACATATTCAACTTATTTTTTTATTATTTTTTAGCATTAAATATTGCGAAATTTTCACACTTTTCTTTAATTAGAAAATTCTTTTCTTTGTGAAAACATATTCAAGTTAAACTTGACAGTACTAATAGTACTTAAATTTGTATGACAAGGTTAGCAATTTATTATTCAATTCTATGCATTTCTAATAAGCTTAGAATATGGTGTCTACTCATGAGATTTGGGTATAGTTTTAACTGCGTTTAAATTGGGTTTACCAGCCGAATATTTACGTAATTTACTTACTTTTATCTAGCCCAATTGTTTTAATCTTAGCGCCTTAAATCGGTCCCGTGTAAGCTCAGTTAAGCTATAACCAAAATGTTTACTATTACGAAGCAGTAAGGACGAGATTTCAGTGTATTGTAACTCAGTGAGCAGTCAGTTTTGTTGTTACACAAACGATAAATTAAATAGACACTACTTAATAAAAAAACTTCTTGGGAATTGGAATTAAAATACTTACGTAATCATACTTTTAAATAAAACCTAAAATTTTATACAGATTTCATAATGTACGACCGCCAGCACATCAATTTACCACAAAATGTCAAACTTGAACGATTACGACGAGTCGATTTTGAACTTAATTATCAACATTTTAAGATTTTAAATCATTTGGAGAACGTAGATGATGTTCCAATCACTACTGACCAAGAACTTAGAGTGAGTTATATACTTTCAGATGATAAAAAAAATAATTGAAATTTGAATTAGGCGATAATATGAATCATATTATGAACCCTAGCAAAAAACACAGGCGAAATGTATCAGTATATATAATAATAATCTTCCGGGGAATACAGGCGTGATGGTATTATATATGTATATGTAATAATAATATCGTTTGTGTAACATTCAGTCCTATAGTTGTAAACTTTAGTACACGTAGCATATTCATCGGTCTGTAAGATTTAAAGTACTTATAGTGGTAGTTACGAGTGATTTTCGAAAGACATTTTGATTTAATTTAACACAATTTTATTTATATTATAAACGATTACGTAATAGTCTTGTATTGGTTTATTTCGATGTTTAAATTTGAACCTTATCGCGTGGAAATCGAGTTGAAAATTGCTTAAAAAAGCCAAAGTATGTCCGAACATATGGTTAGAGCATTCGATTTTCAGTTCTATGTGTATTGCATAAGGATGATTTTTAGTTATCGCAAATGCTTGGTTATCACTCGTTGCTTCTACTATAATTGTGTGTTTTATAGTTTGTAATACAAATATCATTGTATTAATTCATCTTTATAAAATTACTTTCATGTATTTTTACGGATATTTATCGAACATTCTCATAAATACTTTGGCTTGGGATGATATTGAACAAAAACTTTTTTAATATTAAAATTTTGAAGTGTTTACGACCAGTTTGTATTATATTTCATTGCGTAGATGTTAGAAATCACAATGTATTGTAAATCTAGTTGAATTTTATTATGGTGTATGACCATGATCGTCCTGGTGTCAACTTCCTAAGGGTGAGGTAACTGGAGGAATTTTATCGTATATATGTGATAATAAAACAAGTTTTAATAATTACTGCTTTTTTATTTTTAAACTAGCCTCCAATTTTTTCTTCTTTTAAAAATGTACGTTGTCCTACTAAGTTTTTCTCGTGTCGTCGTATCGTGCATCAATTCTAATATATTGTACGCTCGGCTACACATTGAGCTATACAAATCCAGTTTACGCTGGTCTCTTATTGTATGGAAAGCCTTTACGATGCGAGATCAGCTTAAACTGGAAAAATAAAGCTTGATCTGTAGACGAGTGTACACGGGAACGAACCCGAAGCGTACGAATGTTTGCTCGTACAGATAAATTGCATTTTATTTTGAACTCTATCTAAACAGTAATGGAAATGATTTTTAATTGTCAGTGTTAACGTGCTCTGGCACAGTTTCTCAAACATTTTGCTACCACCCTCTTTGAAAACCAATTATTTTAAAGCGGCTCTCCTTTTCCTGGGCGTCTCTAAGCCCACGAGTGGGCGTTGTCCCCACTTTGGGAAAGAATGCTCTAGCATTTCTATTTTCTACGCCTACATATCACTATGGCACTGCATTTAATATACAAAGAGGGTAATAAGAAGATGACTAAGTTTTATTTACCCGCTTTTGGTACAAAAATCTGGATATTAAAAAAAACATGAAATACTGTTGATCAACAAACAATATATTTTCAATCTCTTATACCTAAGACTACTTGAGAAATAAATCAATAATCAGGCACCGAAACACACATCTTACATTGGAGCCACGAACCAGTTACATCACGATTGACTTAGTGATGTTATCAAAATAAATATACTTAAGTTATTTTAGTGAAGAAAAAATCGGCTGTTGACTGTTTTTCCTTCACTGATATAAACTTGTAATGTAAAAAAAAATACAAATAGATAATATAATTTAAATCAATATATTTATTTCAATTGCTTAGAACAGTTTGTTCTAATTATTTTATTGTTATTGAAGTTAGCCGTTCCAAACTACCGCGCTGTGTTTTTAAAGTATCGAATGTGAAATGTGAAACATATCTCTTCACTCTTTCTATTAATATTGACCACTGCTAAATCACTTGCAGACTTCAGACAAGCTTAGTTATTTCGAACAAACTATAAAACAACGAAGGTGATCTTCGATTGAGATTGACACGGAATCAAAACATTAACAAAATTATAAACAAAGATATACCACATAGGATTGTAGAAATGACAGGCTTTGGAATAAACCTACTTAAATCTATTGCACATACGTTCAATTTCAATTGGTACCTACTTAAATAGTTTTGAGACTAATAAATGTATCTTGCCATTTCGAAATCGACTTGGTTTTCATTCAGTTACAAGTTAACTCTTCATGCCCATATGATAGACGCAATGCAAAATTTATTGTTTCAGATATCAGCGACAATGAATTAAAATACAGTAGTAACAAAAACATAAATCGTACACACGGCTACAGGTCAACCGACAAATCCAGTTTAAGCTGATCTCGCATTGTACAGGCTTCCGATACAATAAGAGACCAGCGTAAACTGGTTTTGTATAGCTTGATGTGTGGCCGTGCGTACAATCTGTTGGTATACATTCTTGCCAAATTTTCAGATAGTGATGGAAATATTATTTCCATTAAGCACTAGGTAGCTAAGTATACAACCATAATGTTTAGAAAAATCAAATTAACAGATCTTTATTAACAATCAACTCGCTCAGATAAAATAAAAAGTTAAGATGGAACTTTGCGAACAAAGAAATGAGGCCGGCTAAAACTACGCCTTGCCGTGTACAAACACAATTACACGCACACACGTATACCGAAACTACCCCTTATCTTGTCAGTCGAGCTTTCGATAGCTCGACTGACAAGATATCTAAGGCGTAGTTTCGGTTGATAAGGTTTACGTGTAAAGTGTTGAGTTTGTACACGGCAAGGCGTAGTTTTAGCCGGCCTCACTTCTTTGTTCGCAAAGTTCCATCTTAACTTTTTATTTGATCTGAGTCAACTTGACATAAGTCAATTTAAATAGCAATCAGCACAGCGTTATGTATTTATATAATGCTCAACATTATTTTCATTCACTGTCAGCGTCACTTAAATAATTACAATGCTCAATTGAGCATTCGGAAGTTTTACAATCAGCTTATTTATAAACATAATTTTAATAACTTTATTTAATCAGCTCTACTTCCAATCACAATAATTTAATAAGCATAAATATTCAAATCAACATAGTAAAGGTATAAGGGGCAGTTGACCAAAATGGAAGACGTGTTCTGAAGTAATTTTCATTTGAAATAGAATGACGAGGTAAATAAAAGCGATGTTATTGCACATCGATCTTTGGAAAGAGATAATCGGGGTGTTTGGTTTCCTAGAGCGTTGTCTCTGTCACTCACTACCTATGTGAAGTTTGTCGCTGGATCGTCATTCGTTTGCGCTTCGTGCAACAGAGATAACGCTCTACGAAGCCGAAACTATCCGATTATCTCTTTCCAAAGGTCGATTTACAGTAAGTATTTACTGCAGAGTACTGTAAGTGGAGCTTCAATATTATCAAAAAGTTCGGATTAAAAAAACAATGGTGTTTGGCTTCAGATCGACAATCGTAAGCAACTGTTTCGCTAGAAATAGATTAAACTATTAATAAAGTAGACTAGTTTTACAGACGCCCTACAATATACTCTGCCAACAAAAATACGCTTTAGGTAAAGGTGTCCGTTAAATTCACTTACCACATATGATAAAAAAAACAAACATTTCGTGTATATATACAGAAAGTATACTAATTATCACGCAAAAGTAAAAAAACAAAACGGAAACCGCCGCGTACGAAACAATCATTTAGTTTGTTTTGTTAGGGTATAACATATCAGGGGCCGTATTACCACGTATTAATGCCATCATTTTTAGGGTGAGAGAGGGATGCCGCTCTACAGGTTAAATAGTGGCGTCCCTCTTTCACAACGTAAAAATGATGGCATTAATACGTGGTAATACGGCTCTAGTACTTATTAAATATCATTGCCTTCAAGTAACAAATTGAATACAAATGAAAGTACAGTAAGTACAGACAGTACTTGTGTCTCAAGGCTCTTACGCTCGTTGCTGAAGTAAAGGCAAAAAGTAAAGTAATGAACGCCTTTAAACCCACAATTCGCGAAAAAAAACAAATAAAACTTAGAATTTGAGGGCTGACTGAGCG
Source organism: Subacronicta megacephala (assembly GCA_958496365.1). Lineage (NCBI taxonomy): Eukaryota > Metazoa > Arthropoda > Insecta > Lepidoptera > Noctuidae > Subacronicta > Subacronicta megacephala. Next base: position 2,911,274 of record OY292539.1, on the reverse strand, counting down.
CCAAAATACGCGAAGCCAAAAACTTTAATTGCTTAATATAATTAAATAAATTATGCTATTATGTTGTAGTAACATTACAAACTCAACAATATACACTTTGCCTCGTATAAAAAAAAATGTCCTCCGAAGGTAGCTTTGTATGGATGCGCGACATCCGAAAAAAAAAATTTACAATACTATCTGCTATTATATTAGTACGGCTATACGCCATCCCATTATAATCCAGTATAGTCTGACCTCGCATTGTAAAGGCTTTCCATACAACGCGAGATCAGCCTATTCTGGATCTGTATAGCATACGTACTAAGTTGTGAATATAGTATAGTTGATGTCGCATTTACTACTGCCATGAACCTAGAATGTGTTACAGATCTACAAAATACCAAAAGTAATTAAAATTTAAATTTAGCAGCTAAGCAAACGAATTGCGGCCAACTTCACACAAGCATAGTTATTTTGACCGCACTCTATTATGTATAGATGGAGCGTAAGAGAGTGAATGTGCCCCACTGCTTTAACCCTTTATCGTAAAATTGTCTCATGCGCCTGCGCAGCCACTTGCGTACAACTTCACAGAAGCATAAGCAGTTGTAAGGACGGACTTTTTTAGCTGAACAAATTTTTTTTTCCTCCAACTTAAATTGAATTTTGTTTCATGTGGACTCAATTTATCCATAAACAGTATTTTTTCCATACCCTTAAAAAATACTTTAAGTGGCTTTAAGTGATTTTAAACCTAAATACCTAGGATATTAAAAAATACTAAAATTTGTGACATTGCTTAATCGGAAGACTGTTTAGTATCGTTTTATGACATATCTTCATGGCTGGAATTCCTCGAGGGATTACGCAGATGTATACAGAAATAGTTACGGTCCCATGTAAAAGGGAATGAGCCTATTGCCATTAACCCAATCATATTTAATAAGTATAGATATTGTACTTGCGCGCGCAATCTGAAGACCCAAAAGCAACCTAATTGTGTTACTAATCTAATAGTCCGTGTTGAGCAAAGCCCCAAGCGTGACCAGTGACCAAAAAAAAACAAAGCAAAAATATCGTATGTGTACAGAAAGTGTACCAATTGTGACACAAAAACAAAGAAACAAAACGAGTGTAAAAATATGTATGTTTCCTGCCACTGCGTACGGAATATTTTTATTTTGTTAGGTTATAGAATATTTGTACTTATTAAATATCATTGCATTAACGTATATCAAAACTGCTTCTAAAAATGAAATCACCGTCTGGAACATCGGACCTGGGTATTGAACTCAGTACCTCTTGCTTAGCATTCGCACTTGGCGCCACAAGCCGCATTTTTTAATAAGCGTAATATTTTTTTTATAATTGTACAAAAAATCTGTTTATCACATAATACTCAAATAATATATAAAATCATTAAATAACTTACAAATATTAGTCTCGATTTGTGAAATTAAATACTTAAGTACATTACTTGGGAGTTTGTGAACGGTCTTTATGCACATATTAGCATAAAAAATAATTTCGAAATATTCTAGCAATATTACTACAACATAGGTAAGTTTTATACACTTATGCTACTTAAAAAATATCCTACTTGGTTTATCTTCATTAGGAAACTCAATGAAAGGATGTGTTTGTTTGTGTTCTTGCATCTCACTCTCACTCGGGAACTTGTCCCCACAGATATCACAGGCCACTTCACTGCACTCGGACCCCGACTCACTCTTAGATTTCTCTCTTTTCTTCCTCTCTTTGACCCCTTCCTTCTTTTTCTCTCTTGAAGACTGTGCTTCTTCCACCAACGGTTTTCCGGTCAATAAAAACTCTTTCATATTAATATGTTTAGGCGATAGTTTGTGTTGTTTTAGTCGATTTTCGGAACTGCACTGGTATTCGCAAATGAAGCACACGTATTTCATGTCACCGGTGTGAATTTCGGCGTGCGCTTTCCGCTTTTCGGGGGTGGCGAAGCGGAAATCGCAGAATTTGCAAGGGTACTTCCTTTCTGGTGAATGTAACCGCATATGGGAGAGTAACGTATTCATATCCTTGCACATCTTTCTACATTCTAGACACATAACGCCTGTTTCGACTGTTTCAGATTCTTCCACACTTTCTGTGCTGTGGTGTATCCGTCGATGGGAAGTGAGACCTTTCTGACTGATGAATACTCTCCGACAATCTGTGCATTGGAACTGGGTCTCAGCTTTTAAATCTGGACTGTGTTTTTCAATCTGATGCATTGCCAGTTTATCCGCCTCGTGAAACTGTAGTCCACATTCCTCACATTTCCAGGCCTTGACTAGTTTCGAGAATGCTTCTAGAACGTCTAAAACCGATTGCCCCTCAACTTCTGGATGGAAGGTTTTCGTATGGGTGCCGAAGTCGATGATTTTGGAGAAGGTCCGCTTACATCGAGGACAGCTGTAAGGCTCTTTATGGTCATCCATTACGTGACACTTCAAGTCTGACAGTTCCATGTAACTCTTGGAGCACATAAAGCATTTGAGCTTCTGCTTTCCCTTGACGACTTCCGAAATGACTTTGTACTCCATTAATTGAACTTTTTGGTGGACTTGTAAATGTTTGAAGAGTTCCTTTCGCGTGTGGTAGTCGGTTGGACAGAATTTGCACGGGAATCTCTTTCGATGTAACCTCTTCCGATGCAGAGCTAGTTCTTCCTTGTCTTTGAACTGTTTGGTGCATGATACGCATGGAAAAGTGTCAGTGTCGCTAAAAAGATTGTGGGACCTTAAACAAGTTTCCATGCGACTCCGCCTTTGAAATACCTGGCCACAAGTACATTCATAGCCTTCTTTCTTAATTTTTTCTTCTTTTTTTACCACTTGACATTCAAGTTCCTCTTTCAACTTCCTTTTGCGATTCTCTTTCTTAGTTATGAGGCTCCTTTTCAAGCCTTGAGCCCGTTTTTCAATAGAAGCGTGAACAGCTAAATGTCTTTTCAGGCAAGGTTTCTGTCTGTACGTTTTGGGGCACTTAGGGCACGTGAGCAAGGTCTCCTCCAAGTCTTTCTTCTTACCTTTCTTCTTGAGAAGACCATATGCTTCCTGTTCTAATGACAAAATATTTCCAGTAATGGAATTTAGTTGGAAGGAATCTTGGTAGTCCATATAGTCCTCGCCATTATTATATGTGGTTGGTAGGATTTCCTCTGGGTTGCCGAGTTTGGAGAACGTCATGTTACTTCGCGACATAGGAAGTATTTCCATGACTAAGGTCTTAGTGGTTTTGGATTCGATTATGCCGTCGTGTGGGTGGGTGATTGTGGATGTTGTGTTGATGACTTTGTTGGATATTAAATGTGTTTCTGTTACTGTCAGGTCCGATTCTTCTTTGATGTTCATCTTGCCGTAATCTTCTTTCTCCTGAAAAAGTTGATTCACTACAGTGAAGTTTCATAACAATTTATAATGACTTCCCTCCCCCACTCTTATAGGGTAGATCGATATCCTTAGTTTAATTATGAATAATAAGATTATAAGGAAAAGTTCCAGAATTTATCCAAAATTATGTAATGTAATGTAGATTTTATGGTTATTCGATTTAATTTAATCTATGTTAAGTATTGTTACTTATTACGGTGTACAATAAAGCATATTTGATATTCGGCAAAACATCTGAAATCGAAGGCATATCTGGGTCTTGCCGTAACACATAATAAATTCCTTCTACAGCATCAAAGCATAGGAATATCAAGTAATAGGCATATAACCCTCCTAAAACGCGAGATATGGTTTTCCGCTCAATTAATACTTTATTTTATACCTACTTACCAAGTCATGACCTTCCTCGCTCTTGATATTAATGTCGTCTTGCAGACAAGCTTCAACGTGAGTCAAAGCGGCCGCTTCATTGCTGTCCATACTGCCAACATCATCAAAATTAGGATAATCGTATGTCACTAGAGACTCGTCCCCTAATACGGTCTCCTCTTTCACTTCAGATTTACCATCACAATCCATCTCAGTCTTCGGAACTGTTGCATAATGTTCCATTTCAACTTTTCTATCATCAAAGTCATCCATGCTTGATTGAGGGTCTTCATTCCCGGAGTCACTACTTGCTCTTTCTATACTCAATGATATTAATTCATGTTTTATCTGTAACTGTACATCTTTGAAGGGATTGTCACAATTTTCTTGTGTGGCATCGTCCGTGGTTATCTCTGTTTTTATATCAAGAATTTCTTCATGAACCGTATGGTCTATATAATTTTCTTCTTTTATTATGGTATCTGTTTGAAGATCTGTAGTATTTGATGAGGAGGGATTGCCAGTTGAAGACATTGTTGTTTGCTGAAACAAATAAAAATTATCTGGTTACACACAGACCTACAGTCAGGATTAAGAACTTTTCTACCCTGAAACATGCATGTCTGTAAAAACATTAACAATCAGGAATAAGATGCGACCTAACTTAACATACATACCCATCACGTCTATATTTCCCAAAGGGTTAGGCACCCACACTTCACCACACAAATCCAGAGTCCGAGCTGCTACTGAGAATATCATAGAAAAACCGAATAACACCTTGCACAACCTGAACCCCAGTGGCGTAGCGTGGGTCACTAGCACCCGGTGCGGATCCCGAATTTGCCGCCCTTTCATTTTTTTAATGAATAACAGTGGCGGATTTACCAATAGGCTGAGTAGGCTGGAGCCTAGGGCGGTAGATTTGAGGGGGCGGCAAGTTTTGGAAAATAAATGACAACTTACTGAATAAAAAAAAAATACCTAAATGTTATTAGTGTGAGTGGATTCACAATTTAATCAACGAGTAACGTGTTTCACCACATTTTTTTAAAACAAACCTCACTTAAATATCGGAAATTATTGTATGATTTGGGATTGTCAGCGGAATACGATCCTTTTTTATTTGGGAATCAAGGATCAGGGAGTGCCGGTTACATATCAAGCACCGTTAGCGAAACCAACAAAACTTTTCCCTTTTTAAGTGTTTTATTCTGCGTATTCCTGAAATTGAGAGGGGTGTCTCTCGCGAACGCAACAATTCAAAATTTGGAGACTACTCTTTTGATATAGTTATTACGTTTTTTTTTTCTGTACAAGTATATTCATTATATTATCTGGGTTCCCCATGAGTTACAATGGTTCTGTATCGACACTTTATCTTGAAATAATAGCACGAAGTTGAGTCGGTTTCATAGAAAATTACCAATCTTTGAGCTCGTGTAACTTATTAACTGTTTACATATTTAAATGAAGTTCTACGTTCAAGGAACACGTATTCTAATGATATTGCAAAATTTCAAAGACTTTCATTGGTAACATTCAAGATAGGATAAAAATAAATTTAATACTGAAAAAGCGTGACGATTCAGTAGCTGCAGTTGCCAATGAATTAAAAGAATGGACAGAATAAGACACTTAAAAAGCAAAAGGTTTTGTTAGTTTCGTTAACGGTGTTTGATATGTAGGTAACTGGCACTCCCTGATCCTTAATTCCCAAATCATTGAAGGATTTAGGGTTAAAAACAATTTATCTCGATTTCCGGCAAAACTACAAGAGTGTTATGGAAAAAAGTTAAATGGCAAAGTTGTAGGTAATAAAGAGATCTACAACTTTTGTATCTACACTTTCACATGCCCGCAAAATTTATGTGAAAAATTCAAATAACCAAGGTTTTGGTTCTTTTTTTTTTCTCGAAATTTGGTGAAAACTTACCTTCTTATGTCCCAAACACACTGTGTTTTTTTTTCTTATTTTGACTTAATATTGAAAAAGCAGCCTTATTTTTAATCGAAAATTCTCACGTCACAATATCAGTTTTTTTTTTAAGTCTGTGAAGAAGACGCATGTTCGAATCCTGTCCGCAGTCAAAATTTTCCTTCACAAAAATAAGTGAGATATGATTTTAAATAACCCTCCTTCTGGCGCAGTCGGGTAAAAATATTTGTGAGGTGTAGCACATTAGACGGTGACTAAATTGCGAGTGCATCTAATAAAATGAGGAGTAACTATACTTTTTTTAAGACAAAAAAAATATGTAATCTATTCTTTCGGTCTATTATGCGGTCGGCCATCGCTGTATTAAAGCATACCATACCCCATCTTTTTTGCTTTTCACAACTCAGAATTAGACCCAAAACTATTTCTTGTGTACCTAATCTAACTACAGTATTAAATTGCAGAGGTCAGTAGGGGCGGCAGTATTTGTATAGCCTACTGGCGGCAAATCTCTAAATCCGCCACTGATGAATAACTAAAAATAAAATTAGGGCATGATTAAACTAAACTGAAAAGTATACAAATATTCTCACAAAAAAAAACATTTTTTTTTCCACTCGTGAAATGCCGCCCCCTCTAAAGTGCCGCCCGGTGCGGACCGCACCCGCCGCCCCCCCCACGCTACGCCACTGCTGAACCCAAAACCTCTAGTGTAGCAGTCGCACTTAAAACTACGAGACCAATAAGGTAGTCGACCGAACTATTATTATTATTATCAGTTTTATAAAATTAACTATGGTTTTATCCTGAATGACTGACCGGTCGACCTGCCGCGCAAGCGCATAAGCCCACTGTTATCTACCCCGCCAATTATTACATCAACATTATAGTGACATTTTTAAAGCAAAAATAAAAGATAACAGCAGCTATGACCAAAAATGGTCAAAACAGAAAATATGAGAGGCATTGGTTTTTAAAATTTTACAATACAATTCAGGCTTCTCCACTATCTATTCCATGATTGTAATGCAAATTACATACAAAGATAACATCGCTGCGTGCATACCTCACAAATTTGTTCACAGTATAAGTTCTCTTCTTTGTGATAGGCCACACTTCGTACTTTTAATAAACCACTATCTTGTGGCATACAATTTGGTTGCAGTTCGAAATGTGTTCCGCATTGCTCCTGTGTTTTAGATGCTACAAGCTTTAATTCACGCTTTTTAGCATTCATACGACGTTTTAGTAATTTCTGTTGGCGTTCCTCTGGTGTTTCATTTTCAAGTTTCTGGATTCGCTTAAGTTTTGCCTTGGCTAATCTCCTTTTCCTTTGAGTTGCTGTTTCTTTTTTCGGCATTATGAGTTTTTGATGCAACCCTTTCAATAATATAAAAACAACACATATACCATCACGCCTGTATTCCCCGAAGGGTTAGGCAGAGGTGTACTAATGTACACCCACATTTCGCCGGTATGTTTAGGTCCCATGTAATAGGGGGCGAGCCTATTGCCATTAACCGGGCACAAATCCAGACTCCGAGCTGCTACTGAGAATTTCATAGAAAAACATTTTGCTCGTCCTGGGGATCGAACCCAGGACCTCTAGCGTAGCAGTCGCGCTTAGGACCACTAGACTAATGAGGCAGTATTTTTTTATTCTTTATTATTTGAGGGGTTTTTATCCATGAGGATATACCTCAACCCATTCATTGTATCTTAAACATAGTATGGAATAGTAATACTTTTATACCAGAATATAAAATTAGAAACAACAATTAGATATATATGCTTAAAAGTAGTGAATAGTGACTAAATGACTGATTTACAAAAGTAAATATTCCATCGAGACATCCAAGACAACCTTTGACTTTTTGAATCATGTCCATGTTATAATAGTAAATTAACATGAGCACTGTTTAGGTGAAGGAAAACATTGTGAAGTCTGCCAATCCACATTAGGGCAGCGTGGTGGACTCAGGCATCTCATTCTTAACATGGTATAAGTCAATAAGACTAGGTCTTGATCCCTGTAGTAATTCTGACCAAAGAATATTTATCTATAAACAAAATCATAAATCTTATTGACTTATGTATTACTAATGAGTATTATACTTTTGGCAAATCTTATGAAGTATTCAAACCTAGAATTATATTCAATAGTAGCAGCTAAATGCTGTGAGAGATCCTCATTCTTCTGCAATTGTTCTCCTCTCTTTGTCTTGGTGTCTTGGGAATACTGAGAAAGATTTATCTTCTTTCTGTTTGGCATATTCCTGATCTCCATTTAATTTTAAACATCCAAGCAACTAAAGCAATCTAATAGCAAAGCTAAAAGATTCTGTTGTTTGTTTCAGTGAATAGTATTATCTATATAATAATTAAGATGTTGCTATGCGAAAATGCAGAGCCCTTTTTATTTGTGCTATCATAGTCAGACAAAGTGCCCATAATGTTGACCAGAATCATAATCTATCAGTGCACAAAATTTAATGGAAATCTGCCCATTATTTCTTGAGTTATAAGTGGACATACAGGCAAACAGACAGACTTAAATTCTAAGAATCATGAATTCAGCTTCAGTATTGCTAAAATAATCCCCTTAATTTATTATTTCAGTCTGAGTCGCCTTCTGCAAAAAAATTGCCGAAGTTCCTTATACATGCTTTCTACAGACTTATATGTATAGATAAATAAAGTTTTATATGTAAATAAATATGAAATGCCAGGAGTTTTCATAATTGAATGGATCAATCTACAGTAAATACCATATTGATGACTTAAAAATATATGATCACTGAGCTGCTAATAAATGAAATATGACCTTCAAGGTCGCACAAACTTACTTATTAGAAATATAATGCATACAAACACCTATTCCCCTTATCACAGGTACAGATAGATATCCATTCTAAGTTCGATCAAATAATTTTATTCAGAACATACAGTTGTTTATCCATTTTATTTTCTCCAGTAAAGGCACGAATGGAACATAGCATAATTATCTTTAGTAGCCGATGAACGTAAAATATAATACAAGGATCGCTAATTATTACACCGCTGACCGATTATTTATACCGAAAATTACTTCGCTATGTAAATGTAACTCACACTATTGACTTATCACGATTTTAATTTATTCAAAAGTATCACTAGGTTATTTGCTTCATTTGTAACACTGATAATTATTGTATTTAGATAAAAATTCAAATTAGAGTGCAAAATAAAAAAATCTAAACATTCCACATATATTACATTCCTCTATGCATTCCACTTTGCACTTAATTTTGACAGATGTATTTTTAATTTTTTTCTCTGCATTTTTTCTTTCTGATTCTATTTTTTATTCGACTAAAATGATTTACCTATATATATCGTTTATTTTTTATATTTAGGTAAACTTATTTACATTTGCGTTGTAGATCAAAATTAGTTTAAGAAAATGAGGTTTAACGTTGTATTTTATCGGAAGGTCAGACAGAAGAAGATTTTAAATTGGGTTATCAAACTTTTTAAATAATCGACTAATTTGCTTAAGGCTTATTGTTGCATTTAGTATACTTCAAAAATTCGATTTAATATTCAACATGGCGTCAGAATAGCAAAATTGAACGGATCTTTTCGTAAACAGCTCAAGCAATTTATTTTACGGAACGCATCAATAGTTAGTTGATTTGGTGGTGGTAAATTCTGAATTCAGCTATCAATCACCGAATCGCCTAATTTTATATTAAAAATGTGTATGAAATCTAAAATATTATCTTGGCAGGAGGTGCTGCAATCACTGAAAAATGGCAAATTCCTTGAACCTGAAATTGGTGTTGAAACACCTTTCAAATGGAACGCTGGGTGAAAATTTGTGTATAAATTGTCTGAAGCCACTTCAAGATCAGTACGAGAACGTTTTTACCAAAGTTTGTAAATATGACAGCGAGTATTGCTTTGCAGATGTACTCCAAATTATAAGCGAAGTTACGGTTAGTTCTGTACTACTTTCTTACCGGATTTTAAACTTTGTGAAGGTCTGACCGCGTGTGTGTACTTCCACCCAACTATTCTAAAACTATTGCTGTCTAGGTAGCTAGACACAGCATTATTTGTTTCGTATCTCGAATGATTACAGATCCTTGCATTATAGGTTTCTCTTAAACCCAGGTAGCATTACACTTCTTATTAATACTTTTGTATGTTATTTTCAGTTGCCAAAAACAGAAAACTACAATGTATGCATCAACTGTTTCATGATGGCATCAATGGCATATAAATTCTACTTACTATCAAAACGGAGCCATGAGATCCTTAACTTCTATGTGAACGAACTCCTTGGCAACATAGACCAGATACAATTGCCAGAAGAAACTAAAAATAATACTCTATGCATTTCCCTACCAGAAATATTGACTGAAACACCTATTTATGACTTTAATTTACATGCTATAGGCAAAAAAACTGCAATTGACACCAAAAAAGAAGGTAATATAAAAAATGTGACAAAACCAGCCCTTATGAAAGTTAAAATTGAAAAAGATGTTGTTCAGAAACCTGCCAATGTGAACAAAGTTGTTGACGATGATAATGTTGTTGTTATAATACAAGATAATGGAAAACCTCTGTTCTACAGAGCACAGGCTGATGGTATATTGGAGCTGCTGAAAAAAAATGAAGCAGAAAAATATATGAAAGCATTTACTGCATCAATAACAGTGGTCCCTAAGGAGAATCCACCCAAACAGAGAAGAAAGAGAGGCCCCATGTCTCAAAAGTCCTGTTCCCGGTGTTCTGTGAAATATAGATTTATTGCAAGACTGCAAGAGCATATGATGCAGGAGCACAATGTTGTTCTGTATGTTTGTAAGGTTGGTGTTATTTTTTATTCAGGGCTGAGGGTAAATTGGGCAAATAAATCAATTTTCTATTGAGAAAATAATATGATCTCTAGAATTTGAACCTGCATCCCACCCACGGAGGAGAGAAAAATGCGGAGATGCCACAAGGCAAGTAGGTCATGCGCCTCCAACTAGGTCATGACGTCACAGTGGGCGGGGCCGAAAACCTTAGTTTCGAATGAATCTTGATCGCGTTCGGATCCTTGGATCCGTCGTATCTTGATCGCCAGATTGAAGATAGAGACATCTACCGTTGAAGAGAAGCATTCTAAGATTTCTAACAACTTCTTATAGATTACGTGTTTTTATACTATCAATGCATGTTATTCGTAGCCAATTTTCTGCTCAAATTACTTGCTAATGTTTATTTTGCTTACTAAAAGTTATTTTATAGATAAATTATATACATGCTTAGAACAAGAACAAGAATTGAATATAAGAAAAATGCGCCATCTGTTGGTAGGTAGTCGGTTTTAATTGATGAGCCATTCTAACTAGGGATGTGACTTTGCGGTAAAAAAATCGATTATTTAAAAATCGATTTTTATTTTCTGGAACATCAAATCTACTAAAACATGGTATGACATTTCACATGTAAATAAATCTTTACCGTATTTTTCTATTTTTTTTTTTTTTTTTTTTTTTAAAAAAAAAAAAAAAAAAAAAAAAAAAATAGAAAAATACGGTAAAGATTTATTTGCCACTATGTATTTTTCTATTTAATTACATTTAGACACCAAATTCGTGTATTCTATTTTAAATTATTATCAGATTTGTGTACCAACATTGAGTCTGCTAGCCCCTCCAAAATACGTATCGGTCGAGCGATAAATCCGAATGCTTGCCGATGAATAATTTAGTGATGTTACCTTTGACGTTGAACCAAACGCCTATGCGTCAAAGCGCCATAAATTTTACGGCGCTTTCGACCTTTCTTATTAGCGAGAGAGCCTTAACTTAAAAAGCGTTTTAGTGCTGCATGTTTTTTCGTCTGGTTAGACGGCTATTTGCTGTTTCAGCGCTGTGCAATGCTTGTTGGTATTGTTTAATTTTGTATGTGTTAGTGTCGTCATTACAGTTTTAGTTTTGTTTGTAGTCATTCGGAACTGCGCTTGTGGAAACATTTCCCCCCGCAAAAAAATGGCAGAACTATTTGGTTGGTAATAAATCGCTAAGGCTACTCCCTGTTGCTCGAAGGTTATCTACGAACAATTTGCAAAATAATAACGAACCCCCCCCCCCTGCCCTCAAATGGATAGCGAGTAGCGGTGTTTCTTGTAATTTTAATAGATGCCAGTAGAAAAAAATCGAAAAAGGGGACGCTTAAAATAAAAAATCAATGAATAAATAATAGATTTTTTTTAAATAATGATTGCTCATAAAAAATCGATTTTTATGAAATAATAATCGTTTTTTTAATAATCGATTATTTTTTAACATCCCTACTTCTAACGCACATAGTATCATGCTTTGTTACGCCATAGTGGCAAATAGACGAACTAAAATGAAAATAACTAGTTCAATTTGACTGTAATAATTCCATTCACCACTAGATGGATTTACAAATAAAGGGCGGGTTTTCTATCGTGGGGTGGAGCCATCGCCGTACCTCGTCCCCCTGTCACCCGCATTTAGGCGACGCTGCTTTCTAAAGAAATTTTGCCTTGCGGCATCTCCGCTTTTTTCTCTCCTCCGTGATCCCACCTAAAGATGTTGCTGGTGTCATCTTAACACTTAAAGTGTGGAAAAGAAATTAGAAATCTCAGGCAGTGGTCTTCGTAAGTTAGTGACTAAAGAGTGGTGTAGGTCCTTATCCATAGGGATGCAGGGATGCACCTCGCCTGATATTATAGTTTTCTTTCATTACAAAATTTATATCATAATAGATTTATACTCTTGATTATGTATGCCTATTGTAGACCCAACACATAAAGCTATTCAGTAATTCTTTGAAAGTCACCCTTTGGTGGCATAGTGGTTTGGAATACTGCACTTGTATGCAACTTCAGTGTTCAAGAAGACAATACCTCTAATATTGTTAATTAATAACTATTCTGCTAATATTTCCTTCCATTTCAGGTATGTAAAGCCACAACAGAAGATAAGCAGGAATACCACAGCCACCTGAAGACTCACACCAACATTCATCAGTGTGCCCTATGTAACACAATCTTCAAGAAGCGTGACACCATTATCAAACATCTCAAATGGCATGAGAAAATGAAAAACATTGTTAAGGTACCATTATGCCTCAATTCTGTGTAAAAAAATCTTTTTTTTATTTTATTTAAAAACTTACTAGCAATGTCACCTACATTGCTAGTATTCTTTTTAACCTGTCGTGCTAAGCTAAATGCTTGGTACGAGTGCGTTAACATTGGTAGTGCGATTTATTTTATCTAAAAAGCGTACTAGCAATGTAGGTCGCACACCCCTCGTGCTAAGCTAAATGCTTGTGTTACGAATATGTTAACGTTGGTAGTTCAATAGGTGGGTTTCGAACCGGCAACTACATGATCGCAAGTCCGACGCTCTAGCCATAAGGCTACCGCCACTTCACATTAAAATTGGTCTTTTTTGTGTTGCGAGACTAATTATTAGCAGCCGTGGATAATGGTGCGAGTTGTACTTTTTTTTTATTCATGATAGGCCTACGCTTGACCGCCAGTTCGCCTGATGTTAAGCGATACTGCGATCTACGATGGAGCGCGCTTGACTAGGAGAAACCGATTCACTCGTGATTTAAAGACCCTCAGATTATAGCTATCTGGGAAGACCCACTCGGGAAGCTCTTTTTGTGCTTCTGGTCGTCCGATAGAAGAAAGGGCAAGGGGGAATAAGATCGTGGAGATCTGATGCGCACTCTCCGAAATGTGTCCGGTAAAAAACCTATAAGCTAGCAACTTTGCGGCGATGTTCCAGGCTTTGTAGTTTAGCTCGGACAAGGGAGTCGTTGCCAATGAGCTTCTTGGCACGTTTTTTGACGGTTTCCATAGCCTCGAGCTGGTACTTAGCCGATCCATCCCAAAGGTGCGAGCAGTACTCCATGCACGACCGAACTTGTGCTTGATACAGTACAAGCAATTGTTCCGGCGTGACTTAACTACGCACCTTCGAGAGGATAGCCAAAAACAGTACAGTCAAACGAAAAAAGGTTGAAATAAATTGCGGAAACCTCATTGATACTGGTCATGTTTTCAGATGGAAAGCGCCCACATCTGCGAGGTCTGTGGAGTGATCCTGGAGGACGAGGAGTCCCTCCGCCAACACTACGACAGCAAGCACTACAAGAAGTTCACGTGCTACTACTGCGGCAGGATGTATAAGGGGGAGCTGAGCTTCAACATGCATATAAAGAAACACGAAGCTAGGGAGGAAGCGCGAAACAAAAGGTATCTATGCTATATCGGCACACATAGTTAAAATTTAAAAACAAACAAACAAAATTATTATTGTATTTTAGTCTATACCATCACGCCTGTATTCCCTGAAGGCTTAGGCAGAGACGTACTCATGTGCAAGCACACTTCGCCGGTATGTTTAGGTCCCATGTAATACGAGCCTACTGCCATTAACCGACACAAATCCAGACTCCTAGCCGCTACTGAGAATTTTATGAAGTAAACCAAAAACACTGCTCCATCTGGGGATCGAATCCAGGACCTCTAGCTTAGCAGTCGCACTTAGGACCACTAGACTAATGAGGCTGTCATGTATTTTAGTGTTATTTGTTTTGTTACAAAATCTTGCACAGAAGAACTAAGTATTTTTTAATAGTACTAAGTACAGAAGGGCCAGTCTCCACCTCTCCCTAACGTCGAATACCGCAAGCTCCCATTATATAAGCTTCCATAGGATCCCATGGCTGTGATGGCAAGGGAACGAAAGTACGGTTTTTAGATACCCTGCCGCCTCCTCAGGCGGCAGCCGATAGATAATGATTTTCCGTACTACAAAAAAGGCCCCCTGCATTTTCGTGATAAATTCAAACTTATTATTTAACTAGCTTTCCGCCCACGGCTTCACCCGCGTGGTTTCTCGGCATGTCTGTACTATAATATGTATGTATTATACATATGTATAAACTTTCCTCTTGAATCACTATCTATTGCTGAAAGCTGCATTAAAATCCGTTACGTAGTTTTAAAACAGACATAGGGACCGACAGACAGCGGGAAGCGACTTTGTTTTATGTAGTGAAGAAACCTAATTTTTAAAGGCGGTTCGGGCGGGGTGGTTATGATCGATTTTTTTATATTGATATTAATTCACTAATGCATGTAGTTGTCTCATGAGGGTAAAACAATAGATTTTGCATTGTGTCTACAAAATGGCGCTTGACAGTTTAATCCATTCGCGACGTTTCGTATCCTTTTTATCATTATAAACTCGTAAATAATTGCAGGCATAATCCCGATATGAGTGAAGAGCGAGTGAGTCCAGTTGATGAGCAGAAAGCTGCAAAGAAACCGAAGTGTATGTGTAGTACGTGTGGGCGGTACTTCGTGGACGAGCGCGCGCTTATGTGGCACCAGCGGCTACACAACAACGAGAGGCCTTATACTTGTGACGTGAGTTACGACATTATAGTTTGTTCAAAATAACTCTGCTTGTCTGAAGTAAGCCATAGGTAAAATCGTTTAATGAAGTGTTTTATTGCTTAACTAGCTTTCTGTGCTATAATATGTATATATACCATACATATAAACCTTCCTCGATCCTTCCACGCTTTCAATTGGTGAAAACAGCATGAAAATCGGTGCAGTAGTTTTTGAGTTTATCGCGAACAGACAGACAGACGCGGCGGAGGACTGTGTTTTATAATAGTGTAACGAAAATCGAAATTGGTAAAGAAAATGACCACAAATGCGAAACATCTATACGATCCTAAACGTATTTACTTTGACTTTTCTGTTAAAATTTACCATGCTGCTAAACCACTTGCGGATAACTTCAGATGCGCTTGGATATGTCTAAGAAAATGTATATTTGGTTCTATAATTTCTTTTAAATATTATTTTTATGCACTGTTGATTATGAAGCCTAATTTTCCTATGGCAACATTCTTGTCTATGGTTACTGTTATATCTGTGATAAACCAATTTTAAGTAGTTCTTTTACTATTAGAAAGCTACACTATTCCAGATTAACATAAGCTATTTATTATACCACGGGAAGACTGGACAACTGTCTAGTTTTGAATAAATTTAACAGCAGTCAACTTATTCTTTTGTATGTATGTATTTGACTGAATCTCTCTTAAATGACCTGAACGATTTGATGTTTTTTATTTGTGTGACAATCTCTGGATGGTTTAAAATTAGATTTACAATTGGCCCCGATAGGTGGCGTTTCACTAGTCATTGTTAGTCGCAGAGCGTAGGATCTCTATAATACATAGTGTATCGTGTAGGTGTGCGGTCGTGGGTTCGTGTCCCAGAACCGTCGCAACCAGCACGCGCGCTGTGCGCACACGGCGCCGGCGCGCCGCTGCCCGCTGTGCCCGGCGCTCTTCCACCTGCGCTCCATGGTCAACACGCACATCAAAAAGGTACTGCTCCTCTAGCATACCATACCATACATAAACTTGTGTACGCACGGCTACACATAAAGCTTTACAAAACCACGTTTACGCTGGCCTCTTATTGTATAGGAAGTCTATACAATAAGAGATCAGCTTAAACTGGATTTGTATAGGTTGGGCTGTAGCCGTGTGTACTGAACGGCGACTCTCTGGCCCTGTCTACATTAAGAGGCTTTTCAGAGTTGAACCCCTGGACCCCAACGGCTATACATTCGATGCCTAACTGCGCCCCCTGCACTTTGTAATAACGTTTATGCATTACACGTATACAGACGATTACTCGCTTATGTTTGAAGTATGCCATCACTGAAACCGTTAATTCCGACCTTACTACCGCACCCCTTTTAGGAAATCAAAACATTTAATATAAGACAAAATAGTTTCAAAAGATACTCTAATGAGTACATATCTGAATCTGTATAATTTAATATGTTATTGTTTTGAGGACAGGTGACGGTACTCATATAGGCTGATAATTATGTTTGAATTTCAATACATTTTTATACTACGTTTGTATGGGCCATTCGGACTAGAGTCTTAAATAACCTCTTACAGTTTGTTCGAAATAAGTAAGCCGATTGGAAGTTAGCCGTTCCGAACTACCGCGGTAATAAAATCGTTTAATTAAGTGTTTTAATACATAAATATCGAAATCAGTAAACAAAATAATTAGAAATGTGAAACATATACGACTCTAATTATATTTATACCGACTCTTTCTATTAAAATTTACCACTTCTAAACCACTTGCAGATAACTTCCGATCGGCTTACTTATTTCGAACAAACTGTATTTCTCTATTAGAAAAGAAATTAATTCCGGGCGACCTTCCATCCAGCTAAACTTGACGCAATTTTCCCTTAACACAGGTTCATCTAAAGACACACAAGCGTCGCAACCGCATCAGCAAGCATCAGAACGTGTTCTGGCGGACGGAGACAGTGCCAATACAGGAGCTCAGCGTCGACATACAAAACGAAATACTGGAGCTACAAGCCGCACATGAAAACGACATGGTAAGGGACCCTGTTCTAAAGAACAGGTGAACAGTTTATGGTGTTTCTTGTTCTCTATAAAATTCTCTTTTTAACCCCCGAAGCAAAAACAACGGGGTGTTATAAGTTTGACGTGTCTGTATGTGTGTGTGTCTGTGGCATCGTAGCTCCCGACCGGATGGACCGATTTGGATTTCGTTTTTTGTTTGAAAGGTGAATTAGTCGGGAGTGTTCTTAGCTATGTTTGATGAAAATCGGTCGAGATATAAAGCAATTGTCGGGTTTTTTTTTAATTTAAAAAACAACAAAGCTACATAGTATTCGATATTCCCAAACGTTTAGCATACGGTTCCAGTAAAGACTGACCTCTTATTGAGAATTATTTTTGAGTCACTGACGCCTGTACGCACGGCTACACATCAAGCTATACAAAACCAGTATAGGCTGGCCTTGAATTGTGCAGAAAACCTTTACGGGATGGGAGGTCAGTCTAAAATTGATGAACTTTAACCTTGGTGTGTAGCCGTGTGTACGTAAACATTTTTTTTGTCTATGCACTTGACAGGCAATTGTTTATTATTATTTTTACCAGGAAAGTTAGTCCCCAAGATTTTCACCTGTTTTCACAAATGGGCCATACAATATTTTATTTCGCGAGATCGAACCCGCGACATGTGGCTCAGAAGCCAGTAGATCAAACTTCATTATGATATGATGAAATTATTAGATAATCAGAAGTAAGCTCAGATTACATAGGCATAAGATTGAAATTTGTGTAAATGCTAGTTGTATATTCATATTGACTAATATCCTTCCTATTTCAGACATCTGCTCAGCCAGCACCCCTACCTCCAATGGAAATGGAAGATATTTGACCCAGGAATTCGTACAAACTCAAGCGCTTCCCTGTTGCCAAGATTAAACTAAGATGACAGGCACGAATTCATATGATCGATATTTATTTTATAAATGCGAAAGGTATCTCTGTCAGTTTTTTACGTTTTCACTCCAAACCGCTGAACAGATTTCGATGATTTTGTAAGGATACTGCATTCTCACGGAGGACTCATGTCCTCCGTGAGGTTATCCTCTTGTCTCAAAAGTCCTCAAAAATGTGAATTAAACTAGGGATAACAGCTAGTACAAATAAGTACAAAATTTACATACATATTGTCACGCGCCCGTGTCCCATGGGGGTAGGCAGAGACTATAGATTTCCACTTGTTACGATCCTGGAACAATACTTTCGCTTCATCTACATTCATTAATCTCTTCATGCATGTAGATGAAGCGGTCGGTTCAGGGTGCTCGGAACCTGGCTTTTTTAAGAACATCCACAATTTGGTTGCCGTACGTTCGGTTGCCGAGGTCATCCCCTTCCAACTCGTCCATCCGATCCAATAAAGGAGTATTCGTCGTTCAACATACGTACTAGATTCTGTTTTTATAAAAATGTAACTCATAAAAACCAAAATTTTATAATTAGATTAGATATTGTAAATTGTAGAGCGTGAGTTCCAACGCCTGCATAACCGTGTGTACACCTGTAAGAAAAGTCAAAGAAGATGAAGGTTTCAACTGCCACAACGAACACGTGTGGGCGCTCGAAAACCCGCACGCTATGAAACCGAGTCATTTCCAACATCGTTATTGGTCCTGTAGCGACATCTAGCGCGCTATATGGAACTACGTCGTGCAAATCGTGAATCTTACAAGTGGAGTTTAACGCGCGACTCGCATATATACAACCGCCTGACATCAACCGTTGGGCCATAGCCCGCCAGGCAAAGACACCTGCCTAGTTGGAGGATCCTCCCTTTGGTTTGAGGGGCAATACATCTCGTCTCTCTACAGTGCATATTTTTGAATTCCACCATGAATGGTCCCAACTACCTGTATTTCTTCAGCGAAGAGTTAAGTGAAGAGTTGGATGATTTAGGCCTCAATTTCCATCGGTTAATGTGGTTTCAACAAGACGGCGCGCTACCACATTTCTCGCGTGCGGTGGGCGAGTATTTAGATACTCACTTCCCAAGGTAATGGATTGGTCGTGGGGGACCAGTTTCGTAGCCAGCACAATAACCCGATCTTACGCCTCTGGATTTTAATTTCCAAAAGCACATCACATTTTAAAGAAGGCATTATCAGGGCTACATTTAATTCGCTCCCTTATCACACTGTTTCTCAATCTCTCAGCGTAACACCACACAAACTTCTCAAAGCTCGTATCTCTACAGCATTTATTCTGCTTTCATGTTTCTTCTCCCATACCCAACTTTCACTACCATACATTAGTGTCGGCACCAACAAAAAGTTACATGTGTAAAAATTAGATAAAGACTTAAACTAGCTTTTTTTGGGTAATGTGTTGCACTTGTGAAATTTTGCTCAGCCTATTCCTTTTGTGCTTTTGTGTTTCAGAATTTACTTTAAGGAATGACTAACTATCTCACCTCAAACCTTCAAGGTAATTCATCTTTCAGGGGCCTTATTTAATATAATTTATAACATAACTACACTAATTATTAACAGAAGTATCCTATTGCCAGTTGTAAATAAAATATAATTATAATCTTTCAGGATCAACTTTTAGCATTGTTTGCAATTATATTATGAAAATTCAAAAAAACTTTATTTGATAGTGCTTTTAAGTTAAAAAACTAAACTGCTTAGTCTCTTCCGAATAGGAAATGTCAATGAATTATATATTTGTCTAATTGTGATGTAGCATATGTTTATTTATAATACCTACCTAACTACTTTTCTATAAGATGTAATTAGTTATCGTCATCATTCATTTTTGTGTTACCATCATATTTTATTGAATATTTGTTAGAGATCAGGACCTATTATTAAAATAAGCGCCAATAACATTAACTAACAAACCTAGTATGAAATAGCAATAATGTTACATGATTACGTTCCAACTTACTTACTTACTTACTTATACTTGTTATTATTATGTTTGTTGTTAAAAATATATTTCAATAAAAGATCATAAAAATAAACTTGGTGTTTCAATATTGCAAACCGATCCCACAAATACAGTGTTAATATTGTGGTCATGTAGTGGAATCGGTCTTGACAGTTTTATGTGTGGTCGACGATAGACGATGATAAGATAAATTATACATATGTAGATAGTAGATTCACAAAGAAAACAACAATAATCCCTTTTGTATATACATTTATTGTTTTTTTTTTCAATTTTAAATTATTGTTTACCAGATATATACTTTCATATATAATAATCAATTGGCTATCGAATATATACAACTTACATTTAAACCTGAAGGTCCTTACGAACAACTACATTGAGTCTTATTATCTAGGTGGAATCATTTCGTTAATAACTAGTTGAAAACGTCTTAACGTGAAAAATGCAATTTTCACACAAACTAATCAAATCTGATATTCGTCGGACAAAATAAATCTGCAAATGATAGTTTTTACCCTGATTTTGAAGCAGAAGAAAACTAACCGCTTAGGTTAATTATAATACCTTTATGACAAATAATTATAACTCGACAACACTCATTTTAATCAGTACCTCATTCATGTTATAACTGTTTTCATCAACAGCTTTTTCTGTTGTTTTTTTTATCATGTTTTAATTAGGCTTTCATAAGGTTAGAAATCAATTCAGTTTTGAAACATGTCCTATTTATATAGAACCCGAAACTTGACACAAGACAAAACTCAAATGCTCTAAAAACATTTCCAAGCTAAGAATTTTTATATAAATATTCTATGCTTTATAAATTTGACTTCTCTAAAAATATAGTCGGAAAATAGATGTGCTCTATTTCTTATTAATCTTTGTCATAGGGGCACATCAAAGTAAGAAATAAGAAACTATATTTCAAGCCATTGCATATGCAATTTGACTATTCAATAAAAAACAACATAATTAAACTCTTGATTCTAATTTTTATGAGTATTGATGCTGCTATCAAAGTTGTCGAGTTATAAGAAGCTTTAATGTAAAAATCGATAAAAAAGGAAAACAATATTTGATCAATTAATTTCTTCCACTTTGTACTAACACTGACCGTTTGCAAGAAAAATGGATAAATAGGGGTTAAGTACTTGGGTTAAAAGGTGAACTTGTTATTATTTTTGGGTGACTTTGGTGGGCTTTCGAGGAACTTCTGTATTGAGTTTATGTAATATGTTAAGTAAATCTTGTGAGAATGTGGGGGAACTGAGCCTGCTTGATGTCACTACTTTTCCTAAAACCGCTTTCATCACTTAAATTAAATATCAAGTGTTGATACATTTTAAAAATTTCACTACTGAAGAAGTCTATCTGAATCTGAATATCTATGAACTGTCAATCTTGTGCTGTCTGTCAGACAGTACAGCTCTGTGTGAGAGGGGACACAAATTCAACTGTATAGTAATACAGCCAAAGACTTTAAAAATTGATTCAACAAACAGGCCATAATAGTCCAGAACATCGTTTTTCCACCTGTTTGACGTTGCGGCCCAGTAAGGCCCAATTTCATCAAGCCGGAATAGTCTTATTCGAGAATAAATTGGCAGTTAATCCATGAATAAACGATTTTTACTTTTCACCATAGCCTATTCTGGGATTGTAGCTTTTCGCGCTTATAAAAGTATATCACCGATTTTCAAAGATTTACGACGTCGATTTAAAAGTGTTGAAAAACAATGTTCTAAAATGGTTAAGTATGGTAAAGTGGTGGATGGTAAAGTATCTGTAAGGAAACTTAAATTATTTATTTTGAATAAAACTTTTACTGGAAATATTTTTGGCAATATTTTTTAAATAAAAATCTACTCTCCTTTAAAAGACGGGAGATATTCCTAGATAAAAATGACGGTAAATATACCAAAAATATTATTGCCATTGCCAAAAACATAGACAAATATCCAGGTTTTACAACTACCCCAATATTTGACGCCCATTTTGCACAACACTGAAAGCGATTGTTGTGTCTGTATTCAAAATCTAGTAACATTTATCTAAATAGATCCATAGAGTAGTAAATAAATGGAGTATATACTAATGTGTGGATGAAAGCGTGTCGCTATCGTATGGAGATATTGTGCAAGTCACGTCGTTCGTATACTTATTGTCAGTTAGTATGCATTGCATGCACCCTCACCATGCCGCACTGACGATTGATCTTCAAAGTAAGGATGTCCCAGTGTTCCCAGGCCGATGTGACTTTGAATCTACGAAAAAATATATGTTGTAGCTCTCCATTTATTTACTAGTCCTAATATTAGTCGTAATTTCGGTCAAGTAGTGAGTATTTTAAACAAATTGCTTGCAAACGGCCTGACATCCCTACCCTATGTTCGACAGTCAGACTTACATGACGCCATCCCGCCGCGCGCCATCTGCAAATAAACAACACCCAAATATCTCGTACAATAAACGGACCTTCAATTTAATATCACTTTAAATTCTCTAAACATATTTTTTTACTTTTTCCTTTAAGCACATAATGTCTAATGATATTTGATAACTTACGCAGTCACGATGCGTTGTCCCCGTATCACATCTAAGGAGAATACAAAATTATGTGAGAATTATATACACATAACTATAAGACTATAAGTAAACTTGCCTTTATCATACATGATAGATGAGGCTTTTGCAACCAATGCAGATGACACTTGACTTAGTTGGAAGTTTCAGTGCAGTTACTATACTTTTTTACAGCATGGTAGCTATGAGGAGTTTCTATGTCTATGTCCAACAATGTGGTGAAAACCTCTTAGATATCTATGTCCTACAGTTAAAATACTCAACAGTATGTATGATAGTTTAGAACTTACGTCACTACTTAAGTCGCGATAGCCCAAACTTATGTTGCCCAAAGAGTTCGGTGTTGGGTCCCTATTTTCATACTCTACATTATATCAATGTTCATGTTTATGGAATCTCTACTGTAATGTTAAAAAAAACTTGTTAATTCCAGTGCAAATTCTAATTCGAGTTGCTTACTACTCTGTGATTTATTTATATTACAAATACTCACCATTACGAAACCATCAGTCCACATCAGCAACAGAGCAACACCAAAACGTCACAAGTAATTGCACCAAATAAATTGCAACATGTTCAAAACTAAACTATCACGAGTTCTTAAACACTATAATCACATTAGTCAGTTCATCACTTATTCATAGTACACTGTCTGTATAATTACACTCGTTTGGTTCTGGTGATTTTGACGTTGTTGGTTCCGTATATGAACCTGGTACGCCATTCCTCGTACTGCTACGTGCACGCTATAGTGTTTGACGTTGACGGCGTGTGTTCGGGCTTGTCTGTGGGAGGCTTGGGCCGGGAGGGCTCGGCCTCCGCCGGCGGGTGCGGGAGGGTTCCGTTCGCCATGTTTACCTCGTACATGTTGGATGAATTTGAGTCTTCGTTGTAGGATAGGACGCTTACTTCGTCAGTCTGTAAATATATAATTATGTTATAGTTACTAAGTGATAGTAGTTGGTGATAGCCTAGTGATTAGACTATGGTCTGCCACAGGTTTAGAGTTCGAATCAAAGGCATTGAATCTTCGAAAACTAGATCATATGGAAACCTGCCTAGGAGATTTTCTCAAAGGCATGTTAAACCTTCCACACTAGGCTAATAGCATAACCATTTTGAGTTGTGACTGAAGTTTAGCAAAAGACTAATGAAGGACTAAAGGTCGTAAGGGCGCACTACTTTAGACTTTTCGTCCTCCTTTTTTTTGTAAACTTAAATCTTTCTTGAGGTTTATATTGGCCTAATGTTAGGATGCTTAACACGCTATTGAGAAAATCTTTTAAGCATGAATTTCTTTAGAATGTTTTACTGAATCGTCTAAGTAAGTTTGGACATATTGAGTGTTTGATTGGAAGTACGGTTGCCATCCGTCCGGGTTTCCCCTGATTTGTCATAGTTTAGAGGCCGTCCGGGGAGCGTCCGGGCGGGATTTCATTTGAAGTCCGTGTTTAAAGGTTGTCAAGTCACCGGTCGCTGCTGGGTGATATAACAATGAAGAATTTCTTTAAACTGTTTTTAAAAAAAACACTGTCGGCATGTCCGGTTTCTAAGCGCCATAATCCGGGGTTTTCAGGTTTCTTGTCCTGGTTGCCTGATTTTATAGATGGCAGCCCTAATTGGAAGTAATGTCAGTGATATACATACACTGCTCTCGGAGAGTCTCTTGGTCTTCTTGAGCGGCGCGGGCATGGCGGGCGCCAGGTCGAGGGGCTTGCGCTTGGCGCCCGACGTGGTGCGCTCCCGCTTCAGCAGGGAGCCCGACAGGTACTGGTGCAGCTGCTTGCGACGCACGTGGCGCGCCTAAGGAACAAACAAACAAACCGATACACTATAGCATGTCCTCCAATAAAAACCAAACGACATCTATTAAAAATCAACTTGGAAAAACGCAAAATTTACATACATACATATTGTCACGCCTGTCTCCCATGGGGGTAGGCAGAGACTGTGGATTTCCACTAGCCACGAGTGCAAATTAAAAATTTGGAAGAAAAAAACCGATACACTAAACAACAACGCTATCCACTACTGACTATTATGAGTCGAATGTGTGGAAGAGAAATTCGGGTAGATTAGTATGTAACCGGAGGCGGAGGGACGCGACCTGAAGTCGAATAACACTCGTGTGTTTTAGTCGGTAGGTCACCCACTATGGATAGAGCCTTCCCCGGGCGACGGAGCCCATGGTCCATTAGGATTTCTACACAAAATAAGAAATCTTTCTCAAAGTGGGCGTTAACGGCCACTTGTGCCAACTTGTAGACACTGGAGCCTAAAGGGGGTGTTTGGAAGGTCGATGCAAAGCCGTTAACCGGAGCTAGTATAGACTATTTAGAACCATTTGAACCGAACTTATGTTAGAGGAAAATAAACATTTGTTTAAAAATAAAAGTAATAAAAAAGGGGTTGCATTAAAAAATAATTCATTTTCAATGTAGGCAGTTCGTTGCATATGAAATAGCAGTCAACGAAATAAGTTTGAGAACCTAGACTCTAGTCATGCGATTTGTGAAATTCGACACAATCATGACACGATTTACTCATAATCCTTTCTCTCTCAAAAATTATGCTGATCGCGAGAACTGAATACCTGGCAATACATTATTATATTAATAAAAGCTAAAGTTGCTTAAGTTCTATAGTGTTTTCTCCACCATTTATCTTTTGAATTATAATTACCTCTATAGTCATTCCTTCTCGCAACATATTAGTGTTCTCTGCTTGGTAGTTGACCGCCTTCGTAAAAGACAGGATGTCATAAGTCAGGTCCACATTCAGGTTAGTCTTCTCAAACACCAGCCCGATGAACCACATTGAACAGTAGTTGGCAATTATTTCTCCCTGAAATTAGTTTATATAGCTTTAGTAAAGAATTCCTGTATGTTGTGATTATACATGCTGGTTCTGTTGTCCTGTGGGTAGCTGGTTCGATTCCCTCCAGGGTCGTTATGATAAGTTTGCTTGAAAATAAAAGGCACATACGACGGTTGTCATTAGTAACTTTTACACATTTGAGATTTGAACACAGTTAATGGTTGCTTACGGGACTTGATTCCGAGAAAATCTTTCCAATACACGCCAAAAACAGGTACTGTACTGTAGGATTGCTTTTATCCAGGGTAGCTACGAAAGTGACGTCCAAAGCAATATTTATATTTTTATTGAGGAGGATCCGAATTACCGCAATTTTCAGTGGTTTAGGAGATAGAATGATTTTAACGGTAATTTTTCATTGTTTTCACTTGACATCGATTTTTTTTCTTTTCTTTTTCAACTGAATACTTGAGGATATTTTAAATAAAAGGTATCTAAATTTTTTGTCTTTGGACATGACTTCTCTGGCCATCCATATTCCTGTTGAATGCACTAAGTTAAAGCAGTGGGGTATTTATTTTAGTGAGAGACTGATCGTCTATTTATTCTAGTTACTGCTGAAACAACTGGGGGAAATTTTCCAGAAAAATGTTTTATCATGACTAGGTAAGCCCCAAAAGCAATAGTAATATTGAGAAGATTACCAAGCAAATAGTTTTAACTTCTGGACTCACATTTTCGTTTTTTTTAACTTCCGGCGCTGGATCCGTTGGCACTGTTGCTCCTAAAATCAACAGTGTCACAATTAAACCCAAATGAAAGTTTTTCAAAAAGACATATTGTGCCTAGTAATTTAATCCATTTTTTTGTATTCATGTTTAGTTATCGTACTAGTCTTGACAGATCTTGTCCTAGTGCTTCGCCCCTAATATTAAATTATACTTACATTATAACTATGGCACTATTTATATATAATTCTAGTTCAGTCCCCTACAGTACTACATGTAATCAACATTTTAACGACTGCAAGAAAAGTAATATACGCTTCCACTACAAGGGCGGCTACTTATACATGACCTAAGGTGATTCGCACACTACACCGCATTACGCAGCGTAGCGCGGGAGTGCGTACTCTTACGTTGCTTGAAAGTACCTCTCTTTGCATTGCACACACGCGTAGTGCAACACACAGAAAACGTATTCTCACCCTGTGTTGTGGCTCCGTCGCCACGCATCCTACAGTGTACGGCGGGGCTGTGTGTGAATCGCCTAAGGGTGTTACAACACCAATCGATCAATCGTCGATCGATGGTAGAATGGAATTGTGAATATATTTCGAAAGAAACTGATGGAATATAGCCGGGGTCAATCGATCTACGTCGACCGATGCGATCGACCGGCAATCGATCGATTGGTTAGTCGACCGCTATCCGTCGATCAATTAAAGCTACCACACCAATCAATTAACGTCGACCGATGTCGATCGATGATATCGATCGGCAATCGATCGATTGGTGTGGTAACACCCTAAGACGGCCCATACTGCTAGTAGGATATTAGTATGCTCACTACAATAATAATTAATAGTCCTTGTTGGCGACGCGTGGCACCGCTACAGAGTAGTGGCGACGCGCGGAACTAACTATAGTTTTTATAAAGGTTTTATGTAAATAAAGACGAAGGTTTTAGTGTTTTATTAAAAATAAATAAAGCATTAGGGAGCGAGAGCCTGGCACACAGTCACAATATGTCAGATTTGTTCTAGAATTAATTTGAAAGGCCACTTGTTTCCGAACGATCCAGAGCCTTTCAGTGCTTCACAACGCTCCTCAGAGAACGGCCGGTCACGGCTCGCGCTCTCTCGTCGGTTTTGGCTCGCAACCTGTGTTCCTTATTTCGTTTCCCTTATCCTGGCACGTACAGTCCTAGTAAGGCTACAGCAGTGGACTACAATAGATTTAATTTAGTTAACAAATGTACCTGGCGGCAACGCGAGCGGCTGTCCGTTGTTAGTGTTGAGGGGCACTGAGTTGTAGCATTCCGGGTTCACGTGAGCTATCGTTATGTGAGAGTTGCGCTCCAGTGTTGCTGTAACAAATAAAATTCAATTTACAAATTTATGCCGATAAAGCATTGTACCGTACATTCCACTGCATAGTACACACATCTATATGTGTGTACATTCCACTGCACAGTACACACATCTATATGTGTGTAGTGTATTATATATTTGATGTTAACTCTATAGTTAACATCAAATATAATATAAAAAATAAAAAATATCCGAATAAAAATAAAAAAACTGTACATGTATATCTAAAACGCTAAAAAAAACAGACTTAATCGCATACAGCTTTCCACCCACGGCTTCGCCCGCGTGGTTTCTCGGTATGTATTACACATATAAACCTTCCTCGAGAACCACGCTATCCATTTGTGAAAACAGCATGAAAATCGGTGCAGTAGTTTTTGAGATTATCGCGAACAGGCAGACAGACAGACGCGGCAGAGGACTTTGTTTAATAATATGTAGTGGTAGTGAAAGTGAAGTCTGTGCACGTATAAATATAATAGTAGACAATAATAGAGTTCGATAGTTCAAAATGATTTTCATCAGAATAACTACTTTATAACGGCCATGTAAGCGGTGGGCAGATGATATTACTGAAATTGCTGGGAAAAACTGGTTATCAGCCGCCCACGATAGGGAGAAATGGCTTAAGATGGAGGAGGCTTTTACCCAAAAGGGATCCATATCTTATAACTAACACAAACTAACTCCTAAGATGTAAGTAAATGTAAGTAAATTTACTAACACTACTAACACTACATTTGAATTGTAAGATATGGAGAAAGAAATAAAGCTTATTTATTTATTATTATTATATAACTACTTTATATTTTATAATGATCGATTCGCGGTGTAAAGATCTTTTGATGTCGCCTACGAATAAAAGGTTGTCGCCCGAAAAGTTGAATTTAACTACTACTCGATACTTCGAATAAATGAATAATATGCGTTTCACACTGTGTCGATGTCAGCATAAAAATGACGATTTATACAGCGTGTATTGTTTTTTTTTTTAAAAAAAAAAGCTTACTAGCAATGTGGGTCACACATTACAAGTAACAGTTAACAAGTATTCTTGTTAACCCCTCGTGCTAAGTTAAATACTTGTGTTACGAGTGGGTTCACGTCAGTAGTGCAATGTGTGGGGTTCGAACCGGCAACCATTTGATCACAAGTCCGACGCCCTAGCCATTAGGCTACCGCCGCTTCAAATTATTCCCCGAAGGATTAGGCAGAGATGTACTAATGTAAACCCACATTTCTTCGTTTTATTTAGGTTCCATGTAATAGGGGGCGAAACTTTATCGCAATAGGATAACATTTGGATAAGAATAACAGATGCCATGTAATGTGTTGATGTTGAAATATGCCTCGCCTCAATGAGATATATGTAGTTTAATTTTATTAGTTGTTCGAACAACAGAAGAAGAACAGAATAACACTTTCCTCGACTTGGGAATCAAACCCAGGCCAGGAAGCAAAAGACAGTTGGGCTTGCGATGTCTCTGAGGACTTCATTAATTGAATATGAATAAATTAAATAATGCTAAATTTCATCCCAATTGGATACTACCAAATGGTTGAAAGATTGTTAGAAACATTTTACAGACAATTGCTACGTTAAATTAAAGCTTGTATAAATTAGGATGCAGCCTATTTTGCTGGATATAAATAAAATAATTTTCAGGCATTCGATAAACAAAACGCCACCGCGTCGTAGTAAATAGAGTGACGTTATACTCCACACATACCCGTGCTATATACCAGCTCATTATGTGCGAGTCATTGACCTAATTATAATACCTCATTAAAACAATGTGGGTTAATTATGTAGTTTACGCGTTTTACAAATATTTTGACTCGATTTCTTCACTCATGTTTTAATAACCTTTACCTAGGCTTCTTTGACTCAATACATTTTTTTTATTTATTTAAATAAAGCTTACTAGCAATGTGGGTCACACATTACTATAGGCCGACCGTTTAACTCGCGTATCGCCTGCGCGGTAAGAAGGGAGCGGGGGCGGGTAACGCTACACACGGAGTCAATAATCCAAAGATTTATCTCGAGATAGATATTGTTGGTAAAGAATAAAATAATAAGTATCTTTTTTAAGTATTTATTTATCTCTCCCCGCTTCTTTCTTACCGCGCAGGCGATACGCGAGTTAATCGGTCGGCCTATAGTATTCTTGTTACCCTCTCGTGCTAAGCTAAATGCCTGTGTTACGAGTGGGTTCACGTCGGTAGTGCAATCGGTGGGTTTCGAACCCGCAACCACATGATCGCAAGTCCGACACCTAGCCATTGGGCTACCGCCGCTTTAAAAATGTGTAATTTAAGTCAACATAGAGGTTTTCTTTACTTTAGTTTTGACAATGTGACATCAGTGCAGTGCAGTGATAGCCTAGTGATATGACCAGTGGACTGCCAAGTGAAAGGTCTCGAGTTCGAATCCAAGGCACGCACCTCTGACTTTTCGAAGTCATGTGCGTATTAATAATTAATTATCACGCGCTTAAACGGTGAAGGAAAACATCGTGAGGAAACCTGCATGCCTGAGAGATTTTCTTGACGGCGTGTGAAGTCTGCCAACCCGCAGTAGGCTAGCGTGGTGGACTATAGCCTAATACCTCTCGCTCTGAGAGGAGACCCGTGCCCAGCAGTGGGACAATGTAATGGGTTGATGATGATGAATGTGACATCAGAAAATATTGATAAATTTGGCACTGATTTTCTAAACTAATATTATAAAGAGGAAAGATTTGATTGTTTGTTTCTTTGTTTGCAATAGGCTCTGAAAGTATTGAATCGATTTGAAAAATTCTTTCACCAATATAAAGCTACATTATTCCTGAGTGACATAGGCTATATATTGTCCTGTAAAATGACAAGAAACGTATAGTCCACGCGGGCAAAGCCGCGGCCGGAAACCTAGTGTTTAATATGTTTACTCGAAGGACGACGGCAGATGTGAATATAATAATAAGGTGACGTCAGCTCCCTTTCTTTATTGAGTAGAAAATCTTCAATGTTCCCACCATCGGTTCACAGTCGGTATAGTGACAAAAGTGATGATTGTTAATCCCATCGACCGACAGATAATATAATGTGGGATTGATTCGTATTACTAGATCAAATAGTGTTTGTATTTAAATCCCGTGCATTTTAGTTTACTTCTTTGGGAGGGTTGGGGGGGGGGAGAAGGGCACAGATAAGGCCCTTCTCACACTGATAATACCAGTAGCAAACATTCGTAGAACCGATGGCTACAAGGGCAAAAAGGTTTTCGAGCGGAAACCGCGCACCGGAGAGCGCAGCCAGCGAGTATTAACTGGCTTATGTGGATGTAAAGGTCTTTGTTTAGCAATGGACCTCCTTGCTCAAATGATAAAGATTTTCTATAACTCACTGATAAGATGTCTGATCTTGCTCTCGATGAGGCCGCACCACTGGAGCTGGTCGTCGGTGTTGGCGGACGATGCCAGCAGCACGATGAAGTGCTTGTAGCGCGAGAAGAAGTTGGGCGCCTCAAACAGACGCTCCCAGCCGCACTTGCCCAGCATTATTTCGTCCGTTATTGCTAGACCTGAGGATAACATACAAAATGTTGTAGTTCTAACACGAAAATTGAGTTTTTCTATGAAATTCTCAGAAGCAACTCGGAGGCTAGGCTAGCCCCCTATAACATGGGACCTAAAACATACCGGCGAAGTGAGGGTGTGCAAAAGTACACCTCCTCTTCGGGGAATACAGGCGTAATGGTATGTATGTCTAACACGAAAATGTGTATTTTTATGACATCAACCTAATATATGGAGTTAGAGGTGTTAGGTTTATAGTCCATGCTAGCATACTACGGATTGGCAGACTTTAAACCTCGTAGAGTAAAACTCTTCGACATGAAAATTTCCTCACGATGTTTTTTTAAATAATAAATGATAATATCAATACGCACAAGATTTCGAGATTACGATTTGATTATAAATTATTATAACTATAGGCATAATGACCGGATTTGCTGACTGCATCAGCTCGCCTGTCTCCCATAGGGGTAGGCAGACACCATAGAATTCTACTTGCTAAGATCCTGGAGCACTACTTTCACACATACACGCCTTTTGCCCATAGGGGTAGGCAGAAACTACAGAACGCCATTTGCTACGATTCTTGGACTTGGATTCTTCTTCGTTTGCTTTGTCCAGATTTAATTTAATTTCGCTTCATGTACATTCATTAACGTCCTCATGCATGATCGTCAGTTTACGGCCTTTTCTAGCAACGTCTACAATTTAGTTGCGTATGTTCGCCACCAAATCATTGCCGGGGAATAATAAACAGATTGTTAATGATGAATGATTCTCACCCAATCTAAACTCTTCCATGATGACAGTCCGGGTTGATGCGCACACGTTAAATGTGGAGTTCTGCTGCGGGTACGCTGGCGTTATGATCGGCATCAGGTGGAAACGGTCCGATATATTCACCTGCCATTAAACAAACATGACGTATGACACTTTGTAGCTGTAAAATTAAATGAGAATTCACTGACTGAAACAAATTTTTCTCTCTCGATTTCTTTAAAAAATCCTGTGACAGAAGAGACCATCACTGTTGGTTTCGGATTGAATTATATCTATTCGCCTACGGAAGCGAAGTTACTGGCAAAAACTAGTAATCATTATATGAAGATTAATGTGATATTTAAGACATTTATGACACTTTAGCAGTGTCATAAATATCTCAAATAGGAAAGGAACCATACTTTAAATATTACTTTTTTCGAATTAGCAAAATCGTCTTTCAAATGATCCCAGGAGTTATTGAATTGTACCCCATACTGATTATTATAGTAATACATGGGACCTAAACCTACAGACAACGCGAAATTCAGACAAGATGGTATGTTATGTTAATAAACTCGGTGTGACAAAACCAAATGTCATAAATTTTAATCCTATCCCTTGTGGCCTAACGACATCAATCAAAGAAATAAGGTTTAGTTCTTATGTTGATGACTTACTCTAGGATCCCAAACAGGAAAGCCAAGGTTGACAGAGTCAGGCTGCTTCAAGAGCACGGGCTGAGGCCACTTCCACTGGCTGAAGACGAGGAAGAATTTGTGCACCAGCGTGGCCGGCAGCGCGTTGGGGTACAGCTGGCACGTGCGGGCCACGAGCATGGCCCACGACACGCCACCCAGGTACCCCAGCGTGTTGGAGTAGATACCGTGACCTGCGGAATAAGTCAAGATTATGATGACGCTGAAACAATCACTGTGAGTCCATATTCATCCTGTTTGATGGAATACTACTGTAACCGATACCAACTGTTCTAGCAGTGCGCCATCTAGTTTAGATTATAAGTAACTAACGGGCTGTAGGCGTTCTCGAGGGGAGCGGGGAAATGGCCACAAGTCACAAGTTTAAGATTTTTCACATAATGTTTTGTTTAATATAAAACTATTAATCTAATTTGAACAATTAAAACCAGCTTTATAGATTGTGGTTTCAAATTTTAATTAGGATCACCCATGCCCTCTTCAGCTACTGCTGAAGAAAACACTCAAAATAACCGATTATACACTTTATCATCAACAGCCACTACTGCACACCACACTTTAGTAATTTCGTCCAACGCAGCATTAATTCATTATTAAAGGAGTTTTAAATACTTTTGTATTACCTGTTTATTTGAAATAAGTACAGTGGGTTATAGCTGTTACCTGACCCACTTAGACGCCGCCGGCCCACCTAGGGTGGGTCAGGTAACAGCTATAACCCACTGTACACTTTAAAATGGGACTTATCTCTTACAGTGGACTTTCAAAGGCTGTTTTGGTAAGTGGTCTTCAATATTATGTACTCACGTTTGGCCCATAACTTGATGGCCCGTAGCGTGAGTCGGAAGTTGTTGATGTTTGGCACGAGGCGCAGGATCTCGTCGGTGACGCGGCATCCGTTCAGCGAGCGAACGCACTTCTGGTCCAGATTCTTTAGCAACATATCGTCGCGCAAGTCAAATGAGTCTGCCAACACGATTACAATTTAATTATTTTAATTACTGCTTTGTTAGTCTAGTGGTCTCAAGCGCGACTGCTGCCCAAGAGGTCCTGGGTTCAATTCCCAGGTTGAGCAGTGTTACTGGATTTTTTCTATGAAATTCCCAGTGGAAGCTCGGAGTCTGGATTTGTGCCCGGTTAATGACATCGCCCCATATTACATGGGTCCTAAACATACCAGCGAAATGTGGGTGTACATTAGTGCTAACCTAACCCTTCGGGGAATACAGGCGTGATGGTATGTTATTTTAATAACGACCGATATTAGACAGTTTTTATGCATTTATCTCTGGAACTACCAGTCGGATTTGAAAAATTCTTTTTGAATATGATAGCCACATTCAAGAGAAAGGATAAAGCTTATCACATAATAAGATATTACTATTTTATAAGATTAGCTACCACATTAGTGTAGTGGTCTGAAATGCGACTGCTACACTAAAGGTTTTGTGTTCGATTTCTAGGTTTAAGCAGTGACTCCTATGGCCATGACTGGCAAGGAAAGGCAACTGCCCAAGTGTGGGAATTAAATCAAAACAAAAAGAGTTATCATATTATGGCCACCTGATGGTGACGTTTTTTATACATACATTGAATATAATTTATATTTATGAAAATTAATTTAAAATTATTAAATGCCTAATTCCTATAACAAATAAATAAAATCTCAGTTTATGTTCGCCTACGACCTCAATACTATTATTACATTATTATTCTTGTGTGAGGACATCTAATTATACTTGCTTTCCGCAAGCTGGGAAGAAACGCGTGTTCACAAGCAAGTTCAGAGTCAAATAAATTCAAATCACCATCACGCCTGTATTCCCCTAAGGGTAAGGTAGAGTTGTCGTATATTGCTATTAATCGTGCACAAATCCAAACTTATGAGACACTTTCTATTTTTGTAAAACATCTTATTATTATTTGTTTCTCATCTTTGGATATTACGTCATGCCCCGGAAGAAGTCATCCAGTGCTTTGGCAGACATGCGGAAGGGGGACAGGTCCAACGAGCAGAGGCCCCTTGGAGAACTTTGATTTAATATGGGATGGGGGCTCACATTACTATTATTAGTCTAGCCTATTTCGTCCCACTGCTGGGCAAAGGCTATAAAAACATCATTTTATCATTCAGATTTCCTTCTCGTAACATAGTTATACTCTCTCAGATTGATAATGCCATTAAGTTGTTGAAAAAATGGACCTTACCAGGTATTTCTTTAAGCGCCAATCTGGCGAACAGCAAGTCAATTTCAATTCCGTCAAAGTTCATCTTGATGACCGGCACAAATGCGTCTTCAACTGCCCTCAGGTCTTTTACCTACACATAAATTACATTGTGGTTTCATTTTATTTAACAAATTAGAGAAAGGGAAACAAATTAAATGCAACATGATGTAGCTTGTATTGGAATTGCTCTTGGTTTAACTGCCTCTGGCTAAATAACTTGTTAAAAAAACTTGTTGCACAGTTCCAAATGTGGTTCTAATGGATAAGACTCCACATACTAGTTAAAACAACATTATTCATTAGGTTTCAATTTTGTTATGAAACAACATGCAAATAATCTATATTTATTGATGGTGAATCGGCTTTATCGGTCGCTAAAAGATGGAGTATACAAAATAGACAATTCGTATTCCATTAGGCTTGTACATAAATAAATTTCTACTTATATTAATATAAAGATTTGTTTCTTTTGTAATGAACTTTAATAATTCTTTCACGATAAGAAAGCTGCATTATCCCATATTATTATTATTTATATGCGGCTATAGTATCACTGCGAACGTAGTCGATCTATTTGTGATGCTATTCCAGAAAATCATAGGTTATTGATTATCCCGCGGGATAATTAGGATCCCATGCGAGCGAAACTACGGGCAAATTCATATTTAATATAATATGAGGGATTGCTTTAACTTTTTACAAGTGGTCATTGAGTCTCGGTTTAAAGAAACAAGTTTTTGCCGAAATGAAATGATATTTATTTCTGTAAATAGATCTTTTAAAGACACTTTTACAGGTCGATTTTTTTTTTTTCAACTAGATGGCGCCGACGTTTCCTATCTGACCTCTGAGAAGAAACGTCGAAAGAAACTCGGAGAATCATGGTCTCTTTTAAAGTCCCGATAGTAGTAATATTATTAGATGCGCGAGTTTAACAATGTAGGACAAAATCTGAGGCCTTTTGAAGAAAGAGCCATAGCAGCTTTGAGTTGATTTTTCCTAACTGGCAATAGTATCATCATCATCATCATCAATCCATTACATTGTCCCACTGCTGGGCACGGGTCTCCTCTCAGGGCGAGAGGAGACAATAGTATATGTCTGTTTATCTAATCAAAGTTCTACAGAGATGTTATGACAGCTATAAGAAACAGATCCCCGTCATCCTAGAACCCGTAGCTACAGAACAGACTGAAATCCTCGAGACACCGTATTCGCCGTGGGAAGCCTTTGGAGACCAGGAAAATCCTGCGCGGAGATGGGCTGGTTGGATCACAAGCCTGCAAATCATCACACAATAGCTCGGTATATACAAACTCAGTGTAAAAGACAAATTATACTTCCATACATTTCACATTTCACCTTTTAACACCTAAACTGCTGAACAATTTCGATACAATTTGACACAGAGATAGATTACAGCATGAGAACAGATTTAAGCAATTTTTGTTCAAAAAGTTCTTCTTCTTTTTTCCCTTGCTGACGGCATAACTTCAGAACAATTATCATTTTTTTTAAAGATTTTATTTTTTTGTAGAAGGTTCTTACGGAATGCAAAATTTAGAAAATAGCACAAAAACTTTGGAAAAAAGAAAACCCTATGTCAATTTTTTTTCTGTTCAGCTAAGAAAGGATAAAGAAAAATCTATGAATTAGATATAACCAATTTAGATGAACTTTTCAGGCAAACTTCAGATTAGCCCAGCATCTCATAGTGATCCTGTGAGTTGGGTATCAAACTTGTACAAAATAAACAGAAGTCGCAGATTTAACCACGACGCACAACTAGCAATATTAGAGTTACAATTACCAACATCTTATCTTTAGGAGGAAAGGATGAGGTAATTATTAACTAAATTTTCTTGTTTGAATAAAGTACGAAGTTAGAAGTTATACATGTGCCTATACACTCCAGTTCACCAACTCAATAAGAAGTTACACAATGTTCGGTAAGGTTTCGGAAAGAAAACAGGGTAGGCGCAGCACATTAAAAATAGCTCAACAATTGCGCTAGTACCACTTACCTAACTCAAAGTTTGTCATGAATTTATAAGGATTCAGTGTTTTGAAATATTTATATTTTTATAATATAACAATGTTTTTACTTCATAATTTGTTCTCGGATTTAGATTTCTGCATTTACACAAGCGATTCAGTCACTCAAGTTATGAACAATAGGGAAGGTTGATCAGTATGTTGGTTAGAATTACCCTTTCAATGTGGGCAGGTGACAAAATCAGTGGGCTGGGCTATTGTCGACCACGCTATCCTGCGGCAGGGTGGCAGATTCTACAAGCCGACGAGAAAATTTCTTGCGATGTTTTCCTTCACGGCTTAAGCTACTGATCCTAGTCGGATTGCATGCCTTACCAGTGTAGGTGTGATTTGTGTTGCATTTTTTATTATTACTGTAAATTACATTTTCATGAAAAGTAAGTATTTAAACTGCATTTTTTCATGGGATAACTCGGCAAACGAGCAAACGACCTACCTGATGGTAAGTAGTCGTTGCTGCCCATGGCCATCTTCAATACCAAAGGGGTTGCAGGTGTTGTCGAGCCTAGGAGAAAGGAAGGGGAAAAGAGAAGAAGGAAGAGGGCTGAGGGAGGAATTGGGCCTTCGGCGCTCTACACTTTCCATAAGAAGGGCAACAGTATGCCTATTGCTACTTACGTCGATATTCTGTGGCAGGATAATACTTTCCAGGTCACGCCGACACATCCATACATGCCAGCGAGGCACTACTACAATAACTACACATGCATGAACCAAGTCAGACCATATCAAGATGAAATATTGTTACTAACCCTTGACTATGATTCCATAAAGGATGCGAAACATTGGGATAGATATACATATTTATTTTATAATATTATAAATATTAATATATTCACAAAGATATAAATTTTCTAATTAAAGAAAATTTTTTAGTGAAAGAAAAATTCGATCTCAGGCAGGGTTTGAACCAGTCTCTCTGGTTAAGTGCACCAGACGCTTTGCCAACTAAGCTACCGAGACCACTGCCTGTGATGTCGAATTTCTCTTCCAGATTTTACGTCTTCAGGCGACGTCAGCACCATTAATTGAAGACATTACTGTCTTTCAACCAACACGACTGCCTTTACAGGTAGTTCAATGTCGAACGTCTTTCACTAAGAAATTTTCTTTAATTAGAAAATTCATATCTTTGTGAACATTTCACAATATTTAATGCTAAAAACTAATAAAAAATAAGTATTAATATAATATTGTTAAAAAATGTAAATAGTAGTTCCTAAAACCTGTTTAGAATTTGAGATATTAAT
The DNA here is from genome assembly GCA_958496365.1 of Subacronicta megacephala. Taxonomy (NCBI): domain Eukaryota; kingdom Metazoa; phylum Arthropoda; class Insecta; order Lepidoptera; family Noctuidae; genus Subacronicta; species Subacronicta megacephala. The sequence goes on along the minus strand of OY292539.1, from coordinate 2,873,104 downwards.
TTTAACAAACCTGTGGCTGCAACTTCAACAGATCATAGAACGACGCGAAGTAGTCAATCCGGTCGATGTGACGCGGCGCCACGCACAACGCGTCGATATCAGCACCTCTGTGGTGCACCTACAACCAAAATAACAATTAAGATCCCTCTTCCAGGTGATAGAACTTTACTGCAATGGAACGCTAACACTCCCAATTCCAATACCTGCTACAACTACATAAGCAACATAACATTTGTCCACAGGCACATGATTACGTTCGTAACCATCCAGGAAATAGAAATCCTACTAACCATACCATCACGCCTGTATTCCCCAAAGGGTTAGGCAGAGGTGTACTAATGTACACCCACATTTCGCCGGTATATTTAGGTCCCATGTAATAGGGGGCGAGCCTATTGCCATAAACCGGGCACAAATCCAGACTCCGAGCTGCTACTGGGAATTTCATAGAAAAACCCAATAACACTTTGCTCGACCTGGGAATTGAACCCAGGACCTCTAGCGTAGCAGTCGCGCTTGGGACCACAACTTTTTTTCTTACATTACATTTGGAGAAATTTGACAGTTTGTATAACCTCATGTGCTGGCGAGTGTACAAGGGCTCTAAATACTCACCCCAAGTCGATAAGATCCAAATGTATAGATATTTCCACCCACAGTTTCAGCAACGCTGGGCGGCATGTTCTTCCTCATCGACTCCTCACGGATCCACTGCCTCACGAGCAGGTGAAGGGAACCTAGCACTTCCATGCGATGGTTCATCTCTTGCTCCGTCTCAAAGACACCATAGGGAGCAAGGGATTCCTTGAGCTCAGTGGTTTTCTCTATGTCAATGGGCTTTGGTCCTGTGAAGAAATTAATTATGATGAATTTTATTATAATTTTGGTATGAACAGTCTCGTCACATCGCCCATGTAAGTGAATTAAATTATTTTTAAGAAATAAAGTTCTTTAACCTTTTGAATGAGGGAATTTATAAATTTATTGAAAAGGAAATTAAGGAGATTCTGGCTGTGATTTCATTCAAGTCATGGAAATCTTATTGCTTTCATCAGACTATTGTGAATTTATTAGCGTCGGAAGTCATTTCCTGTTATTTTGTTGGATGTTTTGTTTTCAACACCAAGTTCCAAAACTGTTTTGGGCATAACATAGTTTTTATAATTTTTTGAAGGCGACTTTGTTATCTTTTTTTAAATAATTTATTTCTACTTTTTTATTGGTAAGTAAGTCAGTAGTTAAAAGTTAGTACGCCACAAAGCCTAGTGGGTTTACTTATGTTGACAATAGAGTTTACTTATGTTCTTCAAATGGTAGGTACAGTCGCCAGCAGGTCAAGGTATACAAAACTGTCAAATTCCTCCAAATGATTTTAAACCTTAAATCGTTGAAGGTAAAGTTCATCATCAACTGAGAAAATTTGACATTTTGTGGTAATTTGATGTGCTGGCCACCGTACATGTTATTAATTTGCTTTTCTAAATTTTGAGTTACCAGATCTTTACGAAATTTTAATGGGACTATCTTATCATCCCTTTCAAACGAAGAACACTGAAAAAACTGTATATTTTCTGTCAAATATAAAACCTCTTTTATGAGATACTTAAAAATCTAGTAACCAAGTTTGAGATAGATCAGATACATACCTGCCATAGATATAGCAGAAGTCATTCCCAAAGTCTTCAAGTTCTGCTGATTCTGGTGCTCATTAGCCTTCCCAGCGTTCTGCTGGTGCGGTGCATTGCTGTGCGAGTACTGCGACGCCGGCCACATCTTAGACATGCTACGTTAACTTCTTAACAAAATATAACCGTTTACGGTAACTACTAGCTTATACTAGGTGGGGGATCATTTATATGAAATGCTCTCCTTTGGACAACTGTTGGGTTTCTTATAATTCCGTGAAAAGGGTGAAATAATCTGAAACAAAATGTTTATAATTGAATTCATGATAACTGATATTTTTTTCTGTAATTAGATCTCTTTAATAGTCAATGTTTTAAAATAAATGGCGCCGGCATTTACTAACTGACGACCTCTAAGAAGAAACACTAAAACAAACTCAGAGAATTATGGTCTCAAGTACCGACATGGTTGGAACAATATATGAGTGAAAGTATGTGGCAATGTCCGAGATAAACTTTTGAAGAAAAAGCCAGCGGCTTTAAGTACATGGCTTACCTTAATATTTTTATTATTTAACATTATTATTTTGGTATGGTAATACATTATAATTATGCACCTCATAAGGCACCCCCTAATATATCAATAGCATAAGGAACAGCAGACTTATGCGTAGCTATAATCAACACCAGCTATGTATTATGGTGTTGCCTTGTTGAATGACATCAATGTCTTACACAAAAATATAAAATGTCTATCTGTCTCATTAATTTAGGGGTTATAGCTCAGACTTTGAATATGTAGCCCATGATTGTAGCATATGTAGCAAACTGTGGGTGCACATTAAGTACGCCTCTGGCTAGCCCTTCAGGTAATACAGGCATGATGGTATGTTATGTATAAAACAACTAATATGCCTCTTAGAACTATAATCTGTTTGTCTTGTTTTGACATGTAATATTTTGTGATAGGGAAAAGAAGAAGAAAAAACACATTAATAACATAAACATATTTATATTTTACCATGTTAGAATTGCTGCTACTTTTGATGTATAAAATAGTTACCCTCCTTTGTGTCACCCAGTTGGTTAAAAAATGGAACAGAACTTGTATAAAATAAACTGTAGAGTTATAACAGGAATTTAAGTATGTATTGAAATGTGGCCTACAAGGGATTAAGTCACAGTTGACTGATTTAGCACATGCTCAAGTACTTGTATAACCATGTTAATTCATCCTAGATTCATTAGATTTTAAGTTGTAGACTAACAAAACTACCCATTCTAATCAATTGCAAATACAATAAAAAAATCATTCATTATTCTTATCATGCTACTTGAATTGTTGAAGACTTAAAGTCATCTAAAAAACTCAGTGTTAGCTGTCGCACAGTACAACTAAGACTTGTATATAACCAAGTTACTCAGGTTGAAATAGAACTTAAAGATCAGCTAAAGTATGTCAATAAAAAATTATGTATAATTTATAAGAAAAAGGACTTCATTTATGGAATCATTATTAATCAGTCCTACCAGTTTGAATTGACCATTTTTGTTAGATAAAGCTTATAAACAAGCATGGTGACTTACCAAGTAACTTCTTATTTACAATAAATTTTATTCTTGATAAGATAAACATGAATGTTTTGGAACAAACCCATCCTTATAACAATAATGATTCACAACAAATTGTAAACATGATAAGTCCATCTAGTACTTGCTAAATGAAGGATAAACGGTAATATTATGTATTCCGCTATTTAGAATGAGACACAATTGCACACAAGACACTCCAAGGAAGTAAATATTTTTGTAAATAAAGCAAAAAATTCAACATCTAATGGTAAACGTAATTGAAAAATAACAAATAGACCGATTTCGAAGAAGCCGTCGTGATGCGTAAGCGAAAATCGAACTTTTAGAAAGCACCTCTATTTGTAGACGTAAATCTGGGTTCGTTCACCTACTTTAAATTGCCATTTTTAATTAGCGAAAACGCCAGCACATAACATTGCTTAGCTAGTATTAAGCTTGACGAGAACAGACAAGAGTTAATACATGGAAAAAACATGAAGAACATTACTTTGCTACCAACAGATTCGTGGAAGTATTCTTTTGTTGTCTGTATCTGTTCTTACTAAGGTCACAACTTATGTAAATATGACCCTCACTTATATCTCAACCTTGAATTCCAATGTGAAAACGCATTGTAAAACAGTACAGTAATATAATACCAATACCTATCATCAAAAACATAAAGAAAAAGAATACGCATTTAGAAAAGCTCACGTTGCCCTGAGCAGATTTGTTATTACGTTATCGAGCAGCTATTGGATGGATAGAACGGTTAACACTCACCAATTTATTGCATCATCCGTCCCAATCTGCAATATTTTACACATGAAATTACTTGAAATCATAATAATAGAAAGAAACAAACATTTAATTTCCAAACAAGCACCCAACAGTCGCCAACAACAAGGCAGCCATTTTTGTAAAGATGGCGTATCTGAGTCTTGCCAGTTGGAGAATAATGATAGTACCATTAATTTGAGTTACCACAGTAAAAAAATCCGAAGAGGTTTTAAAGAATTGAGTTAACGCTACGGCTAAAGTATCAGCCTTGACGCGAAATTCATTTTTTTCTTGGTGTTCGCAAATATTTATTCGGCTTTATACATTCTAAGAACATACATATATAAATATAGAGCATGTATGCTGCCACACGTGAAAACTCGGACTGTCGGACAGTGAAATTCTGTGTAGTGCTTAAACGGCCACAAAATTATTGGGTTATTCTATGAAATCCTCAGGAACAGCTCTCCGCATTTACTCTCCTTTCCACATCTGCATCAATCTTACTATCCCTGGTAAACACACTTCCTAAATAAACAAACTCACTCACTTGCTCAACACTGTTACCCTCTATCTTTACATCGCACACACATACATCTTCTTTTCTTTCAAAAACCATAACTTTCGTCTTACTAACATTTATTTTCATGACCTTCACTTTGTATGCTTCATTCATTACTGTTACCATATCTTGCAACTCTTCTGCTGACGATGCAAGTAGAACCTGATCATCAGCATAGAGAAGGCATTTGACCGGCATCTCATTCATTCTCAATCCAGAATTATTCTCTTTCAAATCTGTCAAACAACTGTCCATGTATAGATTGAACAACCACGGCGAAGCGACACAGCCCTGTCTTACACCTCTGGAGATGCTAAACCAGCTCGTGTACGCCCCGTTTAACCTAACACCAAGCACCAAGCCTCTGTCCACTCCATACATAGCCAGTGTTGACCAAATTCATTCCCCCACACACTATCATAAGCCTTCTCCAAGTCAATGAAAGCGCAAAAGACTTTCTTGTGCTTTGCCAGGTGTTTTTCGGCTACACACCTTAGGGAGAAGATCTGATCCATACATCCCATTCCCACTCTAAATCCTGCCTGAACATCCCATATTTTCTCATCTGTTATTCTAATCACCCTATTAATCAATATTTTGCATAAAGTTTGCCGACAACACTCAAAAGACTAATACCGCGGTAGTTTTTACACTCCTGCTGTGACCCTTTCCCTTTATATAGTGGGACGATAACGGCCTTGCACCAGTCTCCTGGCACTTGTCCATACCTCCAACATATATTGAAGAGCTGGTACAGCAGGCTTGCTACCACCCCGTTTCCGCTCCTGAGCATTTCAACAGACATTCTATCACACCCTGCCGCTTTACCAACTTTCATACCTTTCAGCGCTTTTATAATCTCATCCATATCAATCTCATTCTCGACATCTACATCTGAATCTGAGTCTGGCAAACTTACTTCCGCCCAATCACTCACTCTGTGTGCATAGTGCACACAGAGTGAGTGATTGGGCGGAAGTAAGTTGACTACTAAATAAGCTTTCAAAATATTCCTTCCAACGTTCCAAGACCTTACATTCTTCAGTCAATAAGCATCCATCTTCTTCTCTAATGACATTCATAGTCGATGCCCCTGTAACTCCACGAGCCAATCTTACCTGCTTTCAGAACAGTTTAACATTGGCCCTGAAGTTGTTGGTAAATCTCCTACTATCTTGTTCCTCTTTATCATTCCTCTTCTTTTTTACAATCTCTTTTACTTTCACTTTCATTTCAGTGTAACTTTTCTGGACTTTTTCCAAACCATCTTTCATGTTGCTTGCCGGATTTATTCTTGCTTTGGCTTTGTAAGCTGATAAATTCAGCCAAGCTTCTTTCTTCTTTCGCACCTCTTCTTTAACTTAATCATCCATCCAACAGTCTTTCTCTTGCCATTCTTTCTGTGGGCCACCCCACATACCTTTGTGGCCGCCTGTACCATACTAGATAATCATTGTAAAGCAAAAGTATAAATAAATTAAACACTCCGGTTTGCCTAACCCTTCGAGAAATACAGGTGAGATACGAGTTATTACTCGTATCTCACCTGTATTTCAATGTGTTGAAAATTCATCCTATATAAATTATTTCGGATGAAATATTCATAGTTAAAAAAAAATACTCAAGAAAATAATAATTTACGCACTAACAAAACGTCTACGGGTGCGTTCAAAGTTTCAAATATTCGTTAGTTTTGCGCATGCTCCATTGGCAGTTTTTTCAGTGACGTATCACAAAACTCTGTTGAACTCGTTCACATATCACTATCTCTTTTCATGTGCTGCCAAAAGAAAGGGATTGATAGAGAGCCGGTTGATGTTTTCGTGTCAGCCTTGTGCCCATTTACGAGGAGTAGGTAAAATCCGCCATCTTGAGAGTGAATTCAAGAATGTGAGGACTTTTAGCGGAGTTAAGTGAATTTCTTTAGTAATTTTATTATTAAATGGATTTATATTTATCCACCACGCGATTTCGTAACCTTTGTATGAACCGGTGGTATTAACGGAAATACTTTGCGCGTCAACATAGAGCCTAAACGCCGAATTCCTTGATAGTGTTTATGTGACAGGAGAAGACACCGTAAGCTTTCTAATAGTTTTTTGCGTGTCTATTTCCGTTTTCCATCTCGACGATCGTTAACATATACGTGAAAGTGAATTAGGTATTGCGTATCATTACACAGTTTCGTTATAGGGCTTCGCGATGTTTTTTTCTGGTCGAAAATGCGGTTAGATGGGCGTTGTTGGTCCGCGATCGGTGGAGTTAAGTCGGGGGCTGTGTCGGCGTCCTGGTGAAGGCCTGGTCCGGTCGGGCAGGCTGAGCGCGCGGCCGCTGCGGAGGATGCAAACCGCGAGGGTGGGCTAGCAAGGTGTTAAAGTGTTTGAACTAGTGTTATTGTGAAAATGTCGACGACTATGCGGCCTACTCTTCAGACTGTCCCGGAGTCGTTACCGGCGGACCACGTGACGTCGCCAGCGCCGGCCCCTGCGGCGACCACCACCACCGCCACTGCGCCTTCGCAGCCGAGGCATCCCAGGCCTATGTTCAAGGTAAGTGTCTACATATGTTTTGGTTCCCCAGTCATTATGCGTTACTACGTCTGATAAACAAAATCTGATAACAAAAACATCAAGTGCCTTACATAACTAGTTTTATCACACTGAGAAAACTCATTTGTATACTTATTGTTTGGGTAACACATACTATAACTGGTTCTCTTGTTTTTTAATTACATACACACAAGTATTGCAATATTCTTATCAGAGGTTTAATATTTGAACTAGAGATAAGGTTGGATTAATTTATGGTATTAGGTACACCAGATAATCTGTAGATTGTGTGTGAATATATATTAATTAATTGTGTAAACTCTTGGCAATGGTAGCCTAGATAGTATAGAAAGTGTGACCAGCGTAGCTTGCCATCTAAACTGAAATATTACATGAAAATGCTTTTTTTTTCATTTGATTAATTGTAATTTGTTTGTATGATACTGGTCATCCTCGGAATGCTATTTTCATATTCAATGTTCATAGGAAATAGGAATTTAAATTTTTATTAGGAAATTAATTGTTTTCGCAGTAACAATTGATGCCTATAGCTCTCTGCTAATTGACACAGTAATTAAACTGCTATGAATATAAATGAAACAAATATGAAACTAATATGTACAGAAAAACAAAAAAATATTTGTAGCTGGATTAGTCAGGTTAAATTGAAGACATTCAAATACATAATGAATTTATATCATCACAATTTATATATTTTTTTAATTGTGCCAGTTTTTTGTTAATCTAATTTGTCATAGCAAGGTATCTGCAAGAATTCCGTTCTTCCTCTTTGGATCTGATGAGATAACTTGGAGATAGACTGTAGTAAACACAGATTACAAAATATACACAGATAAGCAACAATGCAGGGATTACTCATTCATATATATCTGTTTACAAAGTAATGTTATATAAAAACCAAGCCTTTTGTTTGATTACCAGCTAGACAATACATTGACTCACTGTATATTAACTTTAAACCAATAACTATTAATGGAGTTATGGTACAATTGTTAAGAGAGAAATTGGAAATGTGCAAATGAAAAAAATAAATGAAAAATGGATATGTGAAATTCATTCAAAAGTGAAGTTTGGAAACCTAGCATTGTGATATAAGGCACTGGCAACCAATAGCACTAATTAAAGGACTTTAAAATTACATTTGCAACTATCAAAAGTTTCTGGTCCTTTATATCAACTATACAGTTGACTGTCAAAGTTTAAAAATTCTGAGAAATGTATGACTGATTGACCAATATAATGTTATTTATAAAGACAATGTTATCATGCACCTTTATCAGTGTTATTATTGGGATTGTAATGAGAAAAACGGGCCAAACAAAGTAATTAGGTATTTACCTTATTTTAAGAAAACAAAACTTGCTTTTTCATTCATGAAATGATAAAGAATTTAACTCTTGCATCATTTTGGTTTGTTTTTATATACATAATAGAGATCAATCAGAGCAATATGTGTAATTTATTTTGTCAAGAGATGAACAAGCATTAAAACCTTTTTGATCCTAAAATTATGAACAGGATGCTTCTAAAAATAAAAAATGAAAATAGTTTTCATCTACACTAATGTATGTTATAAAAAGTTGTAAGTAGAAGGTAATCAGATTAAAAAAAAACTCACTGATGAAAGCTTCATTATTTCAAGATATAATTATGCTATATTTTGTTGTGAAAATAATCATATGGACAAAGTTATAGACGAAAGTTAGTTAATAATACAAAAGTGGTAACAGCACAATATTGCTGCAAATTTTTTGCACACAACAATTATATGTTGTTAAAACACATGTTTCAATGTAAAGAGACTATGTCACCATTTATGTACAATAATATTTAATTTACGTAAACTAGATAAAACATTCACTGAGTCATATTTATAAACAGACATGAATTATTTTTGGTTAATACATTGTAGTAGTGCCATTAGTGTTTTTGTTTCAAGAAATAGGAGTTTCCATAACTATTTTTGGCTAGTGTCCCTTACATGTAGGTTCTGTACTTACTGATAGATGATAGATCTTAACAACATAACATACCATCAAACCTGTATTCCCCAAAGGGTTAGGCAGAGGTGTAGTAATGTACATACACGCTTCACTGGTATGTTTAGGTCTCCTCTAGTATGAGGCGAGCCTATTGCCATTAACCAGGACTCAAATCCAAACCTCTAGCTGATACTAAGAATTTCATATAAAAACCCAATAACACTTTGCTTGACCAGGTCAATATTTTATATATTACTTTATTGTACACAGGTAGTGTTTTTATACAGGTCAGTTTCAAACAATGCTTTGTTGAAATCTGCAATTAATTTGTACCCGATATCTTGTGACAGATATTTTGTAAACCACTTAGCTACGCACAAACTGTGGGTGCATATTAGAACACCTCTACCTAACCCTTCACGAAATACAGGTGTGATGGTACCTATGTTATGTTGAAACAGATATTTGTAGGATTTAAAGCCCATTTACCAGTGTGAAATGGGCACATTTAATGTAAGTACAAACCCACCTATGTAAATCACACAACAGGTTAACCCTTTAAACCCTTCCTCATAAATAATTTAATGTAAATAACCTACCTATATGAACATTTTGGTATTTGGTTAAAACCTAAAAGCTACATGAATGACCCAGAATTTATAATCTAAGCATGATTCAAACAAAACAGGTATCTTTTATAGCTGTACATGTATACAAATAAATTATATTGAAGTGTTTGTAAGTATCAGATTTTTATTAAATCTATTATAACAAAACATGTCTGTCTGTTTGTGCTGGCTTATCTCCAAAACGGCTCGACCAATTACCTAACGTAGGCTATTCAACATCATGCTATGATCTATAGGGGCAGAGCAAAAATAAAAAAAGAATGATACAGAGCAGAAAAGGCAAGTATAAGCATTGGGTACAGGTTTTGTTTATAATAATTATAATAAAAACTATTGAAGGCACATGTAAAAGTAATTTTTGATCAAATTAAAGATAGGTATGAGTTTATCTTTGATAATGTGTTATAATTATTAGGATAACATTGTTTTACCAGTTTTAGTATGTTGCTTAGAACAATACAGTTGTCTCTATTTTATTATTCTAGAACATTATCATAGGTTTAATTATTTAACATACATATTTCACTTAAATTTAGTTAGAAAAGAATGTGTAGGCACTTGATTATTTAAAAAATATTTATGTAAAAACATGCCGAACAGCATACACCCAACCTACCCGTGACGTCATCTATCACGTGTACGACTAATTATTTTAATAGCATATCAGAATTTAGTTTTAAAAGCTAACAATGACTGGGGAATTATCTATAATGTTTTGCTCCATGTAGCTTTCAGCCTGTTTCGTCTACATAAAGTGTTTATTTCATCAAAAATATTGTTTTGTAAACGCTATGTTGTTGAAAAATGTCTTGTAAAGCTTAAAATGTTGTGTTTTAGCATTAATTATAAGCAGCAAGAGATGTATAATATCTTATTGCGTAAAAGGATAATTAATTGCGATAAACTACCTATTTCGTAATAATTCTCTATTATGTCGGTTGATAATATATATTTATGAATTGGGTAGGTAGTTAATATACAGCTGAAAATGGAAATCACCAAAGTTCTGACTTTATTACCTACAATAAGTTTTTCAGAAAACTTGCAAACCTCGTAAAGAAGCAGTTTGATAGCGCAAACTCCTAGATTTATAAAAAAAGGCGTTCGATATAACCAAAATCTTTGACATTTAGATTTATCGTCGAAAAACTTATAAACGAGCTTTGAATTCAGAATAGAATAATTTTAGGTATTACGAGCTAAGCTACTACACACAAAGATTTTTTTGTGGGTACTGAGTTAAACTCAAGTGCGAGCTAATGAGGCTAACAGTTCCAACATTTTGAAAAAGTCGAATCTTTACTAATAGTTATATAACTGGTATAAAACCGATTACGAGTTTATCGATTACAGACAATCGATAAACTCGTAATCGATTTTATAAATTCCTTTACCATTACATATTCTCGACTAACCCACGGTATCGCCGGGATCCTATGCGGGTAATTCCTAACGGTTTAATAAATCGAATATGTACCTTGTTTACATTGTAACCTATATGATAATATGTCATCTCAAATATATCAATATTCTATGGTAAGGTAAGGGCGATTTATTATTGGAGTTGTTTACGCGACGCCGGGTGCCGGCTCATGCATAAAGTATTGGGCCCATACTAGGGCCGCTCGCCCTCCCATCTGCCCCAGATTTGACGTTATATTATACCTAGATTATCTTCTAGTTATGAAGAGCTTTGCGTAAAAATAAGCGTCATTGAATAATTTCACGGTTCGGTGAAGCATTCATTTACCGTTGACAGGTTTTCGTATGAAAAGCTTACAAGATTTAAATAATTCTATGTTGTTGGCAATCATGGATGAAAGGGCGGCGACCCAAAATTAGTGCTTGGTATTAGTAGGTACAATAATCACATCTGTATTAAACATTCAGTTTTGATACTAATTTGAAGTTGATAGGAATGGAATGACATCTGAAGTCTATCTTAGCCTTATTTTCAGTCTACCATTGTCTGAAAATATAGTCTCATTAAATAGTGTGATCTGTAGGATTCATGAAAACGTCAGCGATATTTTCGGAAGTGATTTTTTTGTGATACGAAAGTTTTTATTCCAGTTTTTCTTTACTTTCCCTATAACCTCTTAGGTACTCTTAATATCACCTGTTACACGCGATAAAGGTGAAAATAAACTTGTTTGTTTTTTCACTACGTCATCGACTAGTAATCAATGCAACGGTTGTTGTGTAAATCGATTGTATTTCACACGGAATCAAATTGTTATATTAAGATATTAGAATGTCGTATTGATATAGTTTTTAGCTGTACTATGAGCGGTTATAGTCGATCATTGATAGTTTACGCGAAGGGTTATTAAAATCAGTGAGATGTATATATTTGTGGTGAAATTAATAAAAATATATGCGATAAAATTGATTGCTTAAAGTATACAGCAATAGTCGGGTTCTGGTTTGAGCGGTTTCCGAAATTGTCACTTTCACAGTATTATGTAATCTGAGTGTTAAAACATGATTTTATTACCCACGATATTTTGGATTTGGAGTCTCATCTTATGAATAAAAATAACAAACAAACTTGATTTAAGAAAACAAAGATACATTCGTTTCGTTACTTTATTAGTCATGTAATGCCCACGCTTCGGCAACGTGTAATGTAACGTTGCATTACATGTTAGCATTGTTGATCGCATTACTTGTTGCACGTGGCCTTATCTAACCCCGCGTTTCAACTGTCGACAAAACATGTTGCAAACAGCTCTCTATCCCACTCACTCTTTGAGAGTTAGATAGAGTAAGATAGATGTTTGCAACATGTTTTGTTATCAGTGGAAACGGGAGGTTAGATTAGGCCACGTGCAAGAAGTAATGTGATCAACAATGCTAACATGTAATGCATATGGGTGTTCAGTTTTCTGTCAATAAGCACAGTTTCCACCACAACAAAATTGTGCTAAAACGATTTATTTATTTATTTATGCACACAACTAAAAAGTAAATAAGAAACATAGTACTATAAAGTTCAAAGGTGCAGCTTATTTTTCTAAAGAAATCTCTTCCAGCAGACCTGCAATGCTATATTTTATGAATTAAATTAAACATTTAAAAATCCCCCGACAATTGCATTATATCTTGACCGATTTTCATCAAAGATAGTTAAGAACACTCCCGACTAAACCACCCTTGAAAAATTTACCCTTCAAACAAAAAAAAACTAAATCAAAATCGATGCCACAGACAGGCACACACACAGACACGTCAAACTTACAACACCCTGTCGTTTTTGCGTCGGAGTTTAAATAATTAAATATATCTCCACGGCATCGGAGAGCATCTTTTAATTTTTATAGGAAAAAAACAGTTTCTTACGTAAATCTCTCAAACTGTTAACTGCATTTCCCAAGTCCGTTATGTGACATAAGATGCAGTGTCTAAATATAACCGCACCGGGATCGGCGTAGGCGCAACCGTGAACAACGAAAATATTTATATAATAATTCGGTGTAATAATTATTCTGTTTTACTTCTTTATGCGTAACGAATACGATTTGTTACTTATATAAAATAATTTTAAAAAGACAATAACTGTTTTGTAGAAACATTAGGCTTGAAACATGTGACCTAATTTTGTATATTTGTAAGGGATAGAAGCATTTTACTAGATTACTGGAAATTACCTGTGAGCATGTTACCTATAATTGGCTTCTCAATCTATTTACAACTATGAAATACGACTCAAATATTATTATAAATTATAATCAAAATCACACACTGATGGTCAAAGAGTCCAGTTTCATCTACAGCTTTTTATCGTAAAAGAAATGGGGTTAGCTTAGACCATTTCATTTTTTCTTATAAAATTGTGTCTCTTTAAGACATGGCAATAGTATTATAGTGATATTAGAATTTGTTTTTAGCTTTAACAGCTATATTAATAACCAGCCAGCCAGCGGTTGATAGAAGAAAAATCTTCGTATTCTTTTAAAAAATGCTTTTTTGAACTGAAAAAGTGTCAAATGAAGTATTTAAAAGTAAAATGGAAGTTTGTGGAAAATCTGCGTTCTTTGGACAAAGGAGGTATCAAACAATCTCCTCTTAATTGAGCTGCAACGAGAAAAGTTTTCAAAGGAATAAAATTTTACACAATTGCTGTGTAATCTGATAAAAGTGGAAGGAAACTAGATTTTGCAAAGCGTTCATTTTTAGATTTTTTGTAAATGAATACGAAGGGTGAATGTCAGTGTCAGTTGATACGATTGGAATCAATTCCGAGGATATACTGATTGATAAGGATAAGGATATCCTAAGGATAAACGGGACAATGGGACGGGATCGGATACATGATGAGGATGTTGATATACCAAGCTGGACTACCGGCTAAAATTAAGTGAGTATGTACGCAAAAATTATAAGGCACCATCTCTTTTTAGATTTCTCAAGGTCTAAAACCTGTCGCCTACTGCAAAATCGATATCTTAACATAAACATAGACGTCTCTTTCAATTGGAATTGATACCTACGTATTTCTAATACTATTGAGTTACCTTACATACATGCTCGTTATTTTTAATAGAGCCATGTAAGCTCAAAAAACTATATCATATTTCTATGAGACGAAATAAAATTTATCTTAGACTAGCTTTCCGCCCACGGCTTCGCCCGCGTGTTTTCTCGACTTTTCTTTACTATAATATGTATGTATTATACATATAAACCTTCCTCGTGAATCACTCTATCTTTTAAAAAAACCGCATCAAAATCCGTTGCGTAGTTTTACAGATCTAAGCATACATAGGAACAGATAGCGGGAAGCGACTTTGTTTTATACTATGTAGTGATACAGGTGAACGTAACGTTTTTTTAATTCCCATGATAATATACAATATCGACATCATAAATAATAACACTGTTTCATTATAAAATAAATCTATGACATTTTATTGTAATTAATGAAATCTTAATGTTTGTTTCTATGTAGTTTAATTGAATGACCTTAATTATGTATAATAAAATTTATAATTTGAATTATATAAAGTTGTAATATTGCTAACAATGGTGTGCATACCTCTAAGTGACGTATTTACACCGTATAAAAAGTCATGATTGCATAGTATATAGTTTTAAATTGTAAATAAGTCGTTGGTGTGCCTTGTTTAATAAATAAATAAATAAACGTAAACGATTTTTGCCATGTGCATTCAAAACCAGTCTAAATGATAATATTCAGTGTAGATTCCTCGATCCTGATTTACATGCTACGATGTCGGACCAATCCGTGACTTCGTCTAGGCATCCTAATGGATTTTACATTTCTAAAACAACTACTAGACTTAAATCCTTGTTCGTTGTCAAATTGTTTGTTTTCATGCGATTGTACGATTTAGGAGGAATTTGGTAGGTTGTATTGTATATAAATGGAGTTTAAAGGATTCTGTAGATACTATAGGTACTTTTTTGGGCATAAAGAAAGTCTAAGGCCCGCCGCTGATTGCAATTTTTTGTCACCGTGACTTTTTGTCACTTAGTCAAGTGCAATGAAAACTGTATTGAGTGCGCTCATTATGGTGACGTGATAATACGGTGACAAATAGTTGCAGCGGCAGGCAACACCGGAGTGACGTGACTGTCACTCGCCCTGTACATTACTATGGGAGTCCGCTCACTGGTGACTTTTTGTCACTCGGCCGGCGCAGCGCGTTCGGAGTAGACGTATGCTATTTAAAGTGTAGCTGTGTTTTGTTTTTAAAGATGTCGTCTTCTTTGCAAGAGGAAGACATTGACAATGAATTATTAATAGAGGAGGTAGAGAAGAGGCCTGCATTGTATGCAAAAAATTTAAAGCAATATTCCGATACCAAAGCCAGCAACTCATCGAAAGAGTTTATAGACATACGAAGATAATTAAAAAACTTTGGTGGATACTGACGTAATTCAGAATATATAGTGTAGAATTTTCCTTTAAATAATCTTTCCGTGTATATAGGATGCACCCAGTAGCGTTTTTTCCGTTTCATTTTTCTTCTACGTATTTCAAGAGCACAAATCACGGCAACCTCGTTGAAGTCCATTACAAAAATGAACGCGATTTGTTACCCAAGAACTGATTCAGTGAGCGCATCGTGGGTGACAGCAGGTGACAGTAACAATAAGTCACGGTGACAAAAAATTGCAATCAGCGGCGGGCCTAAGGGATACAAAAGTAATGTTTCCCTCGCTCTCAAAAGGTTTACTTTTTTCACTATTTTTTTACGTATGATAATCCTCATAAATGTCAGCCTGACTGCTACTAAGTAAAATAGCGACACGGTATTCCTTTCTCTAAAGTAAGGACATCCCGAATCTACATATTGTAATTAAGTATATATTTATTGTCCGTCAATGCAGCATTTTAATTGAACTAGAGGCACTGTGATGAGATTTCCTTATAGCTTCGATAACCTTGGCCTAGCACTCAGCTCAACCTAAGCAAATAATCCTGTTTAGAGGACGAAAATCTCATAACAGTTACCGCTATAAGGTTTTCGCTATTACCTATTATTAAAATATAAAGCGATGCAATAATGTAGTGTAAGGAACTTTGCAACGAAGGTAAACGAGCCTTGCATAGCTCGCAAGTAGCTATGATTAAAAAAGTAAGGTCACGCAACGCTAATATTAAATAAGGTGGAACTACCAGGTATCAGATTACAGATTTGTTAGTTAATTCATGTTGACTTATGTAATCAGTTTTTTGTGGCTTCAGTTCAGTAAACGTATTAAATAATATGATATTGTCAAGTCGGATAAGTTCAACCTTTCTTGCTATTGAAATGAGCGGACATAGAAATTTAACTTAGGGTCACCATTTCAATGTTTGATCTGCTTTTTACTTAAAATCACGTTTTCATAATAGGTAGTATGATCTGTCATGATTTTATGAAAATTTCCGAAGGAGAAATCTTTAATTTTATGTAGCCTAGTGACGCCTCTCCAAATATGTATGATGCTAAAATTTTTATCAAGTCAAAAAAAGACTCGCTAATTCTGTAGAGTGCGTCGGTAAGCGACCAGCATCGATTAATCGCTGCATTATTGCTGGAGAATCTGAATCAATTCGGAGCTTTTTGACTTGAACTTTAGTGCTTTTTCAATGGAAGAATTACTTGAATAAGAACCGGGTTAAGAACCTATGTATGACATAATATGGATTTGTATTTTTGACACCTCATAAATTCCGGTCATCATAAAATTTTTTATCTTCAAATTTTTAACAGTCCCCCTATCTACATAAATAGACATCACCAGCTTTGGAATATAGATAAATTATAGACAGTGAAACATAATTGGATATCTGCGGGAGCGGCCAATTCCGCAATGCATTCAGTTATAGGTTAGCTGAATGCGTAAATGTTTCGAAATGTGCAATGTACGAATAACTAAGACTTGTTTTACAATTGTTTGTGGCATAATTTAAATGTTAATTGCTTTACCTCCACCGTAATCGTGAATTTGATCTTCCAAAAATCTGGTCGGACGCCCAGTTAAGTTTTTACTGTGTAAAGGTGATGATGCCGTTGTCTGAATCGACTGAAACCATACGGCATTTACTTCATCATAGTCTGGGCAAGGTCGACTAACGTAGACTGTCGTTAGTACTCAAAGTTGAAGCGTACGTCCATGTGTCCATCGTCAGAATCAGACGAGCGAAGAACTGACACATGGACAATATTATCATAGTGTAATGAATTCTAAATTCATATTATTCATTGATATTATTGTGTATCTGACGGTCAGATACGAAATAATAGCACAGTTATTTGATACTGTGATAAGATAAGCCATACAACGTCTGCAGTTTTTTTTGTGTTCCATAAAGAATATTCTAGATTGTTACTGCCCAGGTTGCATCGGATCGTCATAATATCGTCACTTACAGTCTCTTTTAATGCCCTCCGAATGGTGCCGTCACCTTATTTCAGAAACTCTCAGCTTCAAAGGCTGAACCAAATTCCTCAAGATCTTAACTCATTCAGGATTAAAAACGTTTTTCTCCACTGTCGTACTCCCGTCGACCTCGAGTAATACGTCTAACCTAATTATCGTAGCGAAATGATGCAATGATTCATAATTTTCTTCTTCCATTATACCGTTTACCTGGCAAGATGCCAGGGTCCGATTTGCGAGGAACTGATGCTGATATTGGCTAGAGTACCGACGGATCCTTCCTCTAAGATATGAGAGCTTTAATTTATTAGCTTCTTATGTGACTGCGGCAATCGATACAGTCTGCCACCAGTTGCTGGTATGTATCTTTTGCCCTGAACACCAACATTAGGGTCGATCTCTAAGTGATCACGCCTAACGCCATTTAGGTCACATATTACTCGACATCTCTTCTCGCTCCAGAATTTTAAGCTTTTCAAAAATCATTGCCCGCCTCGCATCATTTACAGGGGACCGACCTCCGCGGTACATTCCTATTTCCATATAAATAACTGCTTCGGTGGCCCAGTTTACTGGACGTAGTATGGTCCTTGGAAATAGTGATTTGGAATTCTCAGTAGCAGTTGAAATGGTATCCTTGGATTTTGATCAGCACACCTCCGCCCGTCGCACGTAAAGGGTGCGAGCAATGGTAAGTTTTGGTGAATCATAATAATTTTCATATTGTTCGAAAACCTTATATTGAGTTAACTTTTCGAGCAATAAGAAAAATATTCGAGGTCAGCTTATTCTAGAACTGTATAACACGTTGCGTAGCCTTGTGTCCCTTAATCATACGATGAATTGCCATTTAAGCTCTACAGACGTGATGGTATGTTATGTCACATCTTTATTTCTTAGGAAACAGAAAGTTATATATAATTTCCAAAAGTGTAAGACAAACTTTGCGCGTGAGCCGGTTCTAATTTCTCTGAAGTTGTTCTAAGTAATTTGTAAATTGTAATGACATTTGCATTAAGCTACAAATTTGTTAAAGAAGAGTATAATATTATTCTGTTTTAATAACTGCTTGATGATGTAAGGTTTTGTATCCGATTCTTAGATCTCTAGTATTTAAGTTTTCGGGCTACTCTTTAGATGTTAAATAAGTGTTCCTTCTAAGTTTTTCCAATAAGGTTTTCTAAACAACAAGTATACAGAACTCCAAGACATCAACATCTCTTCTGGTGTTAAATGACCGGTGTGATAGGCGACAAGCTCCCAACATAAAAAAATAAGTTTGCCAACTTAAATTATAATAAAAAGAAAGGTCTCATGTATTCAGAGACAGAGCTACATAATCCTGAATAAGGGTATCTATTTCCAATCCATTTTATCGATTCCTCGTTGACATAGCGTTCACATGCTCGGTTGTTCAACCTGACGGAAACATTCTTAATTTACTGCTCGGTTATTTTTAGGTAGAACCTTCTTTTTCGTTTTCTCGATGCGTATCCTCTTACGCTGTCGTGTTTCGTGCTTTTATTATATACGATGTTTTGAGTTGACGAAAATACTTCCTAGTTTTTTTATTTGCGTTCCGTTAGCTGTATTAGGTGGTTTGTTTGGTCTTTTTTTAATGACGGGCTAATGAAAATAGGAATCATAATCATATCATCGTTATTAGATGGCTTAAAGTATCAACTGCTGGAAACCGCATTTCAATGGAAATTGCAGTTTTTATTAAAATTACTGACGATAATGACATAATATTTTAAAAGCTTTGTCAAACTTCCTTTTAGTGCGAAGACTAGATCCATCAATTGTTAAAAAAAAACTGCCCCTCTAGGAATTTTCCTCATATTTTAATTGCGTTATAGCAGGTACTCATAACCAAGAATCAGAACAATTACATGTGGGGATCGTACTATAGGTAAAGTCTAAAACAAAGAATATTTGTAGACAAATTCTCTTGTAGGTGATTCAAATACCTTATTCCCTTAACAAAAACATCTAGAAACGATTCATCGCGTATTTTACATTTGCTAAGTACCCCCGACGGCACCTAATGTTTGGTATAATGGTGGGCGATAAAAAAAAAACTGTAACAGCGGCAAAAGTTCTTTTTAGAGACATTTTCTTTTCCAAATAGTTTTGGTTATACAAGGGAATGAGAATTGAGCATCTAATGGGATTAAGGACCTAACTCCAAAGTGCTTTGTAAACTTCTTTTAATAAATACACTAGAATATTATGTCGATAAGACTGCCTCATTAACCTAACGCGACTGCTAGGCTAAAGGTCCTGGGTTCCCAGGTCGAGCAGTGTTATTGAGTTTTCTTATGAAATTCTCAGTAGCAGCTCGGAGTTTCGACTTGTGCCCGGTTAATGGCAATAGCCTCGTTCCCTATTAGATGGGACCTAAAAATAAACATACCGGCGAAATGTAAGGAAGGATAAGGAGGATAGGATAGGAGGAAGGCGAAGGATTAGGCAGAGGTGTACACCCACCTCTGGCTTATCCTTCGGGGAACACAGGCGTGGCAATAAGATATATAGAGATACAATGCACAATTGCATACTTCTGAATGATTCGTTACTGATGTAAAGTAAAAAAAAATGTATTTTAGTTTTACTTCACATATTATTTATTCATTTAATACACTTATCGACATAGACATTTGATTGTACTGATAAATAATAACTGTTATACTCAAAATTTAACTGAATATACGTTCTGTTTCTGGAAGACCTTAAAATTTAAAGGTGCCATATGAGCTAGACTTGTCAGCACTTTCCAAGAGCATTTCTATTTTCGATGAATATGCTGTGAGAATCGAATATGTAAGTACCGAATCAGCGAAATGTGATCCTCAATTTCGTATTCCCGTGGTACCTACCTTCCAACAAAAACTACTTGCGATGTGTCCGGTACTTGCCCATTCGCCATTTAAGGGCGCGCTGAGAGAGTTGTGAAGTATCTACCTTATTAGCCACGTCGACGTTTTTTATACACATATAAGTGCGTAACTTTCTAAAGAAGTTAATATTGTAGCACTCACCTTTAACTGGACTGTACGCAGTATATAGCGAAATTATTTTAATTCTGACACAAAAAAAAACAAAGTTTTCATAAAAATGTAGAAGTATTTAAAAAAAAAAACTTGTCTTAGTCTTACTGCTGCATGTTATGAATTTTAAACGTAGTAATTTAATTAACGCACTTAGAATTAATTTGATAACAGACTTAATATTTTTGTAGACGCTTTTCTAGAATAACAAACAAGAAATTCTGATTTAAATTACAAATCTTTTTGTATTCAATTGGGAAAGATCTGTAGAAACGTGTAATATTATTGAAAGAACGCTTTTTTAGAAGTTGCTAGTATTTTATAGTTATCATACAAAATATAGTCGCAAATGGCAGTTGAGCGTGACAGCGTGAGGTCCTGAATTCAATTCTCATGTTTGAGTAGCAGCTCCTATTATATGGGACCTAAGAACACTGTACTGTACAGGCGTACATAGAGATGTATGGCAGAGGCCATTCGCGGAATATAGACGTGACGGTATTTTATCAGATAACATTTCGTATAGAGACGTTTATTACCTTCCAGCACCTGCGACCGACTTAAGTCACTAAGACTTCCCTTTGTAAGTATTGCCAACCTAATAAACATATGCAAATTTTAAATTCACCAATCGAAGGAAAATTGACAAAGGGCGACATTGTATAAATCCGACATAGTTTTTTAATAAATATTCCCTTCGATTTTCATGAATAAAGTATAGTCATTTGAATAAAATAATTGATTTAGATCCAGATGGAAACAGCTGGGGTTATAATGAAGTGAATAATTAATTCGTCTGTTTTGGATTTCTGAGTGAGCTAAGTTGTAATTCACTAACCTTCCAAGTTCCTTAAACAGGGGTACATTTTCAAACAGTATTAGATAACAGTAACGTGTTAAAACAGACATTGCATTAGCTACTTGTTCTGCATATAATTCGACACGTGGATGTATGAAACATGATAGCATAAATAAACATTATTTTTCTTAGAAATAAGATTGCCTGAAGCAATGATGAGTGTTCGGTATTTTTTTTAAATATGGTTGTGTTCCTGCCGCAGCAGAATCATGTAATGTACAGAAATTAGGGTAAAGCAGTTTAGCAAGATCTGATAAATATATTTCTTATATTGAATTAGACTATTTCATCCCACGCACTCGCCCGCATGGTTTCTCGGGGTTTATTTACTATAATATGCATGTTTACTGCATATATACCTTCCTCTTGAATTACTCTATCTATTGCAGAAAACTGCATAAAAATTCCGTAGTTCCGTTCCGTAGTTTAAAAGATCTATGCGTACAAACAGCGGGAGCAACGTTAATTTATACTATGTAAGGAAGTGTCAGTGACAGTAATCATTTAGAAAATTCCTAAGCCAAACAGTCAACTTAATAAAACAATGTACCGTTAAAACCTAAACAAAGCACGGAGGTTTAATTGCAAAGAGGCTTTCTTTGTTTAAAGACGAATTTGTTACATACTGTATGAGTTTTAAGCAACATTTTAACAATTAAAATGTACACACGGCTACTACATATTTATATTATCAAGCTTTACATAGGCTTTTTTATACAATACAGCTTGCTGTGCAGCCGTGCACACCTCACGGCGCACACATTGTGACGTCAAACTGTGCGTGCATCATACAAATTGTATACTAACACTCGTTATTACCTGTCACCTAACCTGTTGTAGCTGTGTTGTTCTCTGCCCACCTACCTACCCTCAGTGTAGCGTAATGCCTTGCAGATATTGCCCCTTCCAAACATGACATGGAAAGTCGGAGATGAATATTATAAGGAGGTAAAATATGGAAATGATTAAGTTGGTAACCGCTGCGGCTGTCGGTATTGCGGTTAAGTTTTCATCAACTTCCCCTTTGTAATGAGGACTGATGATGCTTTGTTGATTCGAAGAAAATATTAAAAAATAGCATATTTTTTGTAGCTCAAGCAAACTTTTGACTAAATAAAAAATGTTTAGCGTAACCTGAGTATATTCTTATTCAAAACGAGTTTCTTTTCATTTTAAGGGATACCTAATATATAGCCTCTGTCACTCAGGAATAATGTAGCTTTCTATTGGTTAAAGGATTTTCAAAATCTGTTCAGAAGATCCAAAGATTACCCCCTACAAAATCACAAACTTTAAAATTAATATAGATAATAAAATGTATGACATAAATACGCGTATAAATCCAATAAAACCTTCATTTTAATAGGAAGGTTTAAGTTTAATCTTTGTGCTAAATCTTTCTACTATTATACGGCACATGAAATATCTCGACATGACACGAAAGATAACTAATCCCAGTGTGTGTAAATATTTAATTTATTTATTTTAATTATTTATCATTTATTTTGACCAACTAAGGATCATATTCACAATTAGGTTAATCAATAACAGTGTAATACTATACAATATTAATGAAAGGAAATGTTAATTTTGAACTTCTACACATAGTCGTAATAAACTCACGTGATGATAAATTCCTACCATAATTTTTAAGTAATTGGTCCGCCCTACTAACTCTAATAACATGTTATTTAACTGAACTGTGCGCACGAAACCATAGTTAACGTAGTACAACTTGTAAGAACACTATTGTTCAATCGTTATAATTAACAATTGTAACTTGCCGACGGGAACGGTCACCGACTGTCAGCATTCCAATAGAACTTAGACATAACTTTGTAAATCAATGACTAACTAAAAACATTCAATTTTATTGAAAACCTAAATGTTATCAAACCTGCAGTAAGGCATAGTACACACAAAAGTAAACCAATTATTACTTTCTATGTTCTTTTGTCACCCGGTAAACGGGTTGTGTTATATTAATATTAATAGTTTTTAGAAAAGTGGCTTATAAATTAAAATTGATATTATATAGACTTAGTTTCTTATTTAATACCCAAAATATAGGATTTAATAAACTTGTTGATTGGTACCCCAGGGTTATAACTCAGCGTGACAGAGAGATTGCGTCATTCAATATAGTCAAAGTCACTATAACAGAATATTTATGGCCATAAAAGTTATTTCATGAAGATGTAATTAGATAATTACATGCTCAGATTGTGCTGTTGCTCAATATTCTAGGAATATTGAGTTTTGAAGCACATCTCGAAAGCTGAAGGATAAAAGTTAAAACTTCGCACTTATAGCCTCTGGTAAAACTTGTATCTTGAAACATAAGCGACTTGAATGTAATGAAACTTGCTTAGGAAAATAACAACTTCCCAGAAAAGTCAGGTAGAGATGCAATCACTGTATCCATTCAACAATCTCAAACATTTTAATCCACACACATTATTTATGAACTACTGATCTAAGAAAACAAATGTAATAAATTAATAACACGGTTATTTCAAGGTCAACAGTCATGCCATTTATTACGAATACTTACACAAAAAGTGCTCGATAATTTTAATGAAATGATTCGTATACGCTAGATGTTCTAGGCGGCTTGGCAAATCATGTTGGCTTCAGGTTTCCGATACTGGTTTGTATCTTGCACCTAAATATTACATCCAGTTAATTCCAGTTATCAGGGTATAGTGCGTTATAATTCCATTAGTAAGCTTTTACTGAGGTAAAAAAGATCAAATAAAAAGTTAAGATGGAACTTTGCGAACAAAGAAGTGGGGCCGGCTAAAACTACGCCTAGCCGTTTACGAACACAATTTTACACTATGTAATAATGCTTTGCTTTCGATAGCTTGATAGCTCGTTATATAGTGTAAAATTGTGTTTGTAAACGGCTAGGCGTAGTTTTAGCCGGCCTCACTTATTTGTTTGCAAAGTTCCATCTTAACTTTTTATTTGATCTGAGGCTTTTACTGGCGACGGGTTACCCATTAGCGGTAGTAAATAATATGTATCGGCTGTGCTTTTTGCCTTATAGTGTCGCCTAATCAGTGATAAACGTCTAGAGATAGTATCTAGAGCCTTACCTCTTTACTTCTGTCGCCAACATCGAACATGAATAATGGTTACATAATTGCTTTGTATGTTGTGGTCATATTTTTGGTAACCACATTTGGTGATTACGCATGATATTTGTTGTTACAGGATAATATTTTCGGTTTAAAATATTAATGAATTAATGTAGGCTAATTTAAATATGAACGCTCGTTCTCCTATTTGTGTTTTTATTAAAAGACTCCCCGGAGCTATTTTGAAATACAATCTTATCGTATTATTCATAAAAAATATTAATTATAATTATCCAATACATCCCCTTCAGCTAGAATTGTGTTTTGTCTTTTTCATGTCACAAAATGTCACGTGTCATAACAAAACAAATCACATTATAGTTTCAAACGGATTAAATAGCCGTATTTTATTTTTATGTCGTAATTTTGTATCATTATCGCATTACAAATTTCGATACATTTATTACGTTTAATTAAATTGCATTTTAATTTAAATGATACTATTTTGTTATAATAATTATTAAAAATATTTACGGAATGCTCACATTACTGTTACAAAATAACCGCATCCACCACGTAATTTAAAACATTTATGATTACTTGTTTTATTATTACAGGAAAGAGGAAATTTAATTTAATAAACTGTATTTGTACTAGGCGTTACTGTAGTCATTGTTCCATCTCTAGCATTACAATTAGATGTTATACAATAGGATAATCCTAACCTGATTAAGTTCGTATAACCATATTTATGTATGTCGAGTTTATTTAAAAAACTTTAGTAATAATTTTCCACTCTGTTAACTACAAAGCGTAACCGTAAGCGGGTGTAATCGTGAAATAATTTATGAATGCAAATCTATATTTTAAACAACAATTAAATTTCTTGCAGTTTTCGAATATTTGGTGTGTAGAACGGGTAGATTTATAACATTCTTTACATTGAGTGAACAGTACAAATGACAGAACATCAAGTAAATACAGTTTGCCCCATGTTAAATTCTATACCGTCGCAACAAAGGTGATATTTCTAGTGCAACTGTATAACTGAGAGTGTGTCGTGTGTAGTCGGTCTATCCCCGGGGATGCAAATGAGTTTTGTTATGTTTTTGTGTACTGTTGGAGCTGAATTTTGTGAGTTCGAAAATCTCAATAACACTTTGCTCGTCCTGGGAATCGAACCCAGGAACTTCTAGCGTATTAGGAATAGACGTTTGACTATGACTAATATGAAACGAAGATAGATACAATAGAAAATAATAGTGAGTGTACTTTAATCGAATAGGCACAACAATAGTTCGTAAGGCTGCTTGATAAAACGGGGCTGATTGTCTCTCGAAACATCTCTCTAGAGGATCATAATTATTTTATTCATAATTTTATATCGTCACTGAGTAGCCCTGACTTTTAATAATATTCCCTTCAATACTGTTTATGCTATAAATCATCATTTAAGCATATTAATTAAACATATCGCAAATTCGTCAGTTTGTAACATCTGTCTACCAAACATCGGTGTTCAAATATCGGCGATCTAATAACATGACGTCACACATTAATCAACTATGGCGGAACGAATAACTTCAATTAAACTGCCACTACAAATTTGCCAATTAATGTTTTGGAACTGTGTGTTTATGCCAGGAATAGTTGAATATGATAAAATTGTACCGAAAGGATGGTGGGCACACCTTCCTTTCGGTACAATTTTATCAATTTCATTCATCAATCAATCAATTTCATCAATCAATTTTTGCAGTTAACGGCAAAAGGCTTGCCCTTTAGGCTTTACTGGGACCTACCTAAACATACCGTGTACATTAGTACACCTCTGCTTAACTATTTGGGGTATACAGGCGTGGTATGTATGCTAAGAATTTTTTACCATTTTGTGTGTTGACAGTATTGCTTAGCAGTAGGACAATGGTTTGCATATAATACCATCAAATCTTACTCATATATCACAGACGCTTGTTGTGTAGGTAGGTACATCATTGCATATAAATTGATTGGTCAATTGGCATTGTGTAGTCGACTTGGGCCCCAAAACCGCTCTATTAGTTGGTGTACAATTCAATTGAATAAATTTTATCGTATTCACTTGTGATATCGAAAGAGTTATGCGGGGCGTTGAAGGTGGATTTGTTTTCAGCCATTTATCAATTTGGTAGCACCCTACAATCTAGACACTTAATGAATCTAGACTAGAAAAATTGTGCTTTATCCTATTAATTTGTAGAGTTTTAAAAAGCGTTTTAAAAAATTTAAGCATTGATAAATGATAGACATTTTCAGTGGCTATTTATATCGACATTTTGATATAACTCGTCGTGCTATTTAAGTAAATTAATTAGTGACATACAGAATATCAGTATTTTACACCTGGACCTATTATATCATCAATTGTTGAACAGTTAATTAATTTCCAGTCATTGAAAACTTGGCACTTCGTCTCTCGGCAACGCCCGGTGTCATGTCTGCGCACGAGACTTCGATAAATATAGATTATTCTGTATTTATATACTATTTATCTCACATGCTGCTCTGGGAAAAGCTAAAACATAGAAACAGCTGTTTATAATATTATGCTCGCTATGGGCTCGCCCCCTATTACATGGTACCTAAACGTATGGGCGATAAACGTGGGACATATCTGCCTAATTTTTTGGGTGTAAGTATGTGCGAAAAAAGTTATTTTTAAAACGACTACAATAATACACAATGGGAATCGAACGCAGGCTATCTCTTCGCAGCGCGATAATGAATATTTCAATATATTATTAAAATAGCTGGACTATTTTTTATATTTTCCGTAATCAAGCGCAGAAATCTTCATGAACTGGCAACATTATTTTACGTTGATTCAATATGCAAGTTCATTACTACGTTTAATAATTTTGGGGGCGAAACAGCGTGAAATTAAATTTGCTAGCAGGCATAATTTTATCACTACAAGCTGTTACACGCGGTTTCACGCGGGTAAGTATGTTTTTATAATGACTACACTTTTTTGGGACAAAGGAATCCGATGTTCTTTCCCAAAATGCCTTCTATCTCCTAGTCAAATTTTATCGTAATTTGTTCAGCGGTTTAAGCTTGAAAATGAAGTAGATACAGGCGAAATAATTTTCCATTTATATTTAGTACAATATATAGATATACAATATATAGATAAGTATACAGTTTGTAATGATTATCATAAAAATAGACTTAAAAGTATTAATCATACGAGCTATAGAATACATGCGAGCTTTCTCATTCATACTTTGGAGTATGGTCTTGGGGAATGGTGCTTTTGATGTTCATTCTTAGACGGGAGAGAAACGTTTTTTTTATATTATCTTTCAACTAGAGGCTAAATAAAGTAGGATATAATGCACGTTATTTAAAAAAATATATCTTTCAGTGTTAATTTTGTTTTATAGCTCAGTGTAGGTTATTTTCAATTTTTACCGGTCATCTGCATCAGCCGTTGTCTCATCACTTAGTTCTTTCACAAAATCCTATAGTCCTCATTCCCATATCTACATTCTTCATATACATAACAATTCGTAAGACTATCCAACATAGGTGCGTCCTCACACGACACCATATAGATACGCGAGTTGCGTCCAGCTAATCGTAAAGTCGAATCATTAAGAATATTGAATCGATTTAGCAAAACCGGCGCGGTGAGTGAGTCACCGGGCCGGTCAAGTTCACGTCCCCGAGATGCGCGGTGAGATCGTGGGCGTGGGCCTTTGTAAGGTGACGTAGTAAGAGAAAAGTATGGCAAGTTTAATTAGCTCCATTCATTACATTGTTGAGTTTATATTCGGATTTGAATGTATCGTGGCTACGGAGTTTTCTCGCCTTCGGGATCTCTGAATCCGCGTAATCTTTACGCTTAAGCTGAGCTGACAGATAAAATTGATAAACATACTGTGACTATTCTAGCTATTGCTTTGGGTCTTTCTTCAAAAGGCCTGTTTAGATTTTGCCCTACACTGTTAACTTCGCATATCTCTATTGTCTGGACTTTAAAAGAGACCATGATTCTTTGAGTTTGTTTCGAATTTTTTTCTCAGAGGTCGTCAGATAAGAAATGTCGGCGCCATCTAGTTTAAAAAATATATGTAAAAAACGACTTGTAAAAGTGTCTTTAAAAGATCTATTTACAGAAACAAATTCATTTAATCTAGACAAGAGAATTGTCACATCATTCTAGGGGTTCTAAGCGTGACTGCTACGTTAGACTTCCTGGATTTTAAGCAGTGTTATTTTATTAGGATTATCTAAGAAATCCCCAGTAGCAATGGGAGTCTTAGCCGGTTAATGGCAATAGACGCGCCCCCTATCAAATGGGACCTAAATGTATGCGTAAACTAGGTGTACTTACACCTCTGTTGTTTGAAATGTAGTCTTTCAATCCAATCAAATGTGATGATGCGATCAAATTAATTTAAGAATAAGAAAATAATGAATCTGATTGGTCCTTATCCTTCAAAAAGGTCAGATGAGTTCTCACAATCGGCGCGTGTGTATTAAAAATGTATGAATTTGGTAGAAGGAAAATAAGTATGCAAGTGGCGGTCTTTAATTTCTACCTACCCGTATGAGAAAAGGCGTTAGTTTATGTAGAAAATTAAAATAATATGGTATGTACTTCAAACCCAACTGAGTTGTGTGAAACTAGCAAAACTAATTATCATTGTATCCCATTCAATACGTCAAATTTTGGACATATTTTTGGCAAAGGCATATGAGATCGATACACCATGGATGTAGGGAACTGCTGTCGTTACGTGGGAGTCTGGGCGCACTTCCAGCGTCTCGGGAAATACTATTTACTAAGCCAGTTCTTGATTTATATAGTGCAAACATGGCGGCTTCTTGTTCACTAATGATTATTTAAACGTCTGTTCACTATAAATTGGTTTTTCAGTTAATTGACTTGAAATAAAAAGCCTTAAAATATATTTATTTTTAAATTGTAAATTTCTAATTATTATTGTTTATTGAAACGTTTGATGAATTAAACGGGAGACGCGTGTCCCACGCCTGCCGGAATATAGCAACATTTCGATTTTAAAAGTAACCCATGCTTATTTTTATTTCTCATTGATTATTACAAGACTACTCCTAAAGAAAGGATTATTAAGATGGTCTGAAAAAAAAACAATGGTTAGGCGGAACACACACTGCAACATAACGCTGAGGGGTGCGTGGCGGTGGAACAACAATACTGCGCGAGAATGCGTTTTCTGTATGTTGCACTACGCGTGTTTTCAATACAAACTCAGATACATACTTGCAAACGTCGTAGGAACATGCACTCTCGCACTACGCTGCGTGATGAGGTGATGTGTGCTAATCGCCTTAGATAAAAGTTACTACATTGTGTAAATAAATAAACATTAAGTTTTGAGTAATACAGGCTATGATTATATCAAAACTTGAAAAGAATCACAAGCTAGCTTGCCCAATGATTTATAGACTAGATGACGTTAGAAAATCTTGGGTAACAACGTTATCTACTTGAGGCTGCCATAAAACTTATTGTTCCGCGAAACCTATAAAAATCAACCGTGGGTGACGAATTATTATGATGGTTGTAAGTGATGAGCCAATACACTGTATGGCACACCTGGTGGCACAAACAAGAAAATACAATACAGGCCAAATAAGTTGGCGTGACACAAACTTGCGCATGCATCTCATAAAACTCGCATAATATCTAATAATATTACTATTGTCTGGACTTTAAAAGAGACCATGATTCTCTGAGTTTGTTTCGGCGTCAGATAGAAAATAGGCACCATATATGGGGCCGTCCATTAGTCACGTGATGGACTGGAGGTGTAAGACTGCCAACACCCCCCGCCCCCTATATCATGTGTATTTTTTACCTACAAAGAGTCATATTTTACACCCCCCCCCCCTCCCCCTTGTGATATTTCGTGGACCCCCCTTTCGAGCCTCACGTGAGTAATGGACAGCCCCTATGTAGTTAAAAAAAAATGAAAAACTGACTTTGCTTACCTAGCGTATATAGCAATAACTATCTAAGCTTTATGTTAGCCATGGTAGCAAAAGAAGACGAAGGGGCACATAGACAAGGCATTTATAGGTTTATCATGGTATTAGATTGAATAGAATTATTTCGGACGTCTTAATAATCTGTATTTTTTTGCAGCCTAGACTAAAAACAGACTTAAAATTCAAATATTCAGCATTTCACCCCTGTTACGCGACAAGTTTTTTTTACTAATGAGTATTCTCTAGGGTGAACCCTTTAGGACACTCGAAGGTACACGCTTGAAGCATTTCCCCAAGAGGGACTAGGGTAGAAGACAAGGACCCAAATAAAATTAGTTAATACAATTAATAAGCACTAGCTGTGCGTTTTTATTTTATTGTCATTTTTTTTCACGGCCCATGTGAAGCCGATAATCAGGAAATCCGAGTGCCTTGCCCCTTTCTATCAATATATACTGAGAACCATCTTATTTAATACTTATTAAAATTCTTAAAGAACCTTTTCATTACAAATGGTCACTCGGAAATCAACATAAACTACATGTAGCTAAAGTGGAAATTAGAGTAAATGACCGTTACAGATGAAGATAAGATTCTCAATCTTTGCTTTAAGTAAAATATGTAAATTCTAAATAACCTCACAACACTCAGTGCGTCGACATTACACATAAACAGGAAATATAACGGAAGGCAACAGTTATAAATACATACCTACCTCCATAGGTATATAACCAGTGTTATATACATATGTTTTTGTTTCGTCTTCATTGTGAAGAATAATTACAATATACATACATAGAATTCATAAAGCTAGAGTGTATCGAGTAGTATATCTAGATCTAAATATTATCACGCCTGTATTGCTCGAAGAGTTGGGCAGAGATGAACTAATGTACACCCACAGCTCGCGGTCATGTTTAGGTTCTATGTAACAAGGGGATAACCAATTACCAGAGAGCAACAATTTTTTAGAAACACCCAATAACACTTTGTTCGGGAATCGAACTCAGGACCTCTAGCGTTGCAAGTGCTTACAACCACTAGATTAACTGTCAAGCGCCATATTGTAGACACAATGCAAAATCTATTGTTTTGCCCTCATGAGGCCACTACATGCATCAGTGAATTAATGAGGCAGTTTGTTTTATCTACGCTCATAAATAGAACTGCAAGGTTTGACTTCGCTTATCGCGATTTTTAACCGACTTCAAAAAGGAAGAGGTTTCATTGCGGTTGTAATAATCGATTCGGCCCGATTAATGTTTGTGCCCGGTTAATGTGCCCTATTAAATGTGTACAACATACGTCTGCCTATGTTATTATGTTTTTAAAAAGTACCTCAACCTTAATAAATACGAATGAGGCCATGAGAATGAACACATAGTATAGAATTTCTATCAAAGGAGGGTATGAATACCGATCGTGTGACTAGATTTAATACAACCTTGGGGTTAAATAGGTTAGGATATGGGCTGTTAAGGGTGGAGTTTATGCCTAGACCTTGGCAATATGCCAAGACTAGCAATATAATAGGTAATGCAAGTACTTTTTTGGCAGATATAGATATTTAAGAGTTTGGTTCAAAAGGATATTTGTTTACTCCTTTGGCACAACGACGCAAGGTCTTGGCTTCCGTCAGAAAAGTACACCAATGCTACATATTATCATAACAACTACTTGAAGTACTTGACTGCTACGCTAGAGGTCCTGCGTTCGATCCCCAGGTCGAGCAAAGTGTTATTGGGTTTTTCTATGAAATTCTCAGTAGCAGCTCGGAGTCTGGATTTGTGCCCGGTTAATGGCAATAGGCTCGCCCACTATTACATGGGACCTAAACATACCGGCGAAATGTGGGTGTACATAAGGACACCTCTGCTTAACTCTTCGGGGAATACAGGCGTGATGGTATATACTTGAAGTACTTACTTGGTGTCATCTTAGTATTTACTGGTTTCTGACACTTATGCGAAATAAGACATTGAAATAAAACTTCTCTTACGGATTTTATCGCGTTATATTGATATTTTTCGATTCCCGACGTTTCGGATCCTGTACAGCATCCACGGTCCACGGGTAGAAAAGGTGCTGGACGTGTGAATGAAAATGAATATAGAAAACAGCAATTAAAATTACTGTTATCTACATTAATGTCAAGATGGCTTTTAGTATAGTATTTCAGTGTACTCTTGGTTTTGTTCAAGTGCACGTTTGGTGGTCAAGGTTGTCTCCTCGCCAGTGTCGTTGCACGGAGTCGTTGATTCGATACTCAGGCAAATGACAAACAGACAAATCTTTGTGTAATCCAAAGATAATTGACTCGAGTCTGATTGTATAGAGGGCTCCGCCACGTTATAGGGCTTATTCTCTAGTGTGGGTGACTGTCGTGTTAATACAAAAAAAAACATACATTTCTTGAGAAACAATTATCAAAAGAGGTCATTCACCTGTCAAAAGTCATAAAAATCCAACCAATAAAACCGCGGTCACACATTGGTATGGAACGCACCATGCGACCGCAAAACGCAATGGTCGCACCGCATTACATAAAACATTGGTGCCGTTGCGACGCATTCGTAATTGTAACAATGTTATAATTACTGCCGTGAACTAGTTATTAAAACATTGTAAAGAAAAACAGAGTTTGTGGAAGTTGCAATATATTTGTAATGTAATAACAGGCGTAACACCGTTTGAGAAATTGTCAGTTGTCTAAAAC
Source organism: Subacronicta megacephala (assembly GCA_958496365.1). Taxonomy (NCBI): domain Eukaryota; kingdom Metazoa; phylum Arthropoda; class Insecta; order Lepidoptera; family Noctuidae; genus Subacronicta; species Subacronicta megacephala. The sequence goes on along the minus strand of OY292539.1, from coordinate 2,839,762 downwards.
ATGTGACACTATTGTTTTTATTGATGCATACGTTTCTGAATTCCGAATATTTTATATCTGTTTCAAAGTTTTATGGCAATTTCGCAATCCACCAGATACGTATTCGATCAACAAAGTTTAAATTAATTTTACCGAGTTTCACAAAAAAGAATTGCGAAGTCCCTGAAGAAAAAGATATCAAATAAGGTGTAAAAAGGAAATAAACCATATTAGTTCATATTTTAAGAGCATTGTTAATGTCTAGGGAATTATGATAAGATAGGGTTTATGATATTACAAGAGAATAGAAACAAATATCCGCACTCCGACGCGATTCTCATAATTATGTCAGAACAGTACCTGAACAATTAAACATTATTCTGTTTCTTTTTTTATTAAAAAATATAAGTCTACATCCAGTGGACGAATATAGGCTTTTTTGAAGATGATAGTACGCAACTACGCATGTTAGTCGTCCGGCGAGGTTCAAGCATACCTTAAAAAAAAACGTCGCACTATTCTTTACCCATACTTTCAGCACAAATTAACGACGACAAAATTATTTCGCGACGCGAATTTCAGCCTAACAGGTCACTCCATTCATGTTTCACGAGGATATTATGTTAAATTATATTAAGTTTACATACAGCCGTCCATAAGATTAGCCAAAAACTACAGAACGTCATTTGATACTATTCCTGCATACTACTTTTGCTTCGTCCACATTCATACATCTTGTCATAAGCATAAAGTGCCTATACTGTACATATATTAGCAGTGTTTACTGCCCCACTTAATAATAATAATTAAGGTAAACAAAACACTATAATACATTGACCCTGGACAAACAACCTTATACTTAAGCATTTGCTGTTTTGAACTTCCTTAATTTACTGTTAATAGCTACTGTTATCAAGGTATTCTGTACACTAAAGTCCTCTATACGAGATTTTATTATTATTTTTATTTATTTTTAACTTTGCACTGCATTATAGCAAATCTCATTCGCAATTCCCATACTTTCCTATAAAGATACAGAACTTTTTGAGCTCTGTCTACGTCTTACTGAAACTTTACGAAAAAAATTAAACGACAGTGTTCACTATGAAGTCACCGTGCATTGATTATTATCGTTGCCTTTTATGACAATCAGAAAACGCGCGCAAGCGATTTTATCATCCGAACGAAACGCTATACCATCGAAGGAAGGCGTTTAAAACAATGAATTATATGGAAATAAATGACAAGTAGGTACATAAAACTTTCTTTGGTTTCACAGCTGTCAGTTTATTTGCAAATGCGACCGAAAGAAAGTTCTCGTCAAGCTGCTTGTATAATTGAGTAACTTTTCAAAGGACAGGCCTCTTATTCATAGCCTTAGTTGGTGCCCGGAGCAGCCTCTTAGGAGTAACTACTTGAAACTAATAGAACTTTGCGTAACGAGTTTGTGTAATTTGCCATAGTTGGACTGATATTTAATTTAATTAATTCTAGATTTCTTTGTCAAATACGCTAAACATTTACAGCATTTACAGTCGGGATTTTAACTGTGGTCTAGGCGAGGACCCTTTCGGTGGTATACAAACATACAGTCACGCCCTTTTTTCATAGAAGTAGACAGAAATCACAGCACGCCACTTTCTCAACTTTGAAGTCCAGACTACATAGCATAACAAGAACAGCATAAATAAGTACAGTCAGTTATAGCTGTTTCCTGACCCACTTTGACACCGTCGGCTCACCTAGGGTGGGTCAGGTAACAGCTATAACTGACTGTACATTATTAAAAAAATGTTTGAAGTATTTTTTGGCCTAGTATCCTGGTGAAGCCTTTAGAGATTCATTACAATTTTCGTAGTGCAAGGCGTTCCTTGAATTTTTAACTTTTCGCTGGGAGATTGTTCTTTAATATTACCACAAGATCTAAAATTCATAGTTCTCATCTCAGAACGCCTGGTAACAATCTTCCTAATTGACACTGAACTGAGATCGTAATGGACGGCTGCCTTTTATTACATTTAAAAGCTTCCCAATATTATAAACGCCATATGTGTGAGTTATATTATTACATTACTTGCACAGTTACTACCATGAAAGACAAGTAGCTTGCCTTATCTCAAGAGTTGTGTCACCAACGATAGAAATATGATCGTAGAAATACCCAGTTTCAACATTGTTACTTAACAGTACATCCATACATCTGTTTTCAATATTTACGTCCGTATCGAATCACAGTTTGTCGTGTTTGCACCGCGAAGAACGATAAAAATCTCTTTACGATTGCGCTGGGTGTGTGGCAAGTTGCCAGTATTGATGGCGATGGCTTGCGAATATCGCGGGAGCCAATGTCATGATCTTCCGGACGCGGACGGTAAGCCTGTTGCCAGATTTGATCGATTTTTGACGGCCGTTACGCATATTTATAACACTATTTGCAACTAGATGATGTTCCCGGCCTTTTAATAACTTGTCAGGCTCTTTGAATCATCAAATCTTTAGTTTAATTGACAGGCTCCAAACAGTGAAAGTTAATCAAGTCTTTAATTAAAGGCGTTTGTTTTATTTAACGCCTCTTTGCTCTCTACATTGATTGACAGAATATTGTATAGGATCTTCATTGTTATTCAAATTTCTTCACACCTCGCTCAATTCCACTGACAATGCCAACGGTTTAACGTTCCAAATTGAATGTTATTAATTCAGTATAAGTCCTGAACTAACAATGAACTCGGGTCTGCTTCGGTAGTGCGGCTTTTCTCTAGTTTAGAACTGTTGGTTCTGCGGTTTCTTCTGGTCCAGTTACGATAGTTTCTGTTAGTTTACGTAAGCTCTGTTAAGTGTAATTTAGGAATATCAACGTATGAAACTATAAAGCCTCGATGATTCAAGCTGTGTTACGCTCGGCAGGTACATTCTAGTAATAATTCAGTTTCAGTATCTTAAACGTCACGAATGTCATCTTTGGGTCGTGTTTAAAACTGAGACTAGATAGACCCCAATGATATTTAAAAAAAAATTCAAGTATCGATCTTAACCTTCTGAACATAAATAAGATTTTTGTTTGTCAAGACACTCAGTTACTAATATCTGAAAACTAAAACTTAATTGTTTTAATGACATTGCTCTCAGTAGAAAAATTACAATGCTTATCACTGAATATTCTGTGATCTAACTTCTATTCAAACCGCCTGTCTTTTAACCTCGAAAACGACAGAACATCAAGAGTAATAAAGCCTTCAACCCTCACTAGAATAATAGGATTATCATGCTACGTAGCTTCAAGATTACAATCTATTGTAAGTTGGCAAGATAGCTAAACATATTACCAACGATTGTAGAATGCTTGACATTGACCAACTATTTATAGGTGATACGTAATTATTATGTCAATGTGTGACTAATATGCGAGTTCCTCATTAGTAACCCGGATAATAAATATTTAGTTAACTTTCAATTGTATTTTAATATTTGGCTAATCGGTGCGTTTTCGCAGGCCGTTTTAAAAGGGTTCTAGGTGCCTGCGTTTATGTACGAATAAAGCAATTTTAGTAGGTTAACCAATTTCCCCCTTTAAAAATCTAGGAAGTTCTCTCTGTAGAAAAAGAAGAACGAAAGGCACTGCGGTTACCGACCCTTTTTGATCAGCGGTCCTAGCTTTTACAGTTGTTAATTGCTGCACAGTTTCCCGTAGGGCAAACATCCTTGAGGTTTTAAAAAGGGCAACATGAAAGTCGTGTTGGCAAATGAAATTAGATGCAATAATTTAAGCTAGCTTTCGATAGCAATGTCCCATCGACGCCAGTACCGGTAAATGTTCAAATATAGAATCGCGTATATTAACACGGAGCGATTCCTGCCCACATGACAATAGTAAGGTTAGTCACCTGCGAGCGCGCACGTCCTTAGCTTCCGCGGTGACGTCACCGCGTCGGAGCGGGAACGCCGCGGCCGCATCTTTTGAACGTTTTGTGACCGATGTTTTATTGTCAATCATTCGTCGTTTCTGTTTTTTTGTCATCGTTCTGGTTCATTTCGTGCCAGATCTTTTCGTATGACGTAACCATAACGCTTGAAATTTTTAGAAGAGTCGGGATAGATGTATTTTGAAAATGGAACATAGATCATTTATTTATCTTATCCTATGTGATTTAGCGGGACCTGGGATCCGTTATATTGACCTGGTAATATTACAGACAGGTTAAGTAGATTTTATAACTTTGCTGAACGTGGTAAGGTCCTAAACCTTTATCGTAATGTAGAGACAGACGGACAATGAAGTGATCCTAAAGGGGTTCCTTTTTCAATTTCAGGTATGGAACCCTACAAAATTAATATATGAACACGATTGTATTCATATTTGATGTTAATGATGGTATTGTGTTAATGATGTGATTCCAATTGAGCCATTTTCCACTAATTGGGCACAAATCCGAACTCAGAGCTTCTACTAAAGGTTGAATCCAAGAAACCCGCTTGATCCGGGAAACCAGATGGTCCTAGTTTCGATTCGACAAGAAGCGAAGATGCTATTGCTATTAAATACGTAAACGCCGTGCGGCTTCGGCAGTCTGAAGTCCTTACTCCTTAAGCTAATTTGAGCATAATTATGCTAGACGCTTGTAATCTGTCCAAAGACAACTAGATGATAGTGTCAGCCAGTCATTCACTCACTCTTTAAGCTAATACGATATTGAAAATCTCGTTATTTTCACGAAACAAGCATCAAATTCTACAGAACCGTTACATTTCAACGCCCTACTTTAAATTTTATCGTCTTCAGTAATATAATACTTACGTATCACGTTTCCCAGTCATCCTTAGGGTTAATAAGGGCTATATGTCGAGCTTCCATTCCGGAAGGATCAAGGAAGATACATCCGAAGAGACACTTGTATACCTTTGTTGTGTAAGCGGCGGTGATAGACTAAATTGAATTGTATTGGCTTGTTCCACGTGAGACTCCAATACTAACAACATTCAATTAAGAGAGTTCTTTGTTTGAAATGTTTTTTTTTTTCACAACCTCGTATAAAAGCATAGACAACGATTTTTAACTGAATTTGTAGTGTCTAGACACCAAGATAATTTGTAAATTTTAGAGCTGATATTCCAATATCTACAATAACAAAGTGAAAATAAGGTTAGATGTATTATAATTGATTTACTTGTGGGTGGAATAATATAGTAGCTATATAGAATATTAAAGTCGCTGACGTCACCTTAAGACGGAATGTGAAGGAAAAATTCGATAACTTAACTTGAGGGACGCAGGGTTGACTCCTGCCTGAGATCGTATTTTTCTTTCACTAGAAAATTCATGTCGGATGCAGGTTTGACTCCTGCCTGAGATCGTATTTTTCTTTCGCTAGAAAATTCATATCTTTATAATTATCGTTTAATAATTAATACATTCTTGACAATCCATCTATTATGTACTGACTAGAAGGAAGGGACTCACTACTCACTCATGTTCTATTTAGGAAAACTCTTTAGACTTTATTCTAAATATGACTACTCACCTACACGAATGTGGACGTGGACGAATACATATATTTTGATGATGATGATCTCTTCTTTTCATGGATCTGAATACAACCAAAAAATCAAGCTCTATCTTAAGATCATTTAATTGAGATAAGATATGCCGCAGTTTTAAGTTGGAGCTTAAGCTTTCGGTGTAAACAAAATTTAAATCTGTTCAGAAGTTTTTGCGCTAACCCTTAATAATTAGACACAGTTTGGGATTTAATTCTACTTGTATTAATTTAAATATATTCTATATTTATATATTACGTACCATGCTTTATAACGCAATGATTAATATCTGTATCTTTCATAATATAAGTGCAGGTTAACGGCACGCATCATATTTTGCAATAGCGATAGCGCCAGTACTATGACTAACAATAGCGTAAACGTTAAAGGTGAATGATCCTAGTTACTCCATTGTGAATTATGAGCGCAGTGTCGTCCACGCGTCACTTTATCATGTGATCAGCTAACGTAAGCGAACTCCTTGCACGAGTCCGTGAAATTTGATAACTAAATGCGCAAAGCCACGTAACTATAATGTTTATGTTGCGCTGTCAATGATAGGCCGTAGTAATAAATAGCATTCGCAAGCCAGCAGATGGATAGCTAGACCAGACCCTCACGTTTTTATTCCCTGAAGGTCTACTAATGTATGCTTCTCAACTGCATAGATAAACTCACAACTCTTTAGATAAAGGTGACCCTAGTTTAAGAGGCAGAGCTTCTCAATTAGTCTACAGATTCCATAACTATATTATTATCGTGTGTTGTGCAATGACATGGCAATCCGCAGAAGACTCTGTGTTGACGTCATATGGTTTTAGCTATTAGACCATCTACACAGTATAAGTAGCTAGGTTTTGTGGGTTGACATGCCATCGTATGGCGAGGCTGTCTGTAAGCTGTAAAACTTTTATCCCATGTAATATCTGTTTTCATTTTGCGAAATAAAATATTTTATTATTAATGTACATTCACAACTAGCTGGTATGTTTGGGATTGATGTACTAGCGAGTTTAATGCCATTAATCGAGCACAGATTCAAACTGCAAGCTGTTACTGAGAATCTCATAGAAAAACCTAATAACACTGCTCGATCTGGGGATCTAACCCACGACCTCTAACGTAGCACTCGCGGTTAGGACCACTAGACTAATGAGGCAGCCATCCCTTTGAGATATTCCTCTTTTATAGATCTTTACTAAAAAACTCACAGTTCGCTATTAAATAATATTAAATTGATAAATCACTTTCTATATTGTTCAATAAGATCAGCCTAACGCCTTCTGCAAGTAATTCGAGCTTCCGAGGGCGCGTTGCGGTTACCTGCTACCAACTAACCCGTCCTATCTGTGACATGGATGTAGGAGATAGTAAGTACGGTACACTTACGGTAATTACCCTTGTACCCGCTGTGCTGTTGGATTATGCAAAGTAGGAACTGGATCTTAAGTCCTGAAGTAGAGGCTTGTAGTTGAACGACGATATGACTTGCGTTTTTTTACCAGTTGTCGTTGTAGGGTCTATACTTCTATATTAAAAGAGGTAAAGTTTGTGAGGTAAAGAGGTAAAGTTGGAAGGGGAAGACCTCGGCGAACGTACCGCAACCAAATTGCGGATGTTCTTAAAAAAGGCCAGGGTTCCGAGCACCCTAACCCGACGGTCATGCATGAAGAGATTAATGAATGTAGATGAAGCGAAAGTAGTGTGCCAGGATCGTAGCAAGTGGAAATCTATAGTCTCTGCCTACCTCCATGGGTAACAGGCGTGACAATATGTAAGTATGTATGTAAAGTTTGTTAGGTTGTAGGGGATAATCTGTGGATGTACTGAACAGATTTTGAAAATTATTTTATCAGTAAAAAGCCACGTTATTTGTGAGTGTCATAGACTATATTGCTCAACGAAGTGGGAGCGGGTCAGCTAGTTTTAATAAAGCTTTCGAAGATAACTTGATGGTATTTAGCGGTTACTAAAAGGCTTAAAATATGCGATACTTATTTAATTCCTCTGGCATCTAATAACAATTACAATGTTGCTATCGGACACTGTTCTTAAGATACCTTAGATAATTAGTCTTCCTCGTCTACCCTGTTCCCGACTACGTATATAATAACAGTTGGCTACCAGTCTTAACATTTCTCGACATGTGCTTGCATGCGGTTGTGGTGTATGTCGCCAATCCCATGACGTACGTGACTATAGAGCAAACGATTCCGATATACACTGCAGACGATCAAGGGAGTTATCTCCGAAAAATGGTATGCCTGCATTATTTTGGATAGGTCCTATCACCCAAGCTTATCGCTTTTGTAGTCAGAGAAACGGCTCCTGCAACAAGCTCTTCCTGCAAAGAAGTGCAGTACTAACACAAAAAATTAATATAACTGTATAAATCTATGCTAGTCCCTTATAATTCAATGAGATAAACGAGAGATCACAAGGATAAGCATTCTGTATTCAATCTCATGTTATTTATGTTTAACTTCTACTGTCCCTATTATGGATGTGACCGTGAAAGTATAAAATTAATATTCCTCTTTATCATTGGGTAGGTGTTTAAAAGCTTTCCCTTGTTATCACGTGTAAAGGGATTAAAGGATTGAGACTGTCTCGACACAGTTACGCCATCTAGCGGCGAATAGCCGAACTTCTATTTAAATGTAGTTTTCATGTTAGGTTCTATTTCCGATTTTGTTGTTATGAAATAAAAAAACGCCCTCACGAATACATAATTGTGAAAAGAGAAATAGTTACATGATTGCAATTTTTAAATAAACGCAAACGTTATATTTTTTTACATCATACTGACGCATCCTACGAAAAGCTGAAATTTTTTATGTGACTTTACGTGATGGATACAAATATTTCCTCTGTACTTTCGTACCTACCATATAGTTGTACCACATAGTTGACTGTAAAATATTAACAAGTTTTAAACTCAAACACGTCAGTGTTCCCGAGACCTAGGTATTTTAAACCGGTTTGTAATATCGTCAATAATATATCCCATACATTTAGCGTGGGATGAAACTGGTTCCAATTTACAAATGCAACCGTACCGCACCACGCTGCAGTTCTGAATTTTTAAGCTACCTAAACGACCCCTAGCGGATTGGCGCGCGAGGCAGCGTTAAAGCGTCGCGGTTCCGCTACTTGTTAATAGATGGCGCTAGTAGTGGCTTTCGCGGGAGAAAAAGTTTGTGTTATTGATTCACTCCTATCTGGCTGCGTTCAAATAAAATATTGATTGTTTTGCGATACGGGTGTTTACTAAAATCCTTTATCTTGTAAGTTTAAGTTTATCAGATATGTTCGGTCTAGTGTTTTCGTTTTGTTATTCAGTTTTGTATTCTCCTGTTTTATGATTTGTTTTTACGCAATGAATAATATTAATACCCTTATACAAAACTGTCGTAAAACATTCAGTGCGATTTACAAATTGCTTTTGAAATTTTAATTTAATTTCGCTCGGAGTTTAAAAATAGTTTAATTTTAAAACTTCGGGTCGTAACTATTGATTAGTAGTAGTGTTTGCGACAGGTTAATTTTATTGTATAATTATTTATCAAATACCTAGGAAAAAAAATAGGAAGTTTGAAATCTAATGTTTAGACTAGAAATTTTGTAAACGCAAATGTATTTTAAATTACAAACATTATTAGTATTTAAACTATGGGGTAAATTTTGCATTAATTGTTACTAGAAATATTCCATCAGCATTGCATCTGACATGCAACAAACCATTATTTAAAAACGCAACGGCACTCGTTATGCGTTGACGTCTGAGGCGGCCATCTTGTCCGGTTTCCCGCCAATTGGATGATTGCGCGGGAGTGGCGCGTCGCGTCCGTGTCAAGGTGACAATGACAATATCGAGGATCATTGTTTTGTAATAACGATAAAAATTACATCACAAACTCTGACAGTTATGTAGTTAAGTACCTAGATGTATCAACATTACGTTGAATGATTTATTTAATTATTTGTTTAATTGGATGGTAGTGACTAGGGAAGGCTTTTTTTTTGCAGTTGGACCTACCGGGCTGATAAAAATGATTTGTTTAATAATGATTCAAAGGAGGCTTGTGCTTGCTAAGCGAACAGCTGTTTTAACACAAAAATAATTGATGCTTTAGTCATCAACTTTGATTATCCTTGCTGAAGCAATATTAACTTTTTAATTATTGATTTTAACGCTAGATTCCAGTAATAAATCTTCTCAAACATTATAAAATCGAATTTCTTAATTCCCAATTCTGAAAACGATGAAATATTCTTGAAATTGTTATTCGTAGTTTAGTCACGCTACAGCCTTCTCTCTTTTGTATAGGAAGGTACGTTAATTTCTTTTTAAATTTTACGAAGGATTTATAGTTTGATTAAAATCTAAAAGAAAAATATTTTTCAGGCGATCGAAACCAAGGTTAATCTTTTGGACCCGCCCTAAGCTAGTATGTAGTGACGTTTGCCCCTTCCCATCATTGATAGGAGTCCCGGGCAAAGAAGATGGACACAAATGGGTTGGTAATGATTACATTATCCAGTTTCGGGATTCCACGTCTAAACTAAAATATCCCAAGTCTGAACAAAGTCCTAATATGTGTGTAGGCCTAAATACATATTTTACAGTTAAACACAAACATACAGTGCTAATATGTTTGTTACAAGTTCAAGTTTATTTAGCTTATATACTACTGTTATTTACTCTGCCTTTATGAACAAATTTTATTTTGTGCTAGTATTTTTTTTATTAAATATCGGGTGGTCATCATTTACGGAGTCTGAGGCCTGATGTATCGATACTATACTTTACATTATGTGTGTATGTGTTCGTAACCGACCTAATGTACTACTTTTGAGCTTACAGGCTGATTCTTTCTTTTTGTAGTCCGTTTCGTCCCGCTTCGGGGCTCAGGCATTCATTTCGTTTTTCTAGGTAGATGCATAGCCATTTTATAATAAGTTTTCAATTTGTGCTAGTTATACACATGTGTTGTCTTGCAGTATCAATAGGTTTTTCATATGCATATTTGACATAAATAAAGTGCGATTATTATAAACTTTAATGTTTTGCGTGTTGGTTTAACGTTGGAAGTATAGATATTGGTACAGTGGCGTTTTATGTTCAAACTTAAGCATTTCATGTATAATTCATAAACCTTTGAAAGTACAGAATTTCGCATTGTTGGAACAACTGGAGCCATTTTAGATAAACTGCGAAGTATTTTCATGTATCATTGTATTATTTCATTCTCGATGTACTGAATATATTTTTTTCATTTTTACAAAGTAATTTTGAGTCCCGGAAATTCAGGAAGGCAGATGATCGTTATCAAACGAGCAAAGCTTTTGATATCGTAAAATCTCGTTTCCAATTTAAAAGTTGAATCGGAACGAGGAAATCGAACGCCATCCCCTTCCCTTATCGGTTTTAGAGTTGTTACTCCTGTAATATCGATTCCTGAAACAAATACTGCGGCTTATCTAATTAGATGCAGGATTATCAAAACAGGCTATCTTATTGGATTACGTATTGCTTGATGGATCAGGTAACATAGATTTTGATGTCACTGAACATACAATTATCGATATAGGTTATCGCTTGATAAGCTAGTAAAACAGGAATGTGTTTCCGGTGTGTTTTGATGCCGTAGCACTTAATGATGTTCAAATCCAGGCTGAAAACTTCGCTGTCCTTTCCTTCGCTGTCAGTTCCTTAAAGGTATTTGCCATATTTAAACCTTGCTTACTGCAGTTGCGATCTTTTAATATTCTAGAAACTTCAAATACTTAGATGAATACGCAATCAAAGTGAGGAATGACTAGTAAGCTTTACAATAAAAATAATGAATGACCACTAAGGTGCAATACATCATTTTGAAATACTTAATCATAAGAGTAAGTATCGAACACTGATTGCATCGAAATTGAACTGTTATTGATAACGTATTCGATCAAGTTTAAGAATGAAATAATATTAACTTACATAATTAAACCTTTTGCCTTAAATAAACGAGTCATGTTTGAAGTGACAGGTTTAAATTAAGTTTTAGATTAAGCTTAGATATTTTTTTATTCAATGTGTTTTGGTTACTGTATGAGAAAGTTTAATTTCATAATAATAAATAAATCGATTTCAAGGTATAGCCACAAGTTTTTAAAATACATACAATAAATTTATTTAAATGAATATTATTTTTGTTGTATAATTATGTATTATTTAAGCAAAGCAACTTCGATCGATTTGATTGATTCGGATCTGAATGATAAATGATATTTATGTACTTCGGTGTAAGATGTTAAGATTTTAACTTTTACAAGACAATAATAATATTAACATTTTGATACTACATGGCACAGGCATCTTCTACCTGGACTTCCTCTGAGTAGAAACGCCGAAACGTCTCGTGTGACGTTCATTCATTAATTCTCTCAACGTATTCATTCAATCATTGTTCTGTTCTAAATTTAAAATTATGTTTATAAAAAAATCGACCGTTGAACAGTGCACACGTTTTTTATTCCTCCTGTGGCTTTATTACCAATACTTTTTCATAAAAAAAAATTGTTAGCTATAACAAAATTACAAAGCTTCGTTTCATGTCCACGATACGCTATCCTAACCAGTGATGTAAGACTAATTGACTTATACATTCATCACTCCACTCGTCCCGAATACGGATCGCGTTGATGTCCCCTCACAAACGAATTAATGGAGTCTGCAGATTTCTTTTCAACCGACAGTTAGCCTGATATGGGGACAGTCGGGATGTTGAAGTAATTTTGGAGATTTTCGTGAAAAAAGATTTGTCGTTTAAGATTAGGACAAACTTCACGTCATGTTTGAATTTGCGGAGCTAATCGCTTGTTTGGTGATTTATAAGGAAATATTTTGGCAGTTATTATAGGTGCAATGAATGAGTGAAAGAAGGAGAAATAATGAATCTTGAAGAATTTAGTCGTTTTACGCAATGAACAATCAGGGAAAAACCTATTAAGGGATCAGGTAGACGCTTACATCTACAGGGAAATTTCCATGCAAACGAACTAGTAAATACGGTTATCTATTGTAAATACAGAGTATATACATAAGTCGACGACTGACAACTTCAGATAGACGCAGATAGTGGCCAAGATAGGATAAGGTGAGCTGACGTCAAATATTTTGGTCTGACGTTACCTCATTGCTCTAGTGGCTGCAAGCGCTTCTGCATTTTGAGGTATTTCGTTCGATTACCAGGTCGAGCAGTGTAGGGGATGTAGTAGGGCAGTAAAACTTCAGACGTTAGAAAGAATGAAGTGTCTCCCGCTTCTCAGCGTCTCCCGTGCCTTGTATTTATTGAAACAACAGGAAGTACTTAGGTAAAATATATCAATCAACATTATATGTTCACGCGTAGCCTGTTATATTTTTTAATGAAATTTTTTGCCGGGTTTTTCTATGTAAATTTCACTAGCAGCTCGAAGGGTTGTGTGTTTAGTTAATTTGCCTTGAAGTGGTTTCACACATACATGCCATGGCATGATGATTTTGATACTAAACCTTAATTAGTATAAAAAAAAAATATATAAGATAGCTGAAATTAAAAATTGAAAGTTACCGGGATAACGTTAAGTTATAAATTACTAGCTTTTGCCCGCGACTTCGTCCGCGTGGAATAGTTTTTCCCCAATCCCGTGGGAATTTCCCAAAATATCGTTATAATTTAAAGTCTGTATGTTATTCTGATGTATAAACAATAATACTGTAAAGTTTCATCACAATCCGTTCAGTAGTTTTTGCGTGAAAGAGTAACAAACATCCATCCATCCATCCATCCATCCATCCCCACAAACTTTCACATTTATAATATTATATATATATATATATATAAGTTAAGTTATAAATTACATATATTAGTCACTAAAATCTAATAGCACTTTGCTCGACCTGGGAATGGAGACCAAGACTTCTAGCGTAGCAGTCGCTTTCAGGAACACTAGACTAATGAGGTAGAGGACAGAAACTAGTTTTCAATATTCCTAATAATATGGTTTTATCTTTCAAATATTGTCATATCGTCTTGTTAGCGAAATTTCAGCTTCCGCCGTCAGTTCACTTAGATCTTTTAAACTACTTAACGGATTTTAATGAAGTTTTTAGCAATAGATAGAGTGATTCAAGAAGAAGGTTTATATGTATAAAACATACATAAGAAAAGTCGAGAAACCACGCGGGCGAAGCCGTGAACGGAAAGCTAGTCAGCTATAAATGTTTACCTATAATTGAATTGAGGATCAAACGCATTTGATACTCGTTCTCTATCATGTTATGTGTGTGTGTGTGTGTGTGTGTAGCCCTACGCGTCACTCTTAACTATCATATCAAGGTTAGGAGGGTCCTATTCTAAGAATAGACACTCCTGCCTCGATAACGCGAGAAGTGTACTTAGTTCAGGATCAAATTGAATTAATCCGTTAAAGCCGTGTTTAACATAACATACCATCAGGCCTGTATTCCCCGAAGGGTTAGGTAGAGATGTAATTATGTATACACCCACACTTCACATGTATAGGTCCTATGTAATAGGGGGCGAGCCTATTGCCATTAATCGGGCACAAAGCCAAACTCCTGAGAAATTCATAGGAAACCCCAATAACACTACTTGACCTCGAAATCGAACCCAGGTCCTCTAGCGTAGCAGTAGAATTCGGTTTTGTGCACGATTAAAGGCTCATTAGGCTTTGGGCCTAACATACCATTGAAGTGTGGGTGCACATTTGTACACCTCTGCCTCTAGCGATATTTTGTTATGTTCATGTTGGATATTATTATTTTTTATACTGAGAGATTGTTATCAGAATTTACCGTTGCCATTACATATTTAATTCATTTTTAATTACATATTTGGAAAGTGACGCAAATCAATAATGACATTACACAGCTGATATTCGTTTAAGTAAAAAAATAATTCACCAGCTTTTGCTGTGTCACCCAAATGTTGTATTTTGTGTGTGAATCGCAGTTAATGCAGTTTGCCATGGCTTTCTTTCTACCAAACCTTAGTCGGAATAAACATGGCCGAAACGCGAATTTTGTTGTTACGTCACTATCGTCTCCCATCTTGGACGTTTAACGAGTTGCTGTCAAGGCCAGTCGCACCGGACAGCCTCAATTATCCACTGGAGGAGCACGAGGAGGCAGCGTGATGGAAGTGCCGTCTCCAGGATATGCGCAACTGGCTAATACGGCATATAGGTTTTATATTGCTTTGAGTTAGAAGAAAATCAGTTAATATGATGATATAAAGTATAAATGAACCCGTGTAAACGAAATAGCTTAAAAAGGTATGCTTAATAATTCCATATTTATTTTGTCAGAATTACATTTAGTTGTAGAAATTGTAGTATATTATATAGTTATGTAATAACTTGCGTAAAGGGATGAATAGTAATATTATATCCATTGTCTAGTACTATAACTCTTACTTACCAAGAAACTGAAGACCTCATTGGTGTAGTAGCGTAACTTTAGCTGCACAATCTGTTTCGGTATCGCTCTTTTACACTAACACGTCTACACATATTCACATATCCTCATTCAAACACTCACGCATCCTTGAACACGCACTCTCATCAACTCACACACGCACTCTCATCAACTCACACACGCACACACGAAACTACACTCACTTGATGCCCACATATATTTTGGGTAGTAGAAAAACAACAAAAATATGTAATAAGCTATTTAGTTAGTTATATTGTTATCATTTTTAATTATATTCTGTAATGTCTTGCAACTTAGCTTGTGAGTCAAGATAAGTTGAATCTCACTCATTCAACATTATCTAATGTGTAAAACTATGTGTGGCTGTAAAATCAATTTTCTTCTGAGGGGATTTGGCGCTGTATGCCGAGATACAGGCTTTCCTAGTTCGGCTACAGATGCTACTATCCTTGTATTATTATGATAAATCTAGCCTATACTCAACATTTGTCATTACTCTAAGTTATTTTTTGGTGAAATAAATTTATTTATTATTATTTATTTACTATGTAGGTATATAAGCTGTGTTAAGTTTGGTACAAGATGATGTTGTGTAAAATTAATCCAAAAATGTTTATTCAAGTTGTTTATTCTAGGGCCCCTAGACAATGTCACATCTTCATTATCGATGACGAAGTTAGATATCCAAAATGTATGGATTTGACATAATTTCATCACGTGACATATCGAAAGATTATGCCAATTCCATACATTTCAGATTAATCTAACTTCGTTTTCGATATGGAAATCTAACAAACATTGTCTAGGCCTTCAGATTCAATAGTTGAACTAATTCTCAAAATACCACTAGTGATTGTCATAAATGTTTGAATGATAACCGACACGAACGGTTTACGTGCTCCCGGAGGCACGGAGTGGTCTTAATGTTATGATAATCACCCACCTACCGACGGTGTGCCACAAGCGTAGCATTATTAGGTAGATTGGTTGATTAGCGAAGCGTCTTCTCTTTTTTATTAGACATTTACAATATAAATATTGCATTATCCGAAGGAAACAAAACTTTAACTAGCCATGTTTTTATCAGGCTTTTCTTGTAACCAAAATTGATCCATCGCTACTGCTTCCTAAGCGACATATTACGTAAAACTTCCAACAAAATAATATTTCGGTGATATGAAATGTCATGACATGATACTGTAATGTTACGTACGTATGATAAATTGAATGTGATGGTGATATTACGTTTACACACAAGTATTTGTCATTCACGCTCTGGTAGGTAATATAAAAAGGGATTCTTCACCTATGTCTTTACCTTTTTGTCTCAGGTATGTGGAAGTTTGTTTTGTGTGAGTTGACACCTTTCAGAGAGATCAGCAATATTTTTGTTTATGATAGGTTCGTAGGATTTGGTTATTGTAACCATCATAACGTAACCCGTATTCAACGAGTGGTTATTGGGTAATGAAAGAAAAAAGATTTATTTGTCACAGTCAAAGCACAATTTTACAAACAACTTTTTTTTTAAATATTTAACTAGGAAGAAGACTACCTACTTACTGGCTATATTCTTGTGCCTCACGGCTGAGGCAAATAGGCCCAGTTCAACAATATGCCAGGCAGCTAGTGCTTGGCGCTGATTTTCAACAGAGCCTCAATTATCTAAGGCGTCCCGTATGCAAACAAGTTTTATAGTAAATGCGAAAGAATATCAATGCGATTAGAATGGTTTTGGTAGTGGTTTATTAGTACACCCACATTTAGCTGGTATGTTTAAGGTACCATAAATAAAAGGGCAAGCCAACACAAAAGCATACTCCGAGCTGCTATAGGGAATATCATAGAAAAACCAACAACACCGGCTGACTTAGGAATCGAAACTGTAGAAGTAGCACTTACGGCCTTAAAATTATGTCTTGTTTTCTTTTAAAATATTTACAGAAACTGAATAATTTATGGAATTATCTTTATAGACAAAGCAGTTCTTGAAACAATCAAGCGGATAAAACAAAAAACTCAATTGATTGCTGACTAACACAATTTCCTAGCCCAATAACCTCCAGTGAGAACAAACAGGGGCTCAATTAACGAACCCTCGTTCTTACCCGCCGGTGTCGGTTCGATGCCCTGTTTGAATTAAATCGCGACATTTTTATTGGTCAGCCTTTCAACAAGGGACGTAAAACTGCGCGAGCACTGCAAGATTGGTTTGGAATAGAAATAGGAAGAGTTAGATTCTGTAGGCAAGATGTCATTGCAGTTGAACAATTTTAGAATTTATGATCTATGAAATAAGATAAGTATATGAAATAAAGGTAAAAGCGACAACCACTAAGATTGTATGTTGTACGAATGTGGAAATTGTTATTTCAGATATTGGGTTTTTAATATGAATAGAACGGAATCGCAATTAGTCGACAACTCACGCCATTCACAAGTTTAACTTCATCATCAACTCATTACATTTTCCCACTGCTGGGCACGGGTCTATATTCTCAATTTCCGAGACGCTAAAGCACGGTGCAACTCACAACACAACACTATAGGTGTTGTAGTTAGACCCAAATTTAACATGCACGTACTAAATATGGCACATTATTACAATGACCATACAACGGAATTACGTCGCGCGAGCAGGTGCCAATGTGTATAGGCTTGTGTGCATAACTGTGGTTTCATTATAAATGACCGTCATTTAACACTATTAGTAGTTCCGTATTATCAACCGAAAATGTTTGGGTAAAGTTCACACTCGTTTGATAAATTTGTACCGCGTGCTTCCAATCCTTTCATTTCATTTTTGTGGGCACAGATCTCATAGAAATCTTGTGCGTATCAATAAATCACTTACTGAAACAATTATTACTAATTAATCAGTAAATATTCATATTTGTCCTTCGAGCCTGAGCTTCCGAATATTGCTGGACCAAAATTATTAAAAAGCCCTAATTGGGCAACAAACACATTTATTAATCAGACTATCTTATTTCAGTTCCCTGCTGGGTGATATAAAAAAAATTGATACTTAAGTGAAGGTGTTTGTCATTGAAACTAAAAGAAGTTCTCTGTTGTGTGATTTGGAACGTTGAAATGATTAGTCTATCCTAAATCGCGCTTGAAACAGATTTCAAAAGCGAATTCTTCGTTTTCAGATTTCCATTGCAAGTCCTTCTTTGTTCGCTTAGCAAGGATACTCAACCTTTTTTCATTCACTCACAGCATGCACACAGTAATAAGCGCGCCTGAAATAAATGTTTTTTCTCCTTCTCCGCATAGTATCATCAGGTTTCCTTATCGGGATTCCCGAGGCCTATAAAATATTTACACAAACATAGCTGTGGCGATGCTAGTCCATGTATTGTTAGAATAGGAGATAACTTTTTCACAACTGTTCAATCGAGCAAAACATAAGTTGGACAACAAAGTTTGCAACTAAATATGGGTTTTATGACAATGCGGGAAAACTGTTGCTTTATTTCAACATACTGCTAATAGAAAATGTTTTATGTATCAACATCTGTCTTTTTTTGGTAAAGGAGCTATTTTCGTTGGATGTTCGCAAACAAATTACTTTGCAATATCGACATTACTTATATTTCGCTTTATTGGTTGGTAGATCTTTTTACTTATTGTATAACAGCGTAGGGTGCAGACCAAAGTTTTTCAAAGGACCGTGGACCCAGACTCTCAGTTCGTTATTAACATATTTAGTAGGAAAAATATGTTAAATAACTTGGACGATAAGAACAAATAAGTGCGTCAAACGTCACAAAGTGGCAACGCGCGAAATACTCTTGAGGCCGTACTGTGACGTGTTATTGCGATTGACAGAAAGGGATGAGGCTGTATACATTGGATAACGCCATCCCTATCGCACAACCTTAAAATGATCGGGAGGCATGTTAGGGGTCCGTATGATTTGCTTCAATTAATAGTTTATTGCGAAGCATAAAACGACAGGTACTGCTCATTCAACTTCCTACACTACCACCGTTAGTACCAAACAATTTCCGTTGTAAACTCACAATTAATTCAAATCACCTATTCATTATTCAGTGTCATTACTCTTACTATCGCACCTGCCCGCCCAAGTACCCACAGTGCCTACTTGTGTCCACACGATGGTCGATGAACGATATAACATGTACTTGTGGTATTACAAGCTGTTTGTATTATGATTTACTCGACATTATGATCTTATCGTTAATCGATCGGAAAGTAAACTTGTATGTCGGATAGAAAGTTGAGTAATAGGGCTAGTGTTTTTTTAAAGTTAGAAAATTATGTGGGAAACGTTTAATACCTACAGTCTCGAGTTTATAAATGATACATATCTGCAAATAATTACATATTTAATTTATGGTGGGTATCCTTAACCCGTCCAGTAACAAATTACAGACACTGCAGAATCTATTGTTATCTCATGTCGGAAACTTTATTTAACCTGAATTAAGGGATCCTTAAAAATTGACAATACAAAAAGAAAAAAAAAACACAATTTTGAAACTGAAAGACAAAATCTTCTTTTATAAACTGTGATACAAAAGTATGATGAACTTATCTTGGTCTTCTAATAAAAAATAAGTTTGTCAATCGACTTATCGTAAACGAATGCTGATAAAATACAGCCGCAAATACCTGTACTGTAAATACTGTAATATTAGTCTGCTCCGTCCACAACTGCGGAGATTGTAAGCGTGCTTACATGTTTGTTTACAAATGCTTTACTGCATTACGTTACCATCGGGCTGGCAATGCAGCATCAAAACATTTGGGCGTGGTTTTACGGATACCTCGTGTGAATTAGCCGTGCGAACACCGCCTCGCCAGTCGCGATCCGGTCTCCCGTCGCGGCGAACGTCCGTTACACGTCACGAATTAAAAAAATCACGTGCCCGTGAAATATTTTTGTGCCAAATAAGGAACGAAACGAATTCTAAACAAGAAAAAATTGTGGTGTTTTGTTTTTTTTGTGCAGTGAAAAACTCTCGGTCAGTCTTTCAAGAAGATTGTTCTTGAGGGTAGTTTGTGTTGAGTGTCGCACGGATCACAATTATTTTTGTTTGTATATTTTTTTATTACTTACATATATTCTGTTACCGTCTTTTGCAAGGTCGGGCCGGTATAAAGTATGTTTTTATTTGCATATGAAATAAAAACGTGTATTTTTGCGCTCAGGTGTTATTTTTAGTTATGATATTAGCAATTATTTATGAATTAACCAATGTGATGTCGTCATTCATTTGCATTGATGCATTATGGAATACATATTCATTTGTTGTGAACTAAATGTATGTTTGTTTAGACTGGGTATCTTATTATTTTTCATAGTAGTTTAATTTACGTGGCTGTTACTAGAAACAATGGTGTATAATCATTGTAAATCTTATTTATTTTAACAATACCTCCCATTTCATGCAAACTTTTGTAATTTTAATTTCTCAGCGATTTCACGAAATTAACACAGTCAGAGCGAAGTTCTAATTGGGAAATGAAAATATACTATCGTATATATTAATCGTCTGCCAGTTAAGTTGTCGAGACTTTACCCAAGTTCCGAAGTTGGGTACCGGAGTCGACCCGAGACCTAAACTCGTACATTTTTTATTTCATTTCCCCCTTTCAGACTGATTTTGAAACTCAACTGCACAATGCTGTTCCCAGAATCGTTGGAAAAACTAATACGTTTGTTTATTATTTTATATTATCAGTCAAAACGGCGGTAGGTAGCATAAAACGTTTATATAAGCACTTTTATCGAAACAAATTGACATAAAAATGATGGATGTACAGTTTATCTATTGAATATTGTGTACACTAAACCCGCTTTGCGTTCTAAATGACGCAGTAAGATTTCAAGAGATTCGATATTAACTTAGAAATGATTTCTTTACGCAAATATTTGACAGTTGATATAAAAACGACATACATTATTACATATTGATTATTTAATCCTGACGTTTTGGATGCTTTACAACGTCAATGGCAAACTACACGAGATAAAAATCGTAAAAATTACTTTATAAAACTGTATCTTCATTGATGAATGTACAATTCTCTTTTAAGGGCGAAATATTATAGTAAGTTTTTAAAAGAAAAACTGGCACTGTTGAAACTGTCTAGGTAATCCAGACAGACTCTCGTACCTCGAGGACAGACGTGCTCAAACGGGCATATACAGAACTTTCATATGCTAGAAGAAAGGGTTGTGAATTCGCAATCTGGTCACGTCCCGAAAGCCGAGTATGTAAGCCGAATATTTGCTTTTGTGTATAAACTTTGTATTTCTTACAAGTTATGATCATATTGTGTGTATGTTTATGGTAATCGCACTTTTGGTTAATTCAAGTTCGGTTTTGAAGATAAATATACGAAAACCATGTCAATTCCATTTTGAGTTAGTTATAAAACGAAAAGGTCATTAAAAAAAATAGTAATCAGCAAACGTAAAGTAAAAGATTTATTGTAGAATCTTCGTTGTATTGGGGTCTCAAATTAAAGGAAATATAATCATAATAGTCTGATTTAGATCCCAATATCCAATATAACATAAAACATCATCACAGCAAAATTATAACCATAATTTATATTTGCCGTAAATTCAAATAATTATCGACGTTTCACCCTCTTGGGATATAAAACACACCGGACTTTCTAGTATAATTAGCAGACTTCACACCAAAGCAATTCAGACCGCCATTGTTCATAGTAACGGCTGCCTTTAACTGATTATAACTTATGGTGTGCGGCCGACGAATACAAATACGTTTGGATGGCCGAATAGGGCCGATTATGGTGTCGGTTGACATTGACGTGACTAAGTTAGTACTGAGAATACGACACTGATTAGTTTTACAATGTTTGCCGACGAATAATTTTGTATCGATTTCAGAGGGTATATTAAAAAATATTAATGGCCGGATTAGAAATGCAACGAATTGTATTTGTTATAAGGCCGAGTACAAAATATTCGGCCAAACAATCCGACCGAATCGCCGAATATTCATCCTTCTTTTGTTAGTATACCTTATCAGTGGTCAAAGTATTGGTGTATACGAAATTGGCTATAAGTACAAATAACACAATTAAAATTTATTTATTATCAATATAGCGATACAAGCGTACACATAGAAATCTTCCTTATTAAATACTTTGGAGGTTAATTTTAAAGTAAAATGATCAATAAAATTGCGACGCTACTCACAGCTTCACATACCATTGACTATATATACATTATGTTTTATAACGATTTGGGTTTCTTTTGAACATACATAGAAACAACTTCGAAGTTACAACAGACTACGTCTGCTGAATTAATTCGAAGTAACGAGTACCTTGTGCTGACTACCGATGTAGCTCCGGAATAATGGAATAATCTGCAGGAAGGCGGTGAGATTAAAAGATATTCAAATAGGTATAATATGATCTTGTTGGACAGATTAAACCGTTTGGAAGCCTGGAAAAATATGGTTACAGCTTTGTTAAGAGAGAGTAATATGTGGAAATTATCTGTGATGAATAAGTTTCTGTGATGTAAGAGTGCAGTGATAGCCTAGTGATATGACCATTGGACTGTCAAGTCAAAGGTCTCGAGTTCGAATCCAAGGCACGCACCTCTGACTTTTCGAAGTTATGTGCGTATTAATAATTAATTATCACGTGCTTAAACGGTGAAGGAAAACTTCGTGAGGAAACCTGCATGCCTGAGAGATTTTCTTGACGGCGTGTGAAGTCTGCCAACCCGCAGTAGGCTAGCGTGGCGGACTATAGCCTAATCCCTCTCGTACTGAGAGGAGACCCGAGCCCAGCTGTGGGACAATGTAATGGGTTGATGATGTTGATGAATAAGTTTATCAGTAACTTGAATATGTAACCTCTTTTGTCTACCGAATGATTAAAATTGTTCTTTCTTATGTGATTTAATTTGTTGAAGAACAGAACTTTGAAGACCAGAGAGTCAGACGCAAACGCAAACGGTAACAAAAATCTCATCAACTCTGATGTATATTCCTTTATTTATGTACTAAACTAGTAAACAGTTCTATTGATTTTCAGTTTGTAAATGACAAAAGTTTTTGTAGTTTCCCTTTTCTGTGGGTATTTTAAATAAACTATATCTATTCATGAAGCAAGGCAAATTGGATATCTGGGTATCTGTTTAGCATGGACAAACTAATTTTGCAAATATTTTTGTCAAAGGAATTCATTATTTTGTATCAAATAGTTTTCTTTGTTCGTATTATAGGGTTTTTTCAAATACGGGTCGGTTCATTGGTTTGTAATTAGTTTTGATTCAAATAATTAATTTAGGTATACATGTACTGAAAGATTAGATATTGTCTATATTCTAAGCATAGATTACTTGGCCATCCATTCATCTACTCACCATAGAGATTGTTTATCGTGAAAAATTGAATGAAAAATGTAGATATATGTATACTTACCGTTTAAAAAGGTCAGTTTTAAACTTTGGTTAATAATCGTAATAATAAATCCCTAGTCATATTTCAAAAGTTTTTAATTGCATTCATCCAAGAAACTTAATTTGTTCAAATTGCTGTTTCTTCTCAATCACGTTAAGAGTACACCTTACATTAAGAAAACAACATCATAATTGTTGTAATTATTGTATTGTTGTACGAGGGCTTTGCCCCACCAACTGCCTTTTTGTAGTTTCGCACAATGTTGTATAAATTATTGTTAAATCGGACCTGAATCCTGTTACTGTATTTATCTGGTTTTGACAATTTAGATGAGAATCTGAATAATACTTATTCATGAGATGTCCTGTTAAACTCAAAATTAATTATGAAATTAAATGAAAGTTGAATAATGGGTTAAAAAAAATACAAAAAACTACCGTGGCCTTCACCGTTTCTATTAGTATGTAAAAATACATCACTGAAAACTTGAATGAAATCATTAAAATTACTGTTTGAGCACTATTTTACATTTACATTATTACAATGTACATATTTAAAGTTAGAAAAGGAAAGTAGGTAGTAGTGGTTAGGAAATGAATTAACTTTAGAATGACACTTAATTCTACAGTAACTTCCTTTATTCAAAGGATTCCAAGTGTTCCATTCCGTTAGACCGGCGTGACTTTGAAAGCGTTATTTGATTCAAACTTAAAGCCACGTTTGATCCCAAAGAAGAAAAGGAATAGTCTGATTTTCTAATTATGGTTGAGCACGTTCAAAGGGCTCCCAACTAAAAAGCTATTGAGAGCAGATCTGTTGATCTACGTGCTCTGTTAGCCTTTTGTCCTACAAATAGAAATAATGAATTGGGATCTCAGTAGGTACCTTTTACAATTAACTGTGCCAGAGCAAGCCGCCAACCTGATGTTAACTATTGCCCAAAGACTGGCTGTGTTCTCTTAGCAATGTCCAAACAATGCAAAGAAACCAACCAAACCGCTTTTAGAAAAAGGGAGGGAAAGGAGAAGGAAGGGGACTGAGGGAAGAATTGGGCCTCCGGCTATTCAATTTCAACAGTATGCGTACTGTTACTGAACGTCGATTTTCCGTTGCACCTTGTTGATACTTCTCAGGTCTAGTCAACACGTTCATGGTGGCATGTAGGCATGCTAGCGAGACACTACTACCTATTTATTACCTCCCATATTTAATGAGCTCCAAGCAATCTGATCGCAATGTTTTCATAGTATAATTATTCAAAAGCTATAACAATAAATAACAATCAATATGTATTGTGATGCATATTTATAACATTATAATTTTAATTCAAATGTCATACACTATTGCGTTTATTATGGAGCTAGGACTTCGATGCGGCCTTAGCACGCGACTTGTGACGTAGTTTGTGCCTACATACCATAGATTATGTAGGTGTTAGATTCTCTATATAAATAAATGATAATGTTCATCTACATACTTTGAAATTTTGAACCCCATTTGAATTTGGAATAAATTTAGCATTTGGTTGCTTTCCTACGACCACGCCATTGTCCTCGATCTCTCTTTTTCATATTTTTTTCCTACATTTATTAGACTAAGGACTTTGCCCGTTGCCTTTCATAAAGAAACGGTACCAACCTTTGTGTGTTAGGTCCCACCGCTTGCTATTTCTTGTCCCTACTTTGCATTTCAGTGTCCTACTTCCAAGAGCATACATCAACGTCCAACATAATCCTATTTGGAAAACGTTTTAACAGTGAAAAGTGGGGAAACCTTTGTCCGCATTTCAGTCACAATTTCACAGGTAAGACGTCTTCGTTTTACGTTCTAAAAGAATAACATTTCTCGAAGTTCTTTATATACCATTTCCTCAGATCAAATAAAAAGTTAAGATAGAACGTTGCGAACAAAGAAGTGAGGTCGGCTAGAACTGAGAGAGAGCTTGATCTGAGACCATTTCAAAGACAAAGGAGAGTAAACTAATTTTATATAAACCATCAATAAACATTTTACGATACATTTTAGGTAGATAGAGTATTCTTCTCGAAATACTCGGCTATTCCTGTACAGAGTACTCGATTTATGACGTCATAAATAAGAACTTTTGTTCCGTGATCTAAGATAAGTATCAGGTAACGAGTATCCAGGATAGTGCGAGTAAAAGCCGCTGATAATAACCTGAAGTTTATTATTACTCTTAATAACAAAGCTAAATATCAAAGGATTAGGCTACGAATTTTCGTGGTCCCTTGTGGCTTAATTAGAAGTATTTACAAAGCGGGCTTGTGGTTTCGAGATTCAACGTAATTGAAAATAGCAGACATTTTGTCTTATTTATTCTGCTATATGGAACAATAGTTTCTCATTAAAATTAAGTATCGATACTTGATCTATCTCTTATCTACTTATATTGTATCTCTCTCTTATATATAGTCCGTCTTGTGTACCATTGTATTTGTACATAAAAGATTCAATCACTACATAGTATAAAACAAAGTCGCTTTCTCTGTCCCTATGTCCCTTTGTATGCTTAAATCTTTGAAACTACGCAACGGATTTTGATGCGGTTTTTTTTTAATAGATAGAGTGATTCAAGAGGAAGGTTTATATGTATAATACATACATATTTTAGTATAGAAAAGCCGAGAAACTACGCGGGCGAAGCCGTGGGCGGGAAGCTAGTAAGTACATAAATAAAATTTTATTTTCAGTAGAACGATTAGGTATCGACATGTTTCTCCTTGAAAACTAAGGTTTTTTTGTGAATTTCGCAAAAAAGGCATTACCAGATTTTATACAGTTTCATTAGATAATGTGAGAATTATGTTAATGTGCGCTCAGTATCTCTTATTTCATCTTAACTTAATGTAGTAAGAAAACGCTTTAAAAAGGTAATTTTTTAACCACTGCTTTGGTTAAAGTGCTTAACTTGGATAAACGGTACCATTTCATCTTATTCCCATTATCTTAATGGCATACCTCGTGGGAAGTACTTATATTTTTTTTTATTTTTAAGCGATGACATATTTAGCGTTCGTTACAGAATCGTAGTTTAAAAAAATTGTTAATTTTAAATTAAATGTTTTTCTTTATCAGATTAGAAAACTTAAGGTCATATTTGTATTATATAACATATTTTTTATTTTGTAAAACATTGTTTTGTACTATTGCACTATTATTTTAATTTTAGATTTGAATTCATTCAATTAAATAACCTTGATAAAAGTTTTATAGGCAGGTTTGTAGGCAGTATTCGATCGAGTTCCAATTACCGAATCCCTATGTTGCCTCTTCTAATTCTATCATACAATTATATTATCTGTGACCACGTCACGTGGAAGCGAAGCCATTCATTTAATAATACCTACAAGCTCTTAATGTTTTAATGTACTTATTTGTAAACACTGCCAATAATAGGGAAGTTTCCATCTTGTATTGTCAGTATGTGTAAACAAATTTATATGTCTGGTTTCGTAACGTAAACATTAACTATTTCTTTTTTATAGTATACTTAATACATTTATTGCACTACACAATGTTAACAGGTTTTACACAGTAATATTAGTATAAATCTTTGTAATCTGTTTAGCGGTGTAGGCATGACAAACATAGTTACTTTTGCATTTCAAATATTCGATTATTCGATTACGATCCGATTATTCAATTTTAACTTCAATTTAATTTATTGACTTTATAATTTCTGTACTGTCTGCATCGTTGAAACGTACATACATTCTCCTCTGGACACTATGCCGTTACAGATGTGTCTTCCCCTGCGAAAATGTCTTTATTTTTTTGTTGTTGCCAGAATTCGATACGGAAAGTGTATCTCGAGATATCGGCAAACAACTGTCATGTTTTGACATTTTCTCAAATATAAGGTCTAGACTGGGTCGAATGTTTGTTGTTTTTTTTATTTCATACCACTTAAGTTTCATAACTTGTTTTATTTCACATCGTAGGATATTAATAATAAGAGTTAAAAGTAATCAACCGTTATGCTGAAGAAATGTTCCCAAAAGCGCATAATTTTTGCGTGACCTTTCAACTTTAGGTTCCCCTGGAAAATAAAGCGAAATCGCACTTCTCCCGTGAATCTTCGTAATGGGATTGTAAAAAAGTTTGGTTTAGGACCGAAGGGCAAGGCGCCATTTTCTAATTTAATGTCCTGAACACTTGTGCTCTGCTTACTAGGTCAACGCTGTACGTTGAATATTTTGTACGGCATTTTTTTATTGCTACACAAAAACGTCGAGTAATTTATGTACGTACCGTCGCAATATAAAGTATTTGCCTCAAGCACCTTCGTTAAATTACCCTTATTAACATAAGGGACAAAGTTCAATTTATCAAAGCTAGAACAAAAAAAGTAAATTAGTCAATAGGTATCTTATAGTTCTAATTACTTTCAAATTAACAGAACATTTGTAATGTAAAACTTGTAACAGTAATTAATGATCATACATTATTGACAACCCTATTAGCTATTAAAGAAATCTGTCCATTATAATTACTTCACATATTGATCTTCTGATTTCAAAATACAGATTAAGAATTAGGTATTTAATTCTAACCTTCGTTAAAACAACTCGACTAATACAGTCATTTATGAGTAATATTTATACAATACATACAAATAATTTATTGTCACGCCTGTCTCCTATATGGCAAAGACTTTAGGATGCCAATTGTTATGATCCTGGCACACCATTCATACATGATCCGTCAGCTTAGGGAACTTTCAAACCTGACCTTTTTCTAAGAACTCTACCAATTTATACAATATCATTCATTTTATTAATATCAGTTTTTCTAATAGCAGGGGGCTTGTAAGAAAACACTTTAGTGGTATTTACTAACATTGATGTTTTTATCGCGAGCAAGCATATTTTACGATAGTGGAAATCACCTCGTTTTCGATAAGTTATGAAAAACGAAAGTGGACATTAACGGAAGATATCGTTATCTAAATATACCTAGATAGTGTCTCAAGGAGTTAGGTTTTAGATATAAAATATCAATCCTTAGTCACAAATTCATAATCTAAAAATAAACGATGACACATATATATGTACCAACATAATAAATGTCAAGTGAAGATGTTTTTGACAACCCTTACCCTAACATAACTCCTCATTAAATTACGTCATCGAGTGATGGACTCAGTCGAAGTACAAGTCAACATCCTGAGACTAGAATATGTTATTGTTTTTTTGTCCACTCTTTTTTGCAACACACGTGATTTCTGACGTAAAACGTGAACAACTAGAGGTCGTTAGTAAAATTAATAGGAATATCAAGGTCATCAAGGTGTGAATATATCTGAAATTGAATCTTTATTGACGTAACATCAATATAATCGAAAAGACAAATACGATTGAAAGACCCTCTTTCGTGACGGACAATATTGAAGCTTTACTTACTATTTAAGGCGGTTTAAGTGATTGGTTTTATGTTTTGCACACAGTTTTGTCTGTATCTGTGCTTATTGTATTGCTCAAAACTGTTTAGGATTAAGCTGAACGAAGACTGGTCTTATACCAAGAGGTTAGGCTAGCATAAAAGCAAGTCGAAGCACTAGCACTATAATATATAAAATAACAAATTAAACGATTTGGGGCAAAATAGTTAGTGCTTTCTGAAGTTGCCTCATTTAAAACTTATTGTCGGCAGTATATTAAGTGCTAAGAGCTTTCGTTTTAATCCTAAAAGCCTTTTCGGAAGCGCAAGCTAGTGTCAAGTAGAGCTGCTTGATCCATATACCCATATTCGGTATAGGTATATAGATACTGCTTTATAGTAACTACAATGTGGGTCGCATATTACTAGTCAATTCTTCAGAGACTTGCTTTTGAATTACCCTGTCTGTGTGTATGCGATGGCTTCCGCTGCAGTCAAATCTTTTAAGAGTAACAATACAAAAAATATAATTTAACTACTTCCTAGTAAGGCAAAAGGTTCATTAAAAAAATTGGTAAGACAAAGGCTAGAAATGAATAGCTGGGTTTGTTAAATCGAAATTCTTCAGTTCCTATTTGTTTTAAACCTTTTTTCTGTTTACTGGTGTAAACCACAACAAATATACTGTCTGACTATTAACAAATTTCACTAAGACAGCTTAGTAACCCAGTTTGAGTTGTAAAACCTGAACCTGAAAACCTTTATATACTTTCCTAAATTAAAACAAATCGTAGCTAAATGGACTTCCACATTTCTTTATTTCGAAATCCTTTAACATTCGTGTAAACTGGACTCGCTTATAACATGAAACACTTAGCGGACCTCAATAATTTTAGATTTTAACAACGTAAACGATGTAGATGAAGTAATAACAAGTGACGCATGTTGTCAATGTGATTCATGACCTGCCTACGCCTTTGTGTCAGAGTGACAGTGGGCTTCATTAAGAAAGAGATAGAAATTACATTTACGATGTAGTATGAATGAAAAGTAAAATGAGCGTAATCATCACCTTAGGTGTGCGGAATGTCCATCTACTATTTTATTTTTAGCATTGTATATTTAGCCCTCGTTACTTTTATCAATTTTTGCACCTTCCAATTGAAGATTAATAACACTATTTTGAGATCTGCCGCCTCATCTGCAGATACGTCCCTAAAGTGTTCTTCAAAACAAACAAAAACTCATCTGTTTTTTATCACACGCTTGTTATCCACTCGATGATTCAACCGAGCGACGCCTGTTTTAGAAACGCACAAAAAGAATTGTCTGAATAATTCGTATAATAGAACCTCACCATAATTATGTAGGGCCCTTAAAAACTTTGCCAGTAAAAAGACAAAAAATCGTAATATTTCATACGTACATTACTTTTTAAAAAGGCTCGTAATAGTAACGAGCATTGGAAAACAATTCGTTTCGAAACTCGCAAATTAGTTTGGAACAACATTCCAACTGAAATTTTTTGCGCGATATTAATTTTGGGAGGAGTTTACAGTCTGGGATGCTGAACATTGTGATTGTTGAATGAACGTTTCAATATACTTTATTGCAAAGTCTATGTCTGTTTGCCTGGAATATCCACCAAAGCTTTTAGGATCATTATAACAATTTATAGTAACCTCATTTGGAGAGATGTTCAAGCTAGACATTCTTTTCTTAAAATAAATTAATAAAATAGAATGTATGTATTGAACGTGTGTGTTATGACATCAATGATTTCGGCGAAACTATTTAAGAAATTCAATAGGCTTTGATGTCAACAAACGCACTGGCAATCTCTCATTCTTGTATAACCTTCATCTTAAAAAAGGCCTCTGAATTTCTATCATCTGTCCTCACGTTTTGTTATATTCATTTAAAAGCTTTTTGATGTCACTTGTGTAAGTTCGTCGAAAAAGGTATCTGTGTGATAAGGCTTGACAGGTGATTTCAATGAAATTTAAGCTACGTTTTGTTTTATTAAAATACTCTATTTGTGGTTATAAATAAGCTATTTCTAAATTGTTTTAATGCTCAGGTGATTTTAATGAAATTTAAGCTACGTTTTGTTTTATTAAAATACTCTATTTGTGGTTATAAATAAGCTATTTCTAAATTGTTTTAATGCTTGAAATATTTTCATGATACAATTCAAATGTCACCTAAGATTTATTTTAAGAACCTTCATTGACATTGGTTTGAATGACAGGAGTTAAGGCAAAATAGTGATCAGATAATGCTTTTGAGATAAGTGATGGTAAATATTGCGTTAAAACAGCACTTAGGAAAATCCTGCATAGTTGAGATCTGCAAAAAGAAAAAATAATTTAATCATAAGTAACTATAATTTTTTTAAATTGGAAGAGTGATCTATGTTTTAATTCCGTTCAACATTCTTGAAAAATCTGGAGGTTTTCAATTTGTGTACTTGTGTTACTTGCTACAACTCCATAAGAATCGTACATAAATAAAGAACATAATATGATAGTGTTAAAACAAGCAGTTCAATCAAAATATAGTTTAAAAACAATGTTTGTTTTTGTGTTTATATTCAATTAGTTATTTATAAATATTCATTGACACTTGTAACGTAGTGTTAGATTTACTTAACTCATCAAGATAAAGTTGTAGATGATTCTATTTAAATATTTGTACAGAACAAATAGCATTCAAGCTGAATATCTTCTTCAATATTTATATTTGAATCGATTTGCACATGAATCTAATTTAAAATAACAATCCTATTTTATATGAATATATCGCGAAGGTGACAGCAATAATGTCATATCGTCTGGTTTAGCGGTCACTTCGAAAAAAGGACGGTTTTAAATTGTTTTTCAAATTGATATTAATGTTTTATTTGTCCAAAGATTAACAAATCGTATTAGATGAAACAGTATTTTCAAAATTTTAATTAGATTTAAGATATATTGATACCGAATTCTGATTTAATTAAATAGTTTTATTCGTTAAACTTGCAAAGCTTTAGGTGTTAAAAAATAATAATTCAAGGCTACTCCATTTACTTATGACGGTGACACTTAGAAGAAATACGTGACTGTTTTCATGTCAATAAAATACGGCAATACTAGAGATTATATTCATTTGAGATGTCCTTTAGCTAATATACATTTTGGAATATGGTGAGACTATTTCTCACCGAAAAAAACCAAGATCAAAAACAGGACTATCTAACTTAAATCCAATTTGAAATAGGACATTCCCAACACGCTTGAAACAATTACGTATCAAAATTATTTTCATATGTAGCTCAGTTAAATGTCAGGAGTATAAATACCGGTTTGGTGGCTCGCTCGGCTCTGTTGATGCTAAAAAGAACAAAGGTCGTCATATCTCGAGAGTGAAACTGAATACTTTAGATGCTTTGAACGGAATACAACCTTTTGTACGCACAGAATTTTTGGAATAGTTCGGTCTTGTTGAATTCGAGCCTTTTTCATTTAAATAAAACTTTCATGCTGAAGGACTCCGAAGGCGTAATAAGGCTTTGAAAGATCAGATCA
The DNA here is from genome assembly GCA_958496365.1 of Subacronicta megacephala. Classification (NCBI taxonomy): domain Eukaryota; kingdom Metazoa; phylum Arthropoda; class Insecta; order Lepidoptera; family Noctuidae; genus Subacronicta; species Subacronicta megacephala. The sequence continues at coordinate 2,807,366 of OY292539.1, read as the reverse complement.
AACTCATATACGAGTTATGGGCTGAATAATTCTTACTGAACTTGAGGTTTTGCCAGATTTTTGCAACGTTACGGTCTTTCGAAACCCATAACTTTTTGTAGGCTTAGTATTCTTTTGCCTTTAGTGATTACATTATGTATCATCTGGCAATTTCGTTGCTCCTAGTGAGGCATGGAAATATGCAGCAGATCCATACATTTCCGTTCATAGCTTAATCAACATTTATGAATGATTCAATTATGAATTTCGGATTTCATTGTTCAATACAATTTCAAAGGATTACTCATTAGCATAGCCGATCAAAGGTCGTTCACTGACCGTCGCACATTTTGTCGTTATCATCTTTGGCATTGAATTTATCCATTTTGGTAGTATCAGTTTACTTTTCTTATAAGTTATCAATATAATTTAGAGATTACTCATTTTCACCTCCTGCTTTTAACCTTACATTGTCCTAATATTGACTCATACCTATGAAAATTTGAATAGAACATATTCATCTACCGACAGATTGCCTCAAAATTCTTGATAACCATATCCTTACAAATTAGGGTTGTTCTGATGAATTTAAATTCGTTACGTCGGCAGTCTCAAGTTTCACGTGTGGAGTGTAGCAAGGCCGTTCATACACCGACACCGCCCTTGTGGAAACCTGTTCTATCTTGATATTACTGCCTTGTTGTGTTAAGCATAATAATATCGTAATTACATATATATACATTGAAGCCTTTTTCCCATAGTGGAACGCAAAAACTACAGATTGCAATTTGCAACGATTCATGTATTATTTTTTGCTTCGCCCACATTCGTACGTATCTTGTCATACATACGCGGCAGAAAATATTACTCGCAATTCGTGTCACTGTTATATTTTAAACAGAAACATTGTCTTATGACACTATTTCTCAATCTATCATTCGGAGTTACACCTCAAATTCTTGTACCTTAGAACTTTCTTGACATTATACTTTAGGTAAGGTAAATGTATACGATATTATTTGATCTTGCCAGAATATTTTGCCATTCAATTTTTGGGGTGATTGATGGATGGAGAAAGAGTTGTAATGTTTACTTTTCCGCTTAGCAAGCTTCCGCTTTCCGGATTCCGCTTAGCTAGGGATATTCTTATAACAGGAACCGTGTTATTTTGAAGTCTGTGACCTCTTCCGATATAAATGTTTTGTCAACCTATCTATATTTTAATCTAAGTAACATGTTAGGGTATAAAAGCGGTCATAATTAATAAAAAAATACTATTGTCACACGGTTCATGACAATAAATTACAGCTGGGACAAGATAACCTAATATTTCTGCTATGTATAAACTAGATGAATGTTCGCATGAACAAAAAGTAACTAGATTCGCTGCGAGTGTTTTGTTCTCATTTTCCCATCTGCCATAGTTGCTAGTGTTGCGTTGTCTAGGAGTGATTTATGCTGTTTACGAAGTCCTTCAACCTAAATATCTTTGAATAAGCTGATATAGCAATATATCGCTTAGGCAGTGAATGATTTTTCATTATACATAGTGCATCCAATTATTTTTTTTAAGATATCTTAATGCGTGAAATAGTTACAAAAAAAAGTTACTTATGCATCCAAATTATTTGTACGGCCGATTAATACTTTCGAGGAATTTTCATCGGGAAATAAAGTAAACCGTCTCGAAGCATGCAATTTATAAAATCGAGGGTACATTATAATGTACAGAGATCATTTTGCCGGATAAGACTTTGTAAGTGTTCTCTGAGGCAATATGACTCAGGTGCGTGTAAATAAAGCGGTGGCAAGCGCTTATTACTACACCACGTACTTATTGCGTATTATGAGATACTAACATTGAATTTAAGAGCCGTCACGAGTAATTCTGGTGCTGGATTGAATGAAACAAAGTTACTTTTTATATCCGCAGTCGAGTTTATCCTTCACTAAAATAACCTCAAAAAAATTCAAAGATAGTTAAAAGGTAAGATGCCATCGTACGGAATCGAACTTGCAGTAAAGTAAGTCATGTCGGTTGAGAAGCAAATTTGATTTCAACTGATCCACGTAACCTCACTCGACTCGGTGGTGGTGCATCTTACCAGAAGACGCAGGATCGAATCCTGCCCGCAGTCGACTTTTTCCTTTACTGAAATAGTTACTTATTGCCGTAGTAAAAAGGAATATTAGATGGAGCCAGTTAGCAGTACTAAGTACTAAGCAGTTTTAGTTTAGTGAATAATCTTACTGACGAATTTACAACCACCATTTTTTACGGGTTTCTAAAAAATACGTGCTGTGCGATATATAATTGTTGATATTGTTACGGAATACAAAATACAAAGAAAACTAAGTAATATATAAAAACTTGACAATAGACATGCTTCTATTAAAACTGTAAACCTTTTTAACCCACGCGTAGAGGGTTCGCATAATACAAAGAGGATGTTAATGTACAATGTAATTATCGTGGCAAATTAGGACGCTTTTTCGTAACAACCCTTTAATCATTCGCGGAGTTCAGATGTTTCCCTTCTAAAGATTACGCAGTGTAGGATGAAAATTAAATTATGTATATTAATGTTCACGATTTTGTATATGAAAAGGAAACGTGAAATAAGTGCCTCTAACTTAATAAAAAAAATATACTGAAAGAATTTAACTATGTACAGAATGCTAAAATTTACATCTGCCAAACTGCAGAGCCGTTTGTCCGTTATGTAGTATTTTTTTTAGTAAATTGGTGGTCAAATCTCGTTATATAATTGGTTATGGAATTTTAAAGTATTTGGTCAACCTATCACAGCAGATGACATGACATTTTATTGGTAGATTCACTAGTAATCATATTTTGTATAACATCTGTAAACTTATGTAGTGCATTTAATACATTAGGTTTGGTTAGTATATTGAGTATCGAGTAAGTGGTTTCTTTTCTTTCCATATAAAGCGTCAGTGACGCGGCGTGAGCGAACCATAAGCATTAAAAAAAAACAATTTTAAGACAATGTAAGCTAGATAACAGCGATCACCGCACTCGATCTGATCTTACACTAGATGTGTTACAGGAAAACTGTTAAAATGTACCGTTTTACCTACGTTTCTCGGTAACGTGTTGGGAGTATCAATTATAGTAATTACTACAAGTATGGGTCGCCTAAATACCTGTGCCGAGGCTGTCTAATGAATGACTTTTGCGTAAACTTAGTATATACTCGGAGTGAATGTATACAATGTAGATAATGTACTTACAACAAATTAAGGACTGGTGACGTAAGCAAGTATGGTTCTTATCGCGAAGTGTCAAAATTAGTTTTTTAACCATGCAGGAAATGGATTACCGGTCAGAAAGAAGGTTTTATAACCAATTACAAGGAAAAACTTTGGTGTTGTAAAAACCAAAAACTAAATTGAAGTAGATCCTGAAGAAGTGAATCCAAAAGTATTTCAATTTAATAGGCATAATAACCCCCTTCAGATTTGTATCTTCTATCATAACAATATAATTGATTGTTTCTTCTATTATTTAATCAAAAATACTGGTTAAAAACCGCATGCGTTGGTATATCAAACAATCTAATTGCGACGAATATTTTTTATGTAGTTCTTCACATCCCTCTATAGGTTTAACAAAATCACAGCTCGTAGCGAACATAATCGAGCTATATGCTTCTCTAAATAAACAGTCGAATTGAGAACCACCTCCTAGTTTTGAAGTCGGTTGAAACATACTGACACAAAGTACGCTAAGCTATGCATATTACCAGTATCTTCTGAAAAACTTGCAACCCGCCTATCTATATACATGTCCTACAAATTTATACCGTCACCCTACATCGTAAGCGAAACTAAAGCGTGCTTCAAGTGCTCAGACTATTTGCATAGTCTATCGTCTATCCTCTCTTTCTAACGTAGCCTTAATGAGCGAGATAGTTGCAATTTCAGCGTTATCTAGCGACGCCTTCTGTGTAGGTATTAGCTAGAACAGCTTTTTGCGCCAATCCCTACCTTTTTTATAAATCTTCAATGTACAAACAGGTTATGTACGATTTTTAATAGTATCTATATTATTGTAATCCTAATTTGTTTGAAGTATGGAATTAAATGGAAAAGAAATTCCATCAATGATGACATTAAGAATATGTCGAATTCAAATATTAGATATCACTTGTAGGGAATATTTACTAGATACTTGATTACTTTATTCCCAGAAAATATATTCTAAAGTATTAGGTATTCTTATGCAGCACACGAAGGCTATTTTTCAAGCAATTAAATTAAATATTCTTTAATTATGTAACTATAATATATCATTTCTAGTATAATAATTGCGTACCATGTCCCAAAATCACGCGCTACAAATTAATTTACCTTTTTGGCGGGTATTTAGACATTTCCTGAATACAAATGGCGTCGTCGCATTCAAAGCAGAAATACAATTCTCTGCTCCCGTAATTCATTATAAAATATGTATATCTAAACGCTTTGTAGTCGGTTCTTTAGAATTCCTTTCACATTTCTTTGATCTCGTTGGCAGGTGATACCAAAAAAGGTTTTCATATATTGACATACTTCCATCTAATCTTTCATCAGGCCTGCTTCCAACGAGGGGTGAGGCAGAGTTGTACTGCTATTTACGTAGTTACTACTAAGTATCCTGTGCTACTGTAGCCAACTACCTGTATTTTACAAAGTACCTACGTCTTTTTCCATACGTTTCTATCAAACATCGATATTTCCATCTATTAAAGATTTGGTAGACAAAACTATGAATTCTGCAATTGATTGAATGTCATTTGATCAATAAAATAACAGATTTTTGTTCTTTTTTTGTTTCGCCGCTAGAAAGTACATTTTCATTCGTTTAAGTAGGTACAAGTATTGATGTTGCACTTATTTTTAAATGTACAATGAAGGTATATTTAAGAATAGCCCGAGGCTATGCTTTAAATTAAATTCTAAAGTTTTTATATAGTGGTATTAGTTTTTCTTTTTAGTTTCAAAGCTAACAACGAACAGTGAGACTCGAACAGAAAGAATTGTTGCCATGATTGTTTTTTTCGAAAACCAGTAACCACTATATTTCTATTATACCCGTTTATCAAACTCCTTAGACATATTAGACTTAGCTGCAATAAGAATCAAAATCTTATCAAGATCCGATAATTCATGTAATAGCTTTTGTCATTATTAAATGGCGCTAGTATATATTTGACATTTATATCATATTTCGGTACGTCACTCAACGCCTAAAACGATCAGACGTCAATATCCGTACCTCTGGTCCTTCGAACCGAATTGTGTCGGGCTTCGGTATCCCAGCCATAAACAGAACATATTTATAGCTCCATATACCCTGGGTTGACCCGCCATATTTATGAAGCCTACAACCCAGTATTTTAAAGCCTGACCTTCTTTTTTGGGAACCAATTGGATTTCAGAAGAAGTACTATTTGAACATTCGAAATCCTTGTTTGAATAAATCGGATTGTTTAGGAAGGGCTGTGTGACAGCAGTTGAATGGGCGGTTAAGCAGGGTTAGAGGTTAAGTGATTCCTGGGGGAGGTTGCGACCCTCAGTATTGAAGAATACGAATAGGAGGAAGTTAAACAGGATTTTGAAGGGAATTCGTGCCATTTGTCGGGCAAAATGTCGATACTTTGGAATTAGGGAATTAACTTTTAATACAAACAATCTTTACACAAATACCTACTGTTAATTTTCCTTCTGCCCTTATACCAGTTTTGGGGTCAATGCAGTATGTCTCTTTCAGCTGATACCACATCTCTTACTTCCTTCCATCTTTCAGACAATCCATCCATCCCTTTCTTGGTCTCTCCCTTATCTACACCTATTCGTACCAAATTAACATTCTCGAAAGATAAAACTGCGTATTTTTTTTTTTAAATTACATCACTATCACTAGACTAGTCGGTACAAATTGAATAACCTAGGACATAACAACGTGCTATCGCATAAACTGAAAAATTACATGCGTTTCAGCTAACACTAATTATTTAATATTTTTAATACGAAAGTGAGTTTGTTCCACTTTCACGGCTTTAGTTGTTACAAATATTTCAATGAAATAGCATTGAGATGTACAAAAAATGATATAATATGTATAAATTTAAAATAGTAGACTAGCCTTTAATTTTTTTTTACTCACGGAACACAAAGGTCACCGATAGAATGACCTTTGTTCGTAAAGTACATCAGAGAAACCAATATCACTAACGACGTCTGTAACAAGTTCTCGTCAAATTATAATTTTACAGCTTAACAAAATCTGCAAAATTTTTTCAAATCGTCAAAAGTATTTATACAAAAATATTATAACAACAGCTATCATTATGCTGCGGATTTGTATAATAACATTGCAGTCGCATTCATTATTATTCATCTCGAATAGATCTAGTTTCTAAATGTTAATGGCGATCTATACATCAATAGGTATAAGACGATGAAGATGTCACTCGATTTCCCTATCAACGGTAGCACTCTATCAACCAAGCACAATTACGGACGCGACATAAGATCTATTTCTTCCTTGACAATACACACGCGTGTTATTTATTACCTTCCATCTACATTGTTACATATTGCAGGGGCTATTTATAAGGTTAAGTCTAGTATTGTTTTAGCCTTAGGTAAGGATTTTTCCAGTTTGCGGTGGTCACATTTCAGTCACATCTTGCATAAAATACCTATGTATTTGGCTACTCTGGGAAGTTTGATGAGTTGAAATTTGTTCAGGATGAATAGCGCCACAATTCACGAACAACAATTTGTTTTAAAACTTCACGATACCGTCCTGGCATATTCTTTTTAACAAAGTCGTGATCTGCACTGAATCAATTCCAAGTAAAATGGCGAAGACAGTATGTAGTTTTATTTTTCTGTTTGACCAACTAGTTTTTGTTATAAATGATGTAAAGCATCACAAAGAATCACGTCCGAGCGAAGATGCTCATGAAAAATAGAGACTCAAACAAAAACTGCAATAGATCGCATAGAAAGTTTCTGCATTACCCATTCAAAACACATAAAACGCTTTTAGATAATCAAAATGTAATGAAAAATATAGCGAGTTTGAGCGTCCACGAGAACCGTTTCGACCGGACGCATAAATATGAATTTAGCAAGCTGACCATCGCATCCTGCTGTGGTCCCCTCACGGGATAATTCGCGTAATGTTACTGCCGAAAATTGTTCTTTTATCCCGTGACTTGGACATCACAAGGCTTCAATAATGGAGCAGACAAATGGACCAGAATTAAGGGGAAAGGTCGTTCCACTGTCATCAGGGATGGCGTTTGTGTGACTAATATTTTCTTTTATAGTTAGGAAATGTTATAAAATGATGAAGGCTATTTAGTTTGATGGCCTTGCTAAATATTTATTTGCGAGACATATTCTATTATAGCAAGTAGGTCTAGTACTTACACGTATAAGTCAATCAATAACAATAACAGAAGCCGCGACTGCTTTTGCTGCCGCCATTTTGGCCCTCTTAGGTACCATTGAGCTAATTAAACGCCTCATTATCGAGCCTCCCATGTATCTATAAACACGATATCATATATTTAAGAATAAAGCAATCATACAATACTTACTGACAGAGTTCCGGAAAAAATGTGGCAATGATAATTCTATACCTACAAAATTGCTCTTGAATTTTATTTTTGTCCTTTATCGCAGCTGAATGGCATTTTATTAAGGCCTACCAGTGTTCCGCATTTACATTACAGTATTTTGCATCTAAATTCGTAAAGCCTGCTCGTATTTTGTAGATCTAAACACGCGACATATTTTCTCTGTTTTATTGGGTTTCTATTTTAATTCTGTCGTGTACTTAATGTTCAATGAATACATTATGTAACTGGTATTCTATCAGACACACCAAATCAAACTCTTTAGTTTCAATTACAGATTGAGTGATTATCTACGAAAGTTTACAAAATCTCGAAGTTTATTTTGTCTTGAGTTTTATGTTGCATTATTGAGAAAGAACAATTTCAAAGCTCAATTAAAATTCTTTACTCTTCTCACGATAATGCTCGATTTTGTGTCATGATTTGTCACATCTACGTTTCTATTTCAATGCATTTCAGAATATTACTTTCTTTTTGCGATATAACTAATTTAACTGTTACTCATATAAATGATGTTTAATTATTTATCGTGTATAAGTACAATGACTCCTAAACTTCATTAATTAAAATAACTGCAATCAATTATGTACTAAAATACATTGATATCCAAGTCGCTGAAAAATAGTCAATAAAATTGCAAGGACGTAATATGCATTCTATTGCTCGGAATATCTCCGACACGACAATAGAGTTCTCGACGCCGGCAATGGACTGGCAACAATGCAATGTTTGAGATATCAGATATGCTGGCAATGTTGAGATGACTTGTAAAACACTATAGTTACTCTGTAGATAGATCTTTAATATTTATTCCACTTACGCGAATTATGGTATTTGTATTGTTAATGAAGATTTTAAGGATTATGGCGCGAACAATTTGGTATAGATTTGACTTATTTCATTAATTTAATGAAATGCCAAATTAATAAAGAAGAGCAAAGCTCGGAAACATTGAATTGCAAATAAAATGCGTAGTGATACTTGGTTAAAATATAAATAAGGAGACAAATAGGACCATATTGCAACTGTCGTTCACAATCTCCTCCTTAAATACTGTCTTTTTCAATTTAAACTTCCATTACAGTATTATAATCCTCCCGTGCAAACAGAATTAGTAATTCGCGTCTGATCGCATAAAGTGGTCTAAATGAATTTCCAACGGGAATGTTGGGAGCCCCTTCTAATCGTGTTTAGGATCGTTCGTTCAAGTTAATTCAATGAAATTTGCTAGTTACCGGCGTCGGCAATTTCCTGAAGTTTACACGCCTAAATAACGAAAGGGTTCAAGTAAATGTATGCATGTTTTAGCACTTGATGAAATGTACGATGTGGATCGTATAGAGGTTCAATCGGATTTCCTTAAATCTATGCTATTTTCTTAGTAGATTCATTGCAAGACTGTTACTACTGTTTATGTACTAAAAAGATCCACTACAACTTACTACGCTTCAAAGATTCTTGAAGAGAACTATCAATGTATGTATTTGCAAAAGAGTTTGCAGGAGAGATATATCAGGTCAACAAAATCGGGATACTTTTAAGTTAATCTAAGACATAGACGATGGTGAAGTAAAAGGTCATAAGAAAACCTGAAATTATTCAAAAAGCTTCATTTGCATGTTAGATTTTGTTTAATTCCTTATTGTTTAAAAAATAAATATACAAATTGTAATATTAAATATCTCGCTTGCCAAATTCATTAGAGTTTGTATAGTTGTTTGAATAAATAAACTCGCGTATTAACTAGACCAATAAAATTTCAGATGCAATCTTACTAAATAAACTGAATTAATATTTATTTAATTAGCTAGCATTAGCAGTGTTAATGTCAGCAACGGTCATAAATGGGCCGATACTGACGAAGCTCTTTTACATTAAATTAAAATTCACTTCAAATTAATTGGACATGATGCAAAATGTTAAATGTCAGTGGAATATTCAATTTACTTTCGAATATTTATAACAATTAGCAAACAATGTTCACACAATTAGTTTTACATAAGTCGTTGATTAGCAAGAGCGTACAGTTTTACTCAACTGCCTACTTGCCCAATCCACTGTAGGCTTCAGCGCAAGCGTTTGGATTATTGATATTTTCTCCACGCCTCGTACAAACGTATGGTTGTAACATGGGGCGATTCTCCCATTTATATGAATTGTTTACCGTAACATACGGTATTTATTTTATTACTTCTGCGAGTGAACGCTGGCTTGTAGTGTACAGCTGTTTGGAAATTAGCTTCAATGAAATCTATTTGCTTGAGAATTTTCTTCCGTAAAGATATAAAGGCTTATTTCACATGTGTCTTCTTTAAAATATATTGAGCTTATGGTGAGATTATCCGTCGCAATAAAACATCGTGACGATATGCTTAGGCTGGTTGTTTTTTTTGCAGCGTATGACGTTTGCCCACCCGTAGGTGGACTATAGCCTAATCTCTTTCCCCAGCAGTGGGACTAGGTAATTGACTGATAATGATCCGGGGCCATTGATTATTTTCTTTAAATTGACCTGAAGTTCTAATAAAGACAATAAGTAGGTATTGTCTTTATCTTTCGGATACTCTTGTAAACCAAATTTCCAGAGCAGAGAAATAACATTATTTTCTTTAACGGGGAATAAAAAACAAAATCAAGAAACCAATACTACGGTTTGATTAAAAACATCTCGTGATAGAATCTATGTTGATTCAGCACTATCATTATGGACTATCGTTAATCGAATTCTGTTAGTTTAAAACTGTTAACTAGATCAAATTAATGTAGTCCGTCTGGCATCTGATGTGGAGTTTCAATTAAATTTAAGTTTTTGCAAACAATCCTTAAATCCTATCATTTATATTCAAATAGATTTTGGGAATTAAATTGTAATTTACACTGGTCTCACCCTCATAAAGTGATCGTTGTTAAATTGAAAACTATTATGCTTAATTAAAAACAATACTTGAAAATTTTTTCTGTTTACAAAACGGAGACAGTCCAATTATCATGTTGTGAAAAATAATCGAATAAAACTTTCGTTGCTCAAATCATCTGCAAATACATATAAATGACGGAGGCGAATTTAAAAATAGTGGATATGTCGCAAAATAGCCAATGACCTTGAGTATATTCTGGTGCAAAAACATGGACGTATTTACAAACACCCACGCGCGGAGGAAATAAATATATGGTTTATATTTACATTTTATGAGTTTGCCCTAAGAACGAATGACTTAGAACGGTAGACCGGTGGGTAGATTGCAACTTGCAATTGGCGTAATGCGATATCGAGTCCATTCACCATGATGACTAAGACATTTACGCAATTTGCGGCAAAGAATCATTGGTTTAAGCAATTAAGGCGGTCAACTCCACAACAGTTTTTACAATTTTTTCATAGAAAAACTCCAAAGATCATTATTGTCAATTCGATGGTCCATGCCTACGCTCCCAATAATGCGAAGGAAGTGAACAAAGTGACAAGCGGTCACGTCATCAAGGAAACGACCGTAGATTGGCCTCGGCGTTGAGGACGCAAGTCAACCGTGCACGCTGAAAAAATGACACTAAGTGCGAATTTAACGCAAGATAAGACACTTTCGTTTCAGTTTCTCTTTGAATTCTGTCCATTTTCAAAGTGCTTTTATGGACTGTGTGTATGTGACTGCGTCTTACTTTAATATGAAAATGTTGACAGGAATATTTTCCAAATTTTATATTTGTGAAACAATTTTTAAATTAGAAATGGACTGTCAATAGACATACCAGGGAATTGAGTTATAGTTATTTCAAAGGATCCTAAGCTTTTATCAAATCCAATGGAGTTGTCCGAGTACGGAACAGCTATTCGGACCGAAAGTGATTCGGGTTCTGTTCGTGATTCGCATCGCCAGCTTGAAGGACAGAACTTAATTTGTGTTCATTTCGGACAACTCACAGACCAAATTAACCCCCAGGAATATTCCAGGAGTGTTTAAGACAGGCTAGAAGAAATTCAATTGACGGACAAAAGATCTTGAATAATCTTTGAATCAATTTACATACAATGACTTTCTGTCTGGTTTCGACTCGTCCTTTTGGATTCTTTTTTAATATAAAAGGTTTCTCGGCGAAGTTTTAAATATGAATTTTTGACTATAGTTTTTGGACGACTATTGTTAATGAAAATAGATTCCGTGATATAGCAAGTGTATGCATTTTCTCTTCAGTTATGCAACAGCAAAAAAAAAAGCTGATTTGATTTCAGTAAAAGAAGACATGACAAACAAGCTTGTAGCCAAACAGTTCCATTGAGCACTATATCATTATTTAATTTCAAAGACAATACCGCTAGCGAAACAAGTGTAGCATAGTTTGTAGGCAACAGCAAAACAGTTGTTGCGCTAAGTTGACTTGAAATTCGAAATTAGTAATTGCAGCTGGCTCGTATTTAGCACGGTACGAGGGACATTGTGCTGAACACCGATGTAGAACCAAAAAACTGGTGGAAATATTTGATTTTCTTACGCTCAAAAATGTTCGAATTTACATCATCAAAAGTTTTGAAAAAAGCAAAAATGAATATAGTGAGAATGTACCTATATTCTTAAATTTTAACGTTGATGCCGACAAATATATTAAAATATGATGATGGGGTATGCTTCATATCAACAGAAATAATCTCAGTTCAACAGCTAGCAGCAGCCGATATTTTAAAATTTTAGGTCTTATACATCTGTCTTGGCACCTATAGCATATCATTGCTATGAATAGTGATTTATTCGAGTGAAAATATCAGGGCTAAATTCATATTACATTTTGGAGCATTGTCCAAATAACTTGTACCTATTTGATCAAATATTCTCGAAATTGCGAGTATTTGATATGAATAGCGAACCGTATCAGATATCTCATAAAGGTCTTCAAACCAAGTTGCTTTGAAAGACATATGAGAATGTGTGATATAGATGGAATGATTTCAAGACATCGATAGACATAAGAGCGAGCAATATGATTATTACAAGATCTCGAATTCATTGTTAGCAATCATAGGACCTTGATTTAATTTACAAAGCGATCATCAAGTAATAAATTCTCCTAGAGAGAATTTTAACTAGTTTATTACTGTTAAAACCATTCTCTAACATAGTAACTCAAGATCTGAATTTCAAATTTTGGACCTCCCTTTTCGACTTAATAGCTATTGAGAAACTGAGCTTTGATCTTGAACTAAATTAATCTTCTCAAGATTTTGGTCTAGTCTTGTGATTTGTGTGTAACAATTAGTGATAGTGTTAATGAAACCAAAAGCATTTACAAGTTGAATTCAAAATTTAAGTTAACTTTTCTTACATAAATTCGCGAGTCACATGCTCTCGGTGTTATTTTGAAATTAGTTTGTTTGAATTATTGTGATTTTTGTATACTAAACTTTAATTCCGTCGTTTTGGATCTTAGCATCCGTCTAGGTCAGTTTTAGCTGTTTTATTTCAATGTTCAATATTCGCGTTAGTGACAGAAACCCAGCATATTAGTGAATAATCTTGAACATGTATAAGGACACGAATAGGGGCAACATTTGATCGTACAGTAATCGTTCTTCATTCCAAATCACGTCGTTACTGAGTAACAGAGCCTACAAAACGCCACCATAAGTACTTAAAGTATCTGATGACAATACAGATTGGTCGAACGTGTAGCCGTTAACGCTCTGTTTGGCATCCATGTCGCGTCCAACGTGAATATCGAAGCTATACGGCCAGCTCCATAGATTTGTCCAGCAAAAACCACGGCATGTCTTGCGAACTGTTGAGTTCATAGTTCAACTGCAAGTGTGGCAAAACTATTGCCTCTTTCAAAACTACTACAAGAAGCTAAAGCTGTATTAAAAGTTCGTTTAGAAGGTTTGGTGATTTTTCCAAGCTCAGATAATTGAAGATGACTTAGTAAAGTCAATGATTTTATTATTATTAATTCAATGACGCGCGTACTGGTCTCATGAAAGAGAAAAAAAAGATTTGCATTTTGAATATAATATGGTACTTGAAGGGTAAATGCTTTCTCAAAGGATATTCTTAAAAGTGTGATAATCTACAAAATAGAAACACCAGAACTAAAGCAATTTCAATAGAAAGAATTTGATAAAGCTACTATAATATTAGATATGAAATTCATTTAGAAGATTTTAAACGATAAAGCTATTCGTTTTCTTATTCAGTATAGAGGTAGCAATCAATTAGGTTCTTAAAGATTCGGCGAACAAAAAATTATTTTCCTGTTTTTAGCCAAGTAAAATACTTTCCAACAATTAAAGAAGAGAACAAACTTTTCCAAAGTGGTTCGCAAAAAATCTGACAGCTTTCATAACAGTTAAATTAAAAATCTTCGGTACGACTAAAACGTTTTCAATATTTAGTTTTTTGTACATCTAATGTAACTTAATATAGCAGATGGATTCTTGTTTTTTTTTTTTCAGAAGTTTTTGTGTATAGTCTGACTTAATAATGAGGAAAAGATATGTGGGTCGGTTAAAAAGGGATTTGCTTTTCTTGGAATCGTAATAATTATTTTTAACGCCAGGCTTGCATCAAATAATAATAATTTGATTTATTTATATTAATTGCTTCATTTACCCACAAATCTTTTGTAAGATCTCGGATTCAATATTTTTTATTTTCCTGTTGAATGTATGTTCTCCCATCATTTCATACATTGACTTCCCAGTCTTGCATCGTAGAAGCATCGATTTTTCTTTTGCCCTAGTTTGCAATATCATCTTCTGTTTACTTGTTTGGCAGACCTCAAACTTGTTAGAATAGGATCTGACGGCACGCTTCTCATTTCGAGACAAAACCCTGTATGCCATAAATGTTGGCACAAATATTCGTATATTTCCCTAAGAAAATACGCTGAAGTCTACCACACATTCAGTCCTTATTATACAGTATATTTTTTTTAAACACGTTAGGTTTCATTCCAATGAAAGAATACAGAAAAAAAACCGTATCGCAGTTAAGTGTTTACATACGTTTACATGCAACAAAGTGCATGTTACAAATAAAAGGTAACATTCAAACGAACAGACAAGTTTTGTGCCACGCATACGGGTGCATTCATTCGAAACGAATCGATGTCACTAATGTCAGTGTGCAACAACCTTTTATTGACAGTAGTGACATTTTGTTGGGACAACTGATTCAATTTACATAACGCTGATTTTCGATTAATTCTGTGTGCTTATACGCTTTTACAGGTTTATATTTATACAAGGTAACGCGATGAGTTGTTGTCTAGACATTTGTTTGTAAAACTGCACAAGTAATTGACACGCTGAGTAATCTTTCTCGAAGCTTCTTCGAAGTAACTTAACACAGTTATCTATTGAGCGAATAAATACCTCAAATTCTCTGGTCTCTCATCCAGAAATGACCTCTGTAATAGTAAATTTAAAGGTTTTTATTGCTTTGTCCGTGATTACATAAACTAGAACTGAAAATTCTGGGTTGCTGTTAACCGAAGGTATCCTGCAGTCTTGTTATGCCTAAACACCGTGTTGTTTATCCTGCTTATTTCTTTTTTTATTCAAATGGGCCTGCGTCTGACCGCTACTTCTCCTTATCGAGCTAGTAATGACATCAACATTTTCCCGAAGCGTATTAAAGGCTATAAGACCTCTTTTATAATTAAATTTTTAAATCAATCAATTTTAATTCAATTGTAAATTGAATATCCCTCATAAACTACTAGGCTCATCGGCTTTTTTCTATTCTTTGTCTTAACTTCACAATTTGCCTGATTCAAAAGAGAAACCGGGTCTAAGAGCACGCAATTCAACTTCATTTTACCAATATCTGTGTAAACTGTAATACTTTCTTCTTTTCTCATTCTGCTCGAATCAATTACAGTGTATATCCAAATATATCTAAAGTTATACACAACCGTGAAACCGTCACTTGACCGCGCATTATTCAATTAGAGTCGCAAATTGTCCAAAATCGCGACTGACTGGTCGCCATTGTAGTAGTTAAACGACTGAGTAGCTGTAGAATGATCATTGATCAGATCACGGATGCTTTTATTATTATATACTTGCTGTGCATAACAGTACTTAAGAAACGCCATCTTACTGAAAATGTAGTTGGTCTCTGCGCTAATGCGCAACAAATTCGGATCAAAACAATGAATGAACTTCACGTGGTGTAGTACTGAGTATTACATCCATAGGGCACCCTCTGGCGAACTGCCAGCACACGCTTGATACTTTATGACTCCCTGGTACTTTGATGTAAATTATTGGTGTTCAATTATCCTTTGTTTTTTGGGACTTATTTGATACGAAGCAAAGAGAGTTAAATTAATTGAACAATTTGATTTATTATTGAATGTGTTGCAAAGCATTGATCTTATAGTGGAAGTAAAGTTGTATCGGTGGTGCATTCAGCGTTTAGTTAAGTTTAAAGTTTGGCAGTGACCAACCACTTTTGACCAGTTAAGGATACTGTTAATTTATGGTGTAATTTTGACAAGTGATAGGTGATGCAAGCCGATACGATGCACAGATTTTACGAATAAGTAAAACTAAGTTTGATTGTCTTTTAAAAGTGAACCTGACAAACAGTAGCTTTAGTACCTATCAGGTAACATTAAGTTGGCCTCATGTTACACGAAAGTATTTTAACATCAATACTACATATAAGAGCAAAAGCATCTACAAGTTGGTAATAATGTCCATAAAGACGACTATAGTTGTATCGTTGTCGTTTATCGACTTTGATAATCGTTTATGACTTTAATAGTAGTAGTGCCTATTCTTCACATTATACACCAACTGTTCAACCAGCAGAAATAATTATAAATGTTGGTATGTTAAACATATTGTCGTTTGAAGTAGGTACTTCGTACGTGCTTTATCTTCAACGAAACTATTGTATGCTATTGTCGGCACCTGCATACGAGTTAAATAGTTCTATTGTTATTACCTTCGCTAATGATATGTATAATGTAGAAAAATATTTTGTTTGTCAAAGTTAATCATATTAGCTTTTAAATTATTTTTCAATGTCTTAAAATTACGCCATTAGGATGTTTTACAATTAAGTGTATCTTCCATCCTTTAACTACTGTCTCCAACGACAATAAATGTTTTGTGTGTGTTACTAATTGCTTGGAGGATTA
Source organism: Subacronicta megacephala (assembly GCA_958496365.1). Classification (NCBI taxonomy): domain Eukaryota; kingdom Metazoa; phylum Arthropoda; class Insecta; order Lepidoptera; family Noctuidae; genus Subacronicta; species Subacronicta megacephala. The sequence goes on along the minus strand of OY292539.1, from coordinate 2,790,594 downwards.
CATAACAAGTCATTGTCCTATAGTATGTAAGGAACGTCTTCAATGTATGCATACAGCTTAAGTTTCCATTAAACTCCGAAGGCGAGCTTCATTGGCGACGTCCATTGTCCGGCAATAATATCTCGATTTAGCCACTTCAATAACATCATGACTATTCACGCATTTTATATTCAACGACTGAAAACCTACTGTGTTTCCAGTGAAAAAGGTCTAAAATGATATATTAAGTTATACCATAAGCGCAAGGTGATAGGAAGTCGCTGTGTAATATTATGGCTCAGTCATATACCTAGTAATGTAATTATGTTTGCATTGGCTGTACGCCAACCTCTGCGTGATTATGTTGCCTTGGTATTTAAAGACACGTGGTTACCGTTTTATATGGTCAGTGGTTGTTTATGGAAGAAACTAATCATTGATCGTTAATATGTTGGAGATGTTACAACAAGCATTACGTAATGGCTAGGTAATTATTATTTTTAATTAAAATTAAACGGGAATGGGCCTCTTGGTTAAGGTCGGGTTGCTTCGACAGGATGTGAGATAAAACCTCTCTCTCATTACACATTCCACTATGGGAATGATACGTCACCTAAGTCATACTAGATAGATTCTGCTCTACTTCTCTACTTACAATGGTGGCTACCGGCTAAAACCACATAGTCGAAACCTCGCCACGCCAGGCTAAAGGGAGTGGTTAACAGTGGACTTAAGTCAACAGCCTTTGGAATGGTTTCTCTTGTCTTCAAAAGAAATGGTCACAACGGGTTAATAGTTTAGATCTAACAAAAGTGATGATGATTTAACCATAATTACGTAGTTGTTGTACACAATAAAACAATTTAATAAAACGTTTGCGTGGGCTCTTTAATTGTACCCAACTTTACCCAAGCATCTCTTTGGAATTCTTCGAGGCAGGAATAGAAAAAATATGTTCTATGGAATTTTCTTCCGTTCCAGTATCGTTCAATTTAATTATGATCCTATGCGTAATAGCGCTAAATACATTATTATGTACTGAATCATAGATTTTCCACCACAAGGAGATTAACTAGTCATGATGCATCCGTTATTTATACCCGTAGTTAAGTCAACAGTTATTTTTCAGAAACAAAAGATTTTGAGACGTTTCTGAGAATAACTGCTCATTTTATGAACATTGACCCGCTTTTGATCACAATATTGTCTGTCAGGAAGTTTTGCTATGTCATTACATGCAAATTTTGTCAGTGTTTACACTCAGAAATTTTATTTTTTCTAAGACATAGGTCAAGGCTTTGCTCAATAGATATACGGTGACGGCAAAAATTCAAGACTGAAAACTGAGTTTAACAATTAGTGGTCATTTTTTTATGGTCAACTCAAATTAATTACAAGGAAATCCTGCTTCCATGCAAAACTTGATCCACATTTGTTTCAATTCTGTATCCATGACAAACCAATGTCGCGGAAAAGTGGTGACCTTCGTGGAAACAAAGAGTTGTCTAAATATGGTCTGGCATTCACCGTGACAATGCTTTACGATTCGGTTGGAAACGTGTCCGAAGGGCTCTCGACAATCTAAGTGCGTTTGTCCACCGCTACCGTCACCGTCACGTCACCGTCAACGAGATGACGGCGCCGATTTAGCGGCAATACATTTACTATGGCCGCTTGTCCACCTCACGCCCGTCACCCGAGCGCCGTCATCCCATCCGCCGATTTTTCGCTTAGTTCGGCGCTACCGCTAGAACTCGGCCCGAGATTGTGACGGGCCGAAGTGGCGGCAATACAAAACACATTTAAACGGGTCCATCTACGCCGGCGCCGTGACGTCGTCGTCGCACCGCAATAGCTTTTGATTATTTACATCTAATATATATTAGGTACAATAAAAATGTCCAAGAAATTTTCGCAACTGCAACGAAATAATTGCGTGTCTGAAGCTATATGTCGTTTCAATCAATTCTATGGTTATCATCATCAAGCTATACACATCCAGTATATACTGACCTCACATTGTTAGGGCTTTCCGCAAAATGCGAGGCCAGCCTGCTGAGGAGTTTCTTGCGCCGCTTATTCTCCCCAGCTACAACACTAGGAGGCGGTGAAGGGCGGGTGTTTCGGGGACTGTCTTTAATGTCAAAATGACGTCCAAAAAGTACTTCCTAGTACCTAGTCTTTCTTGAATAAATTATTTTGACTTTGACTTTAATTGTAAACCTGGTGATTTAAACCGAGGGTTTAAATACAGCTGAAGTCGAAAATGTTTCGCATTCGTGATTATTGGTCCATAATGATTTCGATATTTTTGCACAAGATCTCTCATGTAATTTACCAATGCCGACATTAAACAATGATTACCAGTTGTTTAGGTGTATTGATTCCTAAGACTTATGCGAATAGAAATAAGTCAACTTTTCTTTTTGTATTCGTTTATAGATATTATTATTTTATCTAATCCTTTGCAGAAACATGGTTATGGTCAGGCTATGCTGATTTTGCGAGTTAATTTTGTATTGTTTTGTTGAATGTAACTGCTGATCAATCAGATTTGAGGTGTGTCATAGTTAATCTATTCTTCTATAACAATGTACACAAAACGAGTATTTTTCGTCTTGACTTCTAATTTGCGGATCCTGTATTATAAAAAAGAAACACATTCCAGTAATTGTTATCGGAAACCTCTTTCAGAAAGGACGTTTTAGGTTTAGGTATACAACAACCGAGCGAGGAAAATCGCGGCTATTTCAAGGAGAATCGGATCGTGGTTTCGCATTGACGAAATGTGAATGGAATCTTTGTCTAACGAAGTATCGACCGATGAGTACAAGGTCTCCGTGTTGCTAGATTTACAAGAATTCAGTGTACTACCTATAGAGCTGTTATCATATTTTTTGCAGTATGCACAGTTTTGTAGAATGGTACAAAACTTTGCATACTCCGCAGTGTGTTGTATGTTCCAAAGTGTTAGAACAATATCTTCCAAAGTGTTGGAACAATATCTTCATCATCCTCCTGCCCGATTAGGCCTAGGTCTACTGTTATCATTAGATTCGTACCTACCTTGTAAAGCACCTATCGACCAAAAAAATGTTATAACGACCACCTTTTTTCGTGGGGGATAAAAATATAATCCCAATAAGATAGACTGCTCCTGTCAAACCCAATCTCTAAGCTGCTAATTCCACAGACATACACAACAATACTTTTCTCGGCACTGCTCACAAAGCAGTCAAAAACTTATTTTGTTACAACATTAATTTAAACTTAACAACAGTTTTCCGGTGTGCTAACTTATCCAGGATTATCGTTGTATATTTGGCTGACTTGGCTCCTATTCCAACTAAACTAGTCGTTGCCTTGTTTAGACAGCCGTAAAATACGGTAACATAGGTTTATGCTTCAGTATGTTAAAGATTTTACAGCTTTTTGAACCTGAAAGATTAGAAGTACTAAGGTTCAACAAATGCCTCTTAAATAATTCTTTAAGTAAAACATATATATAATATAAAAGTAAACTCAACGCGGACCAAAAGACCAAACTGATTCATAGATAACTGTACTAAAAATAACTGATCGTGGACTAAAGGACCACCAGGCGTATTAAGAATTAAATATTTCTCACCCTATTACTATAATAATGTACTGCCAAGCTATAACTTACCTCGTTTTAATTTCGAGCGCCCTATAAAAAGTCTGAACTTTTTAACTTAAATCTAGGACAGACCAGCGGGAAATTTATTCGCTCTTAACTACCATTTTGGCAACGGTCCGGACGCTTGTATATGAGACTTTGTGCTCCATACTTTATCTACCAGGTAGTATGTTAGGTCAGTTTAAATTTACTCTTTAGACTCTATGGTTGCCTAGCCAAGCAAAAAAGATCCTTTCGCTAGCCTTTGAATCAAATCAAAAACGTATGCCTTAATTCTTATGGTGGGTTTGTAATGAAGTACAAACTCATATAAACATAAAATATTTGACGATGACTAATATCATTTTTATAATAATATGTTTTCGATGTTATTTGTATGCTACATGCACCAACGTCGACAGCGGCGCTTTACATCAAGATGAATATTCGTGGAACGTCATGCGCCTATCCGTTATTAAAAAATTAAAAAGAACTTTGTCCAACATGAATCCACATAAATTCTCAGTATATCCTTTCAGTCAGTGTGTGCTTAGGATATTGGTATTACCCAGAATTGGAGTGCGGAGAGCCGATGAGTAGTCAGATTCTTCAAAATAATTATATTCAGTCGTATCTGGTTAAATTGGAAACGACCCTAACATATTGACCCTAATATTCCCAACATAGTTAGAAAAAGGCTAAGAGGAAACATCTGGAGATCTTGAACACGAATTCCCATTAAAATTCCGTCTTTACCTAAAGGATATCTCGAGGAAGACTGTCGAGTAATTATGACCTTAATTAAGTGCCGCTTCAAGCTAACGTTGAAGCGTTAGCAGTAGGTATAGCTCATGTTAATACAATTGTTACAACGCGTTTTCCGCAAATCTTATCTGAGTTAATCTTAGAACGAAAAACCTTGCGACACGAGAAAATGATTGACAGGTTTTGCTATCTCATAGACAGTTTTATGAGATCTGTTTACTTTGTTAAAGGTAAATACGCTCAAACTTAGTAAATAAACAAAAATAATAAATAAAATGTTTACTTTATCTCAATATATTTCAATACATATAAATTTGAGGCAGCCCCAGAAAGTAAAGTTGATGTATTATTACCTATAATTGTATTAATAAATTTATAATTAACATTATATTTTTATAAATACGTACTGGTGGTTAGCACCACATTGTGAGCGAGGTATTTCCCTTCACGGTACAATCGAAGACCGCTTGAATACCCATACAGAGCTATAAATGTAAAACCAAACATTACATATAAATAAATAGTTTCACTTGTGTCCCAATATGGACTAACCTTGTTATCATTTAAAAGTAGTAAAGCAATCATAATTAATTTACATATGAACATCATCTTTAATGTAACCGTCGAAATTTCGCAATACCATCTAGAAAATAGCATTGAAAATCTAGATGTAAAATATTTATACCTATACTTAGTTATTACCGACAAATCCTCCAACGCGCGTGAATACTGAATGAGTCGTGAATTCTTGTTCACCTACCGTTGACATTAGTGTGTATGTATCAAGACATAGAACTAATCTGTAAAGTTAATGAAAAATGGATGCGGTAACACACAAGGACTTTTATGGCACGTACACCATTGCCGTATATGTTTTGAGTGTTTGAACTGCGACGGACAAAGATAGGACTTTGATAGGATGGTAGGATGTTTATGTATAAGTACTTTGAACTGCAATATCCAACAATGAGTTTGTCTATTTGTATTTTGGGTTATGTCTAAATCAACGTTTTAATGTTTATTTAACAGGATAGTTAATTAGCCTTCCTTAACCCTAATTGGGCGAAAAAGGTTCCTATCTTCCGTAATGTAATGATTTACTAAGCGTCAGCTCTGTTTGTTGTAAATGTAGAACAATTTTGTTATAGTTCATTGTACTCCGAAGGGATACGTGCCGAATATTAATTTGGTCCTTATTGCTAAAGGGAAACACGAATGAGAGCGGAGTCAAGCCGATTTTTTCCTTATGTACATTGTTGTTAACTTCTGTACAACTATTTTATTTTTCTTAATTCATGCAGTTTAAACAGTATTCAGTTTAGATGTCGCTCTGCATAGTGAACGTGTACCCTGTACACAATATCATAATACGTTCACAATGCCACCTCATCACATTCTTACAGCAAAACTAACTCGACGGTTTGCAGTAGTAATCAGATGCAAATATCTTAAATGTGTGTATCGCAGATGCGCATGCGTTCCTCGTGAATGACAAGCTTATACCCAATAAGTCTCTTTCTAACATATGCTAAGTTAGAGTGAGATGGCAACAGAACCACGTTATGAATCTGTTGTGATGGTATATGAAGTGAATTTTATAGCTTTGCGTCCGTATTTTTTCTTGTAACAGACAAGATTTCCTTACGGCTGTTCAAAGTTGTAAATATCAAGAGTAGATAGACTTTTATCTTATTGAAAAATTATATCGTAAAAGTTTTTGTTACGTAACGAAAGAAGAAATAACAGTAATTTAGACTTAAATTAACCTAGCCTGAGGGCAATTAATAATTGTTCCTGGTATAAACGAGCAAAAAAAGGAAATGAAACATTTCGCAAAAGTTGGTAAACAATTGTAAGCCTTAAATAAATGCCTCGGGCAAGTTAAAAAAGGTTATTTTATTGTGTCTTTCCTACATAACTAACTAAAGATTTTTCAGGAATAGATTCTTTATAGATACATAGTTTATATTGAAAGTTTCTTAAACTACTTTTAAGATTTTTTTAAAGGAAAATTACGTTGGATAGTTTTCTTTATGTTCGTTACAACTTACGAGCATTTACGATATTGTATTCATTTGTTGAAATAAATATTTTTGGTCCTTTGACCCACCATATGATTTATAAATATTATATCAGTGTTATTCGTTTTAACATTATTATTAAAAGTTATTTCTTTTCTTTGTTTAAGCATTTAAAGACGTACATTTAGGTATATATGAGTATGTACACAAAAATTGCAATTAGTAAGACACAAAAAATTAAAAATAGTTCGTCGTAATTATCGTGCTGTTCTCGCTTGTGTTATGACTTGTGATGCTGATGATACATACTCTTTGTATAGCATTTGCATCCTTCCATTATTCTATTCATTCTCCCCTACTCTATTTATTTTCAGTCGTGTCTACCCTTAACTCTGAACCGTAGTATCTTTTTTTAATCTCCTCGCATTCATGTTGAATTACAGAGGGTTGGGGAGGAATGGAACTGTTTTTGAAGTACTTTCATAGCTCGTTATTTGTGTTATCTAAATTGTGAGGCATTCTACCCGGATTAAAAGCATAATTTCAGACGCAAAGTTGGTCCTTCTGTACGACTTATACTGAACGTTTGTTTGTGTTTAAACGTATCACTTTGTTATTTGCTTGGTTTTAAATTTTACTTCTAACCCTTTTTTCGTTTAAGTTGTTGCAAGCTGGAATTTAAATTTTTACCCAGCCCCTTTTTAACGGGTTGTTTTCCAGGGGAATTTTGATGTTTATCATCTTTTGATTCAAATTGACGACAACACTTTGTATTGTTACAGCATTCCAGTCCAGGAAATTAAACCTTAATAAAGCTATAGAATCCGTACATACGTATCATTATTATTATATCAGTACTTACAGTATATATTGTAAACTTTCAATCTCCTGATGTCTGAATGGCGACGTGTATCAGCAAAACACCTTTCTTCAACATCTGAGGTTCTTTAGGTCCGGAAAGTGCCATCACAGGCGACCAAAGTCCGACATTATCAGTTTACTGTCAGTATCTGTCTTCGGGGACCTTGAGATGTGCCGGGCGACGCACAATAGACGCAACGCCCATATTGTGCCTCGTTTGCTTTGATAAATTTGCTTGAATGGGCGTCTTGTGTATTTGAAGCTTTAGTTAGAACTTATGAGCCGGTTCGATTTTGTATATATTATTTTAAATAAAACTACTTTTTACGGTTTTTTTTGCGTCATATTGATTATTTTAATTCCCGACGTTTCGGATCCTTTACAGCATCCATGGTCACGGGTGGACTGTTATTATTTGCGTGTATAGTTGTATAATTATTTTTTGCGTGTGCATATTTGAAATAATACGACTTATGATGATTTTTTACAAAATGTTTAGGTTTTCTGTCCCGTTACGTAACAGTAAAGATGTAAATGTTTTAAGATATCAATGTCATATTCACATAAAGATTGCCAGCGTGGTATCAATTGCGGGGTAACACGAAGTGTCTTCACGCTTTCCTTTGAAGAAACCCAGTACGTGCGTTTACTGAAATAAAAACAACACAAGAAATTGTAAATCCTTTGATTTGTTTACTTAACGTCTAACTATTTTCGTTGCGTAGCTATGTAAAGAAAGTTTACTTTAATACAACGAGTACTGGCGTAGTAATTGAAAACAGATGTTTTTAAGAAATTATAGGATTAATGATACGAAAAATAATTATTGTGTTATATTTTTTACAAATTTTCAAATTTCATTTCATGTTAAACGAACTCTTAATTAATTGAATACAGTTAGTAAAAGTAGACTTTGATAAAATAAATATCTGTCTTATCGATCCTGTAATGATAGCCGTAAGGTTACCGGAGTAAAATAAAAAGCTTATGTTTTCATGATAATTTCAGAAAGATACTGCGCGACAATTTCTTGAATATCGATCCTATCTTTAGTGTAAAATAGCGAGTATCGTTATTTTGAAATAAAATATAGGTTTACTGTATTCAGTGTGAACACTGCCTTTGAATAACGCGGTGTGGCGTCGCTTATGATAGATGGACAAAAGGCATCCATTACTGTGAAGTGTGGAACTGAGAGGGATTCTGTCGACGCCTGTCGATGTTTTGTTCATCAAATGATGTTCTAAGGCACTGGTGGGGAAATATAGGACGGAAAATATGATCAATGGTTTCTATTTCTGAATTTAAGTAGTTTTTTATTAATTCTAGTGCCATCGATTTATTAATGTTTCCGGTTATTTGAATTTGTACAAAAGTCACGACAATAAATTAAACGCAATTATTTTTGGTATTTTCTATGGAAAGCAAGTTAACCAACAAACTAGTCCAAACCCTGTACTTACGTCGTATTACAGTATTAAGCAGATAAGCCGCTACTAACTACGATGCCTGTCAGTCCACGTAATCATCATGGTAAACTCATTTCCCGT